>JAUCEA010000016.1:6020000-6365000 GCA_033557915.1 Phytophthora tentaculata | reverse complement strand
CACCCTACACCCTACACCCTACACCCTACACCCTACACCCTACACCCTTTCACGCTTTGATAACACCTGCTGCTTGCAGGCCAACTACTGTCATATTCCACCTTTTGGGAGCGTCGAGCCCCATTGGATTGGCCCATAGACTCGTTAGTTTGCGACGGATTTGGCACCAGGCATCACTAGTAGCTACGCTGCTCGCTCACTCTGCTCGCTCATTCTGCTCGCTCATTCAGTAATGTCAGGTCGCTGGGTTGCCTGACATCCTTATCAGTTGGTTGGTTCGAATGTTACTGACGAGTCAGTCCTGAACGGAAGTCGCTGATGCTACGCTGGCAAAGCGTCAACACAGAGCAGTCGGTGGCGAGTGGTCGTTCAGGAGAGCGGGTGAGGTGGTAAAAAGTCTAGTGGCGTAAAAAGTGTGTCTGAAAGTGTTTTAAAATGTGGACACTGGGGGTATCGATCCCCCTACCTCCCGCATGCGAAGCGGGCGCTCTACCATTTGAGCTAAGCGCCCACTTCTCAATCTGCCGGCTACCCCACAAGTCGACTCTTCAGAAGAACTTATCCCCCTGCTCACGCCACCGTCTCGCCTTTCCCCATGGAATCGCTGACTGCTGCCGCTGCTTCTCCTGTCGTCCCTTCATCTCCGCCTGTCGTGCTACCCCGTGTCGCACCTGGTCAAGATTTGGGGTTCGCACCTAGTATCCAGCCTGGTCCCACGGTCGGCCCATCCCCCTCGAAAAATGTGGAGCGATCCGAATCTCCGATGGGTGGCTCTCCGGACGCCACGCCACGCGTTCCCTCGTTCCCTCCCTCCCCTGCCACTCCATCGCCACCCGCTTCCGCGCCGCCCTCTCTACTGGCCCGAGTGTCGATGAGATCAAGCGACGAGGGACTGGATGTGGATATGACCGCATCGCCTTCCGTTTCCGACTCGCTTCCCGATGCGTCCGCGCTCGATGACGGGTCGATCCCTCCGCCCGCTGTGCCCGACTCGCCGTCTGAAGACAAATCGATGGAGTCCCCGCAAGCGCCTGCCGCCGCCTCGCTTCCCTGCTTGGATCCGCGCCCGACGATGGCGGATGTGCTCTCGCAGCAAGAACTTCTCCGCCGCGATCACGCCGAAACTGAAGCTGCGCGCCGTCGCGTGGAGACCCCGAAGCCTCTCGCCTGTGACATCGAAGCGATTGAACGTCAGTACGCCGCTGGTGGCGACTGGTCGTTCATTGCGTCTCGCATAGAGCAAGCGCGTCCGTATGCGCTGCCGCGTGCCAGATACGATATGGTGATCGACACCGGACGGACCTTCGCGAAGACTCCGCTCCAGAAGATCATGGCGTCGCTGTCCGGCAAGAGCCATGGGAGCGATATCCTCGAGCGTCTGTACCAGACCTACGAGATCGGCCAAGTCTCCAAGCTTCCCGGTGGCAACCTGCGCGTCAAGGTCAAGTCGAAGGAAGCGTGCATTCTCCTCGAGCGCACGCAAGTGAACATCCTTGGTGGCGTCTTCAGGTTCAAGGAATTCGACGTCCTGAGCGCGAAGTACTTCATCGACATCTCCAACGTCGACTCCGACACGAATACGGACCTCATCCTGCAGCGATTGTTCCTCCTTGGATGCAATCCCGTGTACGACACGTTCCGCGAAGTGAACCTCGCGACGGGACTCACGTCTGCGACATGGCGCGTGTATTTCCTGTCGAACTCGTGTCCAGGCGCACTGATGATCAACGGCTCCGTCTGCGATCAAGTGCTCTTCGACAACAAGCTCCATCCCGCGCATGGCAAGAACGCGCCGTACCAGTCCGAGAGACTGCCGTTCGGCTACCGTTCGCATCACGGTCTCGACCTCAGCACGTCTGAGAGTGAGTTCCCTCCTCCTGAACCAGCGACCGAACCAGCCCCAGCTCCTGCGCCGCAACAGCAACAGCAGCGTCCGACGAGGTACGCGCATGTCGCAGGAACGACGACGAGGCCCAAGCAAACCTCGCTGCAGAAGGCAGTCAAGGAAGTGAAGAACCGGGAAGCACAGCTCCAGCGAGGAGCTCAGCATGGTCAGCACCCTGCTGCCAACCAACTCGCCAAGTTGCCAGCCAAGTCCGACGACGCTCTCTCGATCTCGACGTTCAACGGCTCGAATAGCAAGATCACTCCTCCCAGCAGTCCCAAGGCTTCGAAGAAACCCCTCTTGCTGACCAACGGACCAGACGATGGCTTCAAAACCGTGTCGAACAAGAAGAAGCGCACGCGCAACGAAGTCGACTTCTCCAACCTCATGGTCAAGCAGCAGTCGCAGCCTCTTGACGGTGTCGCAACCGCCAACTACTTCCAAGCGCTGCAGTCGATGGAGGTCACGTTCGAGTCGAAGAACGTGACTGCTGACAAGAAGTATGGTGTTCGATACCACGTTGCTCCCGTCGATGTGAAGCGTCCGGACGCGGTGAAGACCTCGACCGAGTCTGCTTTCTTCGTCGAGAAGCACCACACGAAGATCAAGAAGGCGTCCAAGGCATCGTCCGTCATGGCAGTGACCGAAGCAATGCTGGACGACGAGAACACGGCACTTCTCAACGTCATCCCTGATCGTCTCGCGGAAGCGGACAAGAAGGTCGACGGCGTGTGCAAGCTCCTCGAGAACGCCACAAACCCAGACCACATCTCGAAGAAAGCGGTCGAATGTCCGCTCGCCTTCAACAGCGCACTGGCGCTGAAGTTGGCTGGAAGTGGAAACGAGATCGGTGAACTCGCACAGCTGCACACAATCAACCGCGTCTTCTGTGCGACGCAACCTGGTAACGATACAACATTCAGCGCGAAGTGGAAGAAACTGATGGGCTCGGCGGTTCCGTCGAAGCGCCACGAGATCTTCAAGACATGTGCGAAGTGGTGGACATCGTCCCCTTCGATTGAAGAGCTCTCTCGCGCGACCAAGGCTCTGAGCATGTTCGAGCTTGCTCTCATGTCCATGGAGCCGATCATCTTCATCAACGACCACTGGATCCAGTACCTCACGGGCCAGCCGGTAGAGTGGATCCCAGCGCACCACACGCGATTTCTCCACCCGAACACTCTTCTCCGGCTCCTGCGGTCGGACCTCGGTTCGTTCTGCATGCAGCAATGGAGCGAAGTGCAGTGGCAAGGTCGCTTGTTGGACGATCTCGAAGCGCTTCAGAAGCTTGATGGGTTCTACCCTGACGACGCTTCCGTGCTGAAGCTCCAAAGTGTAGAAGGCAACGTGGTGATGGTTGCGGGCGGCTTGGCCACTCGTTGCTAAACCATCCGCGGTTTCCACCTCATGGAGCAATGTTAGTGTTCTGACCGTGAACACCAACGGCATCA
The DNA here is from genome assembly GCA_033557915.1 of Phytophthora tentaculata. Classification (NCBI taxonomy): domain Eukaryota; phylum Oomycota; class Peronosporomycetes; order Peronosporales; family Peronosporaceae; genus Phytophthora; species Phytophthora tentaculata. The sequence continues at coordinate 6,361,664 of JAUCEA010000016.1, read as the reverse complement.
AGAAGAACGGTCACCTATTTATCGAGAGCATGCTCTCCAAGTACTCAATGACGTGCATCCAAGAAACCAAGTTCGGCGACAGCACCCATCTTTCCAATTTCAAGTTCCACCTCGACTCGAGCTTCAAGCACAAGGTCTTCGTGGACGACCCCAACTCGCAGTTGCATCGACCAACGAGAGGAAGGAGCAATGGAGTGCTCACGGTGCTTCGCTCTGACTTCCCGGGCTTCGACACGGCTGTTGAGCTTCCCAGTCTAGCGGTCTCCGGTCGCTATCTCGTCGTGAAAGTGATGGTTGAGAGTGCTCCCATCTACATCCACAACGTGTATGCGCCTGTGGACCGACAAGACAAGCAGCTTGGACGCCGAAGGGTTTGAAGATCAAGCAACGCATTTCGTGCTGGGCGATCTGAACACCCCGCTGGATCCAAGACTCGACTCTTCCTCTCCTAACCTGCACTACGACCCTGGCCGATCCAGCTGCCTCGAGTGGCTAGCGAAGCTGGGAGTTGTCGACGCATGGCGAATCCACTATGACACCAAGCGCGTCTTCACTGGTCCTCTTCCGCGAAAGAACCGGCTGGACTACATCTTGCTGTCAGATGACTTCTACGGACGCTTCTACGACGACTCCACGTACTTCCTGCCGACGCATGCTGGCGACCATCTTGCACACAGTGTAAGCTTTCGGTCGGGCGAGCAGCTTCATGGTCGAGGGTACTGGAAGTTCCCGCGCTACCTACTGGAGTATCCAGTCGTGGTGACAGCGATCGAGCGTGAAGCAGACATGGTTCTTGAGCAGCTGCGCGCCGCGACCAACCCAGGCAATGTCTGGGAGCAGTGGAAGGTGAGCATCAAGACCCAGCTGCAGGATGTCCAGAAGAAGCTTCGACAACAGGACTCGCAGGCTGTTGAGGAGGCACGTGTCTCACTTGATCAGGCTGCAGCTCGATACCGCTCTTCATCTGATGACTCCAATCGCGAGCTCTTCGGCGAAGCCTTGCGCAACTACAAGGAGACGGTCACGAGGACGAGCCAGTACAACCAAGACACTGCGTTTGACTTCCAAGCCGCCAACTCGGAGAAATCAACCAAGCACTTCTTCCGTCCGCTGGACACGAGCTTGAGACGAGTCTCGATCGAGGAAGTCATGACACCGAGTGGAAGTGTCTCGACGAACCCTCACGAGATTTCGCTCCGCTTCCTGGAGCACTGGGGATCCGAGATGGGAGAACCACTCAGTCCGGCAGGAAGAGCTCCTCCACCCAACGATGGCATCCAACGTAAGCTTCTGGACTCGATCGTTCGCTTCGCCTCGGAGATTGACCGTGCCATTCTGAATGCACCGGTCACCGCCGCAGACTTGACGAGCGCGATCCAACACATGAAAGCGACTTCAGCACCAGGAATGGACGGCTTGACGGCTGGTTTCTACCAGGTCGCTCCGATCGTGTTTGGCGAGTGCTTGAGCATCGTGTTCAATGATCGTCTTCAATGTGGCGTGCTGCTTCCGTCTCAGCGCAAGTCTGCAGTGGTGCTACTGCACAAGAAAGGGTCGAGAGCACAGCCCGGCAACTATCGACCCATTGCACTAGTGCAGGTCGATGTGAAGGTGTTGTCCAAGGCGCTGACGTATCGACTGCAGCAAGTGATCCTCGACTTGATTCACCCCGACCAGAAGGGATTCGTCAAGCATCGATCGATTCATCACCACGTCCGGTTCCTCGCAGATCTCCAAGACCTCGTGACGAGTCTGGACGAAGAAGCGTATGCGCTGTTCCTGGACTTCGAGAAGGCGTTCGACCGAGTCAACTGGGACTACATGTTTCAGGTCCTCGAGCGAATGGGATTCGGCACAGAGTTTGTTCAGTGGATCAAGCTTCTGTACACTGACCCGCAAGCGCATCTCGTCATCAACCAAAACATCCAGCCAGCGATACATCCGACGCGAGGAGTGAAGCAAGGCGATCCGTTGTCTGCGCTGCTCTTCGTCTTGACCATCGAGCCGCTCGGCAACCTATTGCGCTCCCACGAAGAGTACGGCGTGTGTCTGAACGCAGACCACACCAGCACGAGCACGTTCTTCGCAGACGACTCGACTCTTCTAAGCAGCTCGATCACAAACCTCCAAGCACAGCTTGAGCTCGTAGATGAGTACTGTAGAGGTTCTGGTGCGAAGCTCAACTTGTCCAAGTCGACGTTGCTGGCACTGAACCGGAACCACGACTGTCCGCTGCTCCCAGGAGTGCACGTGCTTGGTCGGACGGAGACAGTGAAGTACCTCGGCATCCCGTTCAGCCAGTCGTCAGTGGATGATAACATCGTAGAGTTCCTCGAGCAGCGCTTCTACGACGGCTTCAAGGCATGGTATCGACGTGCGAGGACGCTTCGAGGTCGGCTCTTGGTAGCTCAAACGATGGTACTCTCACGTCTGTGGCACTACACACAACACGTGTCGGTCCCCACAGCAGTCGTGAAGAGATGGCAGTCGATGCTGAATCGGTTCGTGCTGAGTCGAAAGCACGATCGCGAGGCATCGCACATCCAGCTCATTCCGCGCGAGTTCCTGTTCCAGCGACGCAGCGATGGCGGTCTCGGCATCCCGAGTCTGGAAGCGCATCTCAAGAGACAGCGACTTCAGCTCGTGCTGCAGTTCATGAGCGCGGCGAAGGACGCAAATGTGCGGAACTGGACGACAGCGAGCACAGAGCTGCTCAAGTTGGTTCTTCCTCGTATCGGCGGCAGCAACGCACTGGACTTCCTCACGATCTCTCCGCTTCGTCATGGCGGCATGATCAAGTGGAGACTGACTTCATTGTGGTGGCGAGCGACTTGGATCTGGTGGTACAAGATCCACTGGGAGATCACGTGGCACGACCTTCCTTCAGACGAGCGCGCTTGGTACGGTCTTCGGCAGCCGATCTGGTTCCACTCGGATGCAGCACTTCACTACGAGCAAGCGGCGCGGACTCACACCAGCTCAGCGCATCGTCGATGCATAGGGATGGTCTCTGAGCCACAGCGCAGCTTTCGGTTACACGTGTCGAGAGTCTTCGGCGTGAAGTCACTCGCTGACTTCATGTGTGAAGGCTGTGCTTGGCCGTCGCAGCAAGACTTCGTTCAGCGCCATCTCGACTTCACGCTCGTGTCTACGACACCCGGTCAGCAGGCGAAGTGGCTGCGAGTGCTGTACAAGGAAGCAACACAGATCGTCGAGCTTCTGGGCGCGTGCGCGCTTGTGTTGCAGACTCCGCGTGCTGCAAGATGAGTGATACCACACCTGGGCTGCAAGAGCGGCGTGAAGGTGTGCTTGATCCCTGCGATTCCGAGATCGGCGCTGCTTCACATCGTGTGGACACCAGCACTGCCGACGAAGCCCCATCCGATGACTTTGCACTCTCAACGTGCTAATGAAGAGCAGATCAAGTCGTTCGTAAAACACGACAAGCATCTGCGCAAGATCTTGCTTCCCATCTTTGAGGACCTGCAGTTTCGTCTCGCGTTCCGACTTCTGCCGGTGCGCGCTCGGTTCTGGTTCCTCGAACCTGTACATCCACGCATCCAGTACTGCGTGCGTGACGAGTGCGACGCGATTGAGACCGAGGAACACTTGTTCTTCGAGTGCACTCTTGCAGCGCAGCTGTGGGGTCACTTGACACAACTGGTGTCGCCGTTCTTTCGCGTGCGGCCGACGTGGCATGACATTGCTCTGGCAACGAAGACACGAGTGCGTGATGAGTGGGAAGAATGTGAGGAAGTAGTCCACGATGCTTGGCACACACTCCGAGCAGTGACGCTTCACTTCATCTGGACAGATCGCAATCGGTGCCTGTTCGACGGAAGACAGCCTACACCATCGCTCCCTGCGCTCCAAGTGGTCTTCACGGCGTTCGCGGCGCACATTCGATTCTTCGAAAGGCGATTGTACGAGAGCGAAGATAAGCTGGCCTTGGCCAAGGTTGTGCGCGCGATGAAGTCTCAGCCGGCCTTCGGCAGGTTTACCGATCTCCACCCTGGTATCACCAGTGTCCGCCAAACTGTCTAACCGAATGACCCAAAGTATTAACCTGTCGAATAGCATGGTATGCTATTTGGAAGGTTTTTTCTCCGAATGCTGCCCGCCACGAGTTCGATCAGCTCACTTTCGAATCTGCCGGCTCCAGTTCAAGCAACTCAAGCGACGACCCCAGCAACTTACGATGGCTCCAGAACAAGTTCCAGCTCTCCTCCCAACTGAAGCTCTACTCGCCGGCTTGAAGTCGGGCTCTCCTCTGCGGACTGTGTTGTCTCCGGCTGCACCCGAAAGGGAGACGGGGGGCATGAGCCCTGAGGTGGGCCTATTTGAAAGCCGGCCTGAGGAAGGTGACGGATTGGAGGCGGAGTCTATGAACAGCGAATCACCGTTCACGGACACGGGCAGCGCGAGCAACACTGAACCCACCCCGTCGACGGATCTGTCAGAGCTTTTACCAGAGAGCCAGGGAGATGATGCGGCGACGCCCGACGACGACAACGTGAACGATCGTGGCAATGAAGGCAAAAACAACAGCGATGAAGATGGCGACAGCGACGACAACGACAACGACGGCATGGAGTCAGTTGCCCAACCGACTCCGACTGCCAATCAACCTTCTGCGGCGCCTGCAGTGGATAACCCGCAGACAGTGTCCACGGTATGCGGGTACACCTTCCGGAAGCGAACTGCAGAGCAACTTGAGGCGATGCGCCCAGTCAAGCGTACCCGGCGATCAGCAATGTCGGTGGAGACCGGTGAAATCGACTGCATCGACAACAGAAGGACCGTGGTGACTGGGTTTGAATATCGCGTGACATGGGTCGACGACTCGGACCCAATATGGCTGCCACGAGACCAGTTGATGGAGGATGGAAATGCGAATCTCGTCGAGACACTTGACGCGTACCTACTCCGGTACCCGAACCGTGAGCTGACGTACCAAGCATACATCAGCAGGAACGCGAGAGCCTTCAGTGCGGTCGCCGATGGGGAAGACAATGCGTGCTTGCCTCACGCGGTCCAAATGGCACTCGAGCTCCTCGGCCACCAGCAAGAGAGCGCACGACTCCCAGATATTTGGACGGAATACCTACAGAACGCAGTCGACGCCAAGGTTCCGCTCAACGAAGGCTTTCACAAGCTCGGCGAAATTGTGAGGTACTGCTCCAACGCGGTCCCGCGGTGCGGTGTGGAGCTCGACATCAAGACTCTCCGCAAGAATCTCTACGATGGAGATGGTGCCGGTCCTATGGCGATTGTGAGACGTGTACTTCCTGACGACAAGGGAGTTCGAGTGCTCAAGCCAGGTGTGTACCTTGTCGGGGCGTACAAGCGCAACATGCGGGCTCACTGCTTCGCATTGAAAGTCACTACGGACGACGACATGATTGTACGCGAGAATGGGGTTGACTCAGGCATCGGGGACCATAGGTGGCTTCGCATGCTCAAGTTCATCCGCAGAATCAAGGTGCGGCAAAACGGAGACTGATGAGTGACGCCACCTCTGTATATCTGGAACCGTTGTGTCAGCGTCTCGTGGGGTACAGTATACCCGGAGACTGAACAGAAGGAGCTCCGCCATTTGGACTTAGTATACTTGCGGTGGATCTTTCTCACCATTTCCAAGTCTGTTCGGCTAAGGTTATATAACCCATATCGGCCATTCTACGTTATGGAGGAGTGTTAGGAACCGGCTGACTCGAAATCGGACCACGACGGGGATTGAACCCGTGTCTCCTGACTAGGGAGATGGTCCTCAGACGACTGAGCCAAAGCGACATTGCGAAAACTTCAGAGAGCATGTACCATAGTATTTATGTCAGTTTAGTCATTTTGCTAGGTAGATTGAGAAGTCACTCTGTCTAATTCTAGTAATATAGACAACCTTTCAACTGAGCTAAGCGCCCAGATACAAATCCGAAACACACACCAATCGACGCGCTCAAAGCACGTTGACATACACCCGAATGCATACTGAAAGCATAATGAAAACACACAAACACACACACAAACGACCACACGCTTCCTTTTCCTCCTACAAATTTTCCCCCACAAACGCGAACACACCCCTCCAACATGCTACACTCAGTCACTTTCTGCCACTCTTTCCTACACGCAATGAACATCAAGGCTCACCACGCGTCAAGCCCTCACGCACACACTGGGGTGACGCGCTCACGCCCCTTCCACGCTTCGATAACACCTGCTGCTTGCAGGCCAACTACTGTCATATTCCACCTTTTGGGAGCGTCGAGCCCCATTGGATTGGCCCATAGACTCGTTAGTCTGCGACGGATTTGGCACCAGGCATCACTAGTAGCTACGCTGCTCGCTCACTCTGCTCGCTCATTCTGCTCGCTCATTCAGTAATGTCAGGTCGCTGGGTTGCCTGACATCCTTATCAGTTGGTTGGTTCGAATGTTACTGACGAGTCAGTCCTGAACGGAAGTCGCTGATGCTACGCTGGCAAAGCGTCAACACAGAGCAGTCGGTGGCGAGTGGTCGTTCAGGAGAGCGGGTGAGGTGGTAAAAAGTCTAGTGGCGTAAAAAGTGTGTCTGAAAGTGTTTTAAAATGTGGACACTGGGGGTATCGATCCCCCTACCTCCCGCATGCGAAGCGGGCGCTCTACCATTTGAGCTAAGCGCCCAGATACAAATCCGAAACACACACCAATCGACGCGCTCAAAGCACGTTGACATACACCCGAATGCATACTGAAAGCATAATGAAAACACACAAACACACACACAAACGACCACACGCTTCCTTTTCCTCCTACAAATATCCCCCCACAAACGCGAACACACCCCTCCAACATGCTACACTCAGTCACTTTCTGCCACTCTTTCCTACACGCAATGAACATCAACGCTCACCACACGTCAAGCCCTCACGCACACACTGGGGTGACGCGCTCACGCCCCTTCCACGCTTCGATAACACCTGCTGCTTGCAGGCCAACTACTGTCATATTCCACCTTTTGGGAGCGTCGAGCCCCATTGGATTGGCCCATAGACTCGTTAGTCTGCGACGGATTTGGCACCAGGCATCACTAGTAGCTACGCTGCTCGCTCACTCTGCTCGCTCATTCTGCTCGCTCATTCAGTAATGTCAGGTCGCTGGGTTGCCTGACATCCTTATCAGTTGGTTGGTTCGAATGTTACTGACGAGTCAGTCCTGAACGGAAGTCGCTGATGCTACGCTGGCAAAGCGTCAACACAGAGCAGTCGGTGGCGAGTGGTCGTTCAGGAGAGCGGGTGAGGTGGTAAAAAGTCTAGTGGCGTAAAAAGTGTGTCTGAAAGTGTTTTAAAATGTGGACACTGGGGGTATCGATCCCCCTACCTCCCGCATGCGAAGCGGGCGCTCTACCATTTGAGCTAAGCGCCCAGATACAAATCCGAAACACACACCAATCGACGCGCTCAAAGCACGTTGACATACACCCGAATGCATACTGAAAGCATAATGAAAACACACAAACACACACACAAACGACCACACGCTTCCTTTTCCTCCTACAAATATCCCCCCACAAACGCGAACACACCCCTCCAACATGCTACACTCAGTCACTTTCTGCCACTCTTTCCCACACGCAATGAACATCAACGCTCACCACACGTCAAGCCCTCACGCACACACTGGGGTGACGCGCTCACGCCCCTTCCACGCTTCGATAACACCTGCTGCTTGCAGGCCAACTACTGTCATATTCCACCTTTTGGGAGCGTCGAGCCCCATTGGATTGGCCCATAGACTCGTTAGTCTGCGACGGATTTGGCACCAGGCATCACTAGTAGCTACGCTGCTCGCTCACTCTGCTCGCTCATTCTGCTCGCTCATTCAGTAATGTCAGGTCGCTGGGTTGCCTGACATCCTTATCAGTTGGTTGGTTCGAATGTTACTGACGAGTCAGTCCTGAACGGAAGTCGCTGATGCTACGCTGGCAAAGCGTCAACACAGAGCAGTCGGTGGCGAGTGGTCGTTCAGGAGAGCGGGTGAGGTGGTAAAAAGTCTAGTGGCGTAAAAAGTGTGTCTGAAAGTGTTTTAAAATGTGGACACTGGGGGTATCGATCCCCCTACCTCCCGCATGCGAAGCGGGCGCTCTACCATTTGAGCTAAGCGCCCAGATACAAATCCGAAACACACACCAATCGACGCGCTCAAAGCACGTTGACATACACCCGAATGCATACTGAAAGCATAATGAAAACACACAAACACACACACAAACGACCACACGCTTCCTTTTCCTCCTACAAATATCCCCCCACAAACGCGAACACACCCCTCCAACATGCTACACTCAGTCACTTTCTGCCACTCTTTCCCACACGCAATGAACATCAACGCTCACCACACGTCAAGCCCTCACGCACACACTGGGGTGACGCGCTCACGCCCCTTCCACGCTTCGATAACACCTGCTGCTTGCAGGCCAACTACTGTCATATTCCACCTTTTGGGAGCGTCGAGCCCCATTGGATTGGCCCATAGACTCGTTAGTCTGCGACGGATTTGGCACCAGGCATCACTAGTAGCTACGCTGCTCGCTCACTCTGCTCGCTCATTCTGCTCGCTCATTCAGTAATGTCAGGTCGCTGGGTTGCCTGACATCCTTATCAGTTGGTTGGTTCGAATGTTACTGACGAGTCAGTCCTGAACGGAAGTCGCTGATGCTACGCTGGCAAAGCGTCAACACAGAGCAGTCGGTGGCGAGTGGTCGTTCAGGAGAGCGGGTGAGGTGGTAAAAAGTCTAGTGGCGTAAAAAGTGTGTCTGAAAGTGTTTTAAAATGTGGACACTGGGGGTATCGATCCCCCTACCTCCCGCATGCGAAGCGGGCGCTCTACCATTTGAGCTAAGCGCCCAGATACAAATCCGAAACACACACCAATCGACGCGCTCAAAGCACGTTGACATACACCCGAATGCATACTGAAAGCATAATGAAAACACACAAACACACACACAAACGACCACACGCTTCCTTTTCCTCCTACAAATATCCCCCCACAAACGCGAACACACCCCTCCAACATGCTACACTCAGTCACTTTCTGCCACTCTTTCCCACACGCAATGAACATCAACGCTCACCACACGTCAAGCCCTCACGCACACACTGGGGTGACGCGCTCACGCCCCTTCCACGCTTCGATAACACCTGCTGCTTGCAGGCCAACTACTGTCATATTCCACCTTTTGGGAGCGTCGAGCCCCATTGGATTGGCCCATAGACTCGTTAGTCTGCGACGGATTTGGCACCAGGCATCACTAGTAGCTACGCTGCTCGCTCACTCTGCTCGCTCATTCTGCTCGCTCATTCAGTAATGTCAGGTCGCTGGGTTGCCTGACATCCTTATCAGTTGGTTGGTTCGAATGTTACTGACGAGTCAGTCCTGAACGGAAGTCGCTGATGCTACGCTGGCAAAGCGTCAACACAGAGCAGTCGGTGGCGAGTGGTCGTTCAGGAGAGCGGGTGAGGTGGTAAAAAGTCTAGTGGCGTAAAAAGTGTGTCTGAAAGTGTTTTAAAATGTGGACACTGGGGGTATCGATCCCCCTACCTCCCGCATGCGAAGCGGGCGCTCTACCATTTGAGCTAAGCGCCCAGATACAAATCCGAAACACACACCAATCGACGCGCTCAAAGCACGTTGACATACACCCGAATGCATACTGAAAGCATAATGAAAACACACAAACACACACACAAACGACCACACGCTTCCTTTTCCTCCTACAAATATCCCCCCACAAACGCGAACACACCCCTCCAACATGCTACACTCAGTCACTTTCTGCCACTCTTTCCCACACGCAATGAACATCAACGCTCACCACACGTCAAGCCCTCACGCACACACTGGGGTGACGCGCTCACGCCCCTTCCACGCTTCGATAACACCTGCTGCTTGCAGGCCAACTACTGTCATATTCCACCTTTTGGGAGCGTCGAGCCCCATTGGATTGGCCCATAGACTCGTTAGTCTGCGACGGATTTGGCACCAGGCATCACTAGTAGCTACGCTGCTCGCTCACTCTGCTCGCTCATTCTGCTCGCTCATTCAGTAATGTCAGGTCGCTGGGTTGCCTGACATCCTTATCAGTTGGTTGGTTCGAATGTTACTGACGAGTCAGTCCTGAACGGAAGTCGCTGATGCTACGCTGGCAAAGCGTCAACACAGAGCAGTCGGTGGCGAGTGGTCGTTCAGGAGAGCGGGTGAGGTGGTAAAAAGTCTAGTGGCGTAAAAAGTGTGTCTGAAAGTGTTTTAAAATGTGGACACTGGGGGTATCGATCCCCCTACCTCCCGCATGCGAAGCGGGCGCTCTACCATTTGAGCTAAGCGCCCAGATACAAATCCGAAACACACACCAATCGACGCGCTCAAAGCACGTTGACATACACCCGAATGCATACTGAAAGCATAATGAAAACACACAAACACACACACAAACGACCACACGCTTCCTTTTCCTCCTACAAATATCCCCCCACAAACGCGAACACACCCCTCCAACATGCTACACTCAGTCACTTTCTGCCACTCTTTCCCACACGCAATGAACATCAACGCTCACCACACGTCAAGCCCTCACGCACACACTGGGGTGACGCGCTCACGCCCCTTCCACGCTTCGATAACACCTGCTGCTTGCAGGCCAACTACTGTCATATTCCACCTTTTGGGAGCGTCGAGCCCCATTGGATTGGCCCATAGACTCGTTAGTCTGCGACGGATTTGGCACCAGGCATCACTAGTAGCTACGCTGCTCGCTCACTCTGCTCGCTCATTCTGCTCGCTCATTCAGTAATGTCAGGTCGCTGGGTTGCCTGACATCCTTATCAGTTGGTTGGTTCGAATGTTACTGACGAGTCAGTCCTGAACGGAAGTCGCTGATGCTACGCTGGCAAAGCGTCAACACAGAGCAGTCGGTGGCGAGTGGTCGTTCAGGAGAGCGGGTGAGGTGGTAAAAAGTCTAGTGGCGTAAAAAGTGTGTCTGAAAGTGTTTTAAAATGTGGACACTGGGGGTATCGATCCCCCTACCTCCCGCATGCGAAGCGGGCGCTCTACCATTTGAGCTAAGCGCCCAGATACAAATCCGAAACACACACCAATCGACGCGCTCAAAGCACGTTGACATACACCCGAATGCATACTGAAAGCATAATGAAAACACACAAACACACACACAAACGACCACACGCTTCCTTTTCCTCCTACAAATATCCCCCCACAAACGCGAACACACCCCTCCAACATGCTACACTCAGTCACTTTCTGCCACTCTTTCCCACACGCAATGAACATCAACGCTCACCACACGTCAAGCCCTCACGCACACACTGGGGTGACGCGCTCACGCCCCTTCCACGCTTCGATAACACCTGCTGCTTGCAGGCCAACTACTGTCATATTCCACCTTTTGGGAGCGTCGAGCCCCATTGGATTGGCCCATAGACTCGTTAGTCTGCGACGGATTTGGCACCAGGCATCACTAGTAGCTACGCTGCTCGCTCACTCTGCTCGCTCATTCTGCTCGCTCATTCAGTAATGTCAGGTCGCTGGGTTGCCTGACATCCTTATCAGTTGGTTGGTTCGAATGTTACTGACGAGTCAGTCCTGAACGGAAGTCGCTGATGCTACGCTGGCAAAGCGTCAACACAGAGCAGTCGGTGGCGAGTGGTCGTTCAGGAGAGCGGGTGAGGTGGTAAAAAGTCTAGTGGCGTAAAAAGTGTGTCTGAAAGTGTTTTAAAATGTGGACACTGGGGGTATCGATCCCCCTACCTCCCGCATGCGAAGCGGGCGCTCTACCATTTGAGCTAAGCGCCCAGATACAAATCCGAAACACACACCAATCGACGCGCTCAAAGCACGTTGACATACACCCGAATGCATACTGAAAGCATAATGAAAACACACAAACACACACACAAACGACCACACGCTTCCTTTTCCTCCTACAAATATCCCCCCACAAACGCGAACACACCCCTCCAACATGCTACACTCAGTCACTTTCTGCCACTCTTTCCCACACGCAATGAACATCAACGCTCACCACACGTCAAGCCCTCACGCACACACTGGGGTGACGCGCTCACGCCCCTTCCACGCTTCGATAACACCTGCTGCTTGCAGGCCAACTACTGTCATATTCCACCTTTTGGGAGCGTCGAGCCCCATTGGATTGGCCCATAGACTCGTTAGTCTGCGACGGATTTGGCACCAGGCATCACTAGTAGCTACGCTGCTCGCTCACTCTGCTCGCTCATTCTGCTCGCTCATTCAGTAATGTCAGGTCGCTGGGTTGCCTGACATCCTTATCAGTTGGTTGGTTCGAATGTTATTGACGAGTCAGTCCTGAACGGAAGTCGCTGATGCTACGCTGGCAAAGCGTCAACACAGAGCAGTCGGTGGCGAGTGGTCGTTCAGGAGAGCGGGTGAGGTGGTAAAAAGTCTAGTGGCGTAAAAAGTGTGTCTGAAAGTGTTTTAAAATGTGGACACTGGGGGTATCGATCCCCCTACCTCCCGCATGCGAAGCGGGCGCTCTACCATTTGAGCTAAGCGCCCAGATACAAATCCGAAACACACACCAATCGACGCGCTCAAAGCACGTTGACATACACCCGAATGCATACTGAAAGCATAATGAAAACACACAAACACACACACAAACGACCACACGCTTCCTTTTCCTCCTACAAATATCCCCCCACAAACGCGAACACACCCCTCCAACATGCTACACTCAGTCACTTTCTGCCACTCTTTCCCACACGCAATGAACATCAACGCTCACCACACGTCAAGCCCTCACGCACACACTGGGGTGACGCGCTCACGCCCCTTCCACGCTTCGATAACACCTGCTGCTTGCAGGCCAACTACTGTCATATTCCACCTTTTGGGAGCGTCGAGCCCCATTGGATTGGCCCATAGACTCGTTAGTCTGCGACGGATTTGGCACCAGGCATCACTAGTAGCTACGCTGCTCGCTCACTCTGCTCGCTCATTCTGCTCGCTCATTCAGTAATGTCAGGTCGCTGGGTTGCCTGACATCCTTATCAGTTGGTTGGTTCGAATGTTACTGACGAGTCAGTCCTGAACGGAAGTCGCTGATGCTACGCTGGCAAAGCGTCAACACAGAGCAGTCGGTGGCGAGTGGTCGTTCAGGAGAGCGGGTGAGGTGGTAAAAAGTCTAGTGGCGTAAAAAGTGTGTCTGAAAGTGTTTTAAAATGTGGACACTGGGGGTATCGATCCCCCTACCTCCCGCATGCGAAGCGGGCGCTCTACCATTTGAGCTAAGCGCCCAGATACAAATCCGAAACACACACCAATCGACGCGCTCAAAGCACGTTGACATACACCCGAATGCATACTGAAAGCATAATGAAAACACACAAACACACACACAAACGACCACACGCTTCCTTTTCCTCCTACAAATATCCCCCCACAAACGCGAACACACCCCTCCAACATGCTACACTCAGTCACTTTCTGCCACTCTTTCCTACACGCAATGAACATCAACGCTCACCACACGTCAAGCCCTCACGCACACACTGGGGTGACGCGCTCACGCCCCTTCCACGCTTCGATAACACCTGCTGCTTGCAGGCCAACTACTGTCATATTCCACCTTTTGGGAGCGTCGAGCCCCATTGGATTGGCCCATAGACTCGTTAGTCTGCGACGGATTTGGCACCAGGCATCACTAGTAGCTACGCTGCTCGCTCACTCTGCTCGCTCATTCTGCTCGCTCATTCAGTAATGTCAGGTCGCTGGGTTGCCTGACATCCTTATCAGTTGGTTGGTTCGAATGTTACTGACGAGTCAGTCCTGAACGGAAGTCGCTGATGCTACGCTGGCAAAGCGTCAACACAGAGCAGTCGGTGGCGAGTGGTCGTTCAGGAGAGCGGGTGAGGTGGTAAAAAGTCTAGTGGCGTAAAAAGTGTGTCTGAAAGTGTTTTAAAATGTGGACACTGGGGGTATCGATCCCCCTACCTCCCGCATGCGAAGCGGGCGCTCTACCATTTGAGCTAAGCGCCCAGATACAAATCCGAAACACACACCAATCGACGCGCTCAAAGCACGTTGACATACACCCGAATGCATACTGAAAGCATAATGAAAACACACAAACACACACACAAACGACCACACGCTTCCTTTTCCTCCTACAAATATCCCCCCACAAACGCGAACACACCCCTCCAACATGCTACACTCAGTCACTTTCTGCCACTCTTTCCCACACGCAATGAACATCAACGCTCACCACACGTCAAGCCCTCACGCACACACTGGGGTGACGCGCTCACGCCCCTTCCACGCTTCGATAACACCTGCTGCTTGCAGGCCAACTACTGTCATATTCCACCTTTTGGGAGCGTCGAGCCCCATTGGATTGGCCCATAGACTCGTTAGTCTGCGACGGATTTGGCACCAGGCATCACTAGTAGCTACGCTGCTCGCTCACTCTGCTCGCTCATTCTGCTCGCTCATTCAGTAATGTCAGGTCGCTGGGTTGCCTGACATCCTTATCAGTTGGTTGGTTCGAATGTTACTGACGAGTCAGTCCTGAACGGAAGTCGCTGATGCTACGCTGGCAAAGCGTCAACACAGAGCAGTCGGTGGCGAGTGGTCGTTCAGGAGAGCGGGTGAGGTGGTAAAAAGTCTAGTGGCGTAAAAAGTGTGTCTGAAAGTGTTTTAAAATGTGGACACTGGGGGTATCGATCCCCCTACCTCCCGCATGCGAAGCGGGCGCTCTACCATTTGAGCTAAGCGCCCACGGAGACAGTGAAGTACCTCGGCATCCCGTTCAGCCAGTCGTCAGTGGATGATAACATCGTAGAGTTCCTCGAGCAGCGCTTCTACGACGGCTTCAAGGCATGGTATCGACGTGCGAGGACGCTTCGAGGTCGGCTCTTGGTAGCTCAAACGATGGTACTCTCACGTCTGTGGCACTACACACAACACGTGTCGGTCCCCACAGCAGTCGTGAAGAGATGGCAGTCGATGCTGAATCGGTTCGTGCTGAGTCGAAAGCACGATCGCGAGGCATCGCACATCCAGCTCATTCCGCGCGAGTTCCTGTTCCAGCGACGCAGCGATGGCGGTCTCGGCATCCCGAGTCTGGAAGCGCATCTCAAGAGACAGCGACTTCAGCTCGTGCTGCAGTTCATGAGCGCGGAGAAGGACGCAAATGTGCGGAACTGGACGACAGCGAGCACAGAGCTTCTCAAGTTGGTTCTTCCTCGTATCGGCGGCAGCAACGCACTGGACTTCCTCACGATCTCTCCGCTTCGTCATGGCGACATGATCAAGTGGAGACTGACTTCATTGTGGTGGCGAGCGACTTGGATCTGGTGGTACAAGATTCACTGGGAGATCACGTGGCACGACCTTCCTTCAGACGAGCGCGCTTGGTACGGTCTTCGGCAGCCGATCTGGTTCCACTCGGATGCAGCACTTCACTACGAGCAAGCGGCGCGGACTCACACCAGCTCAGCGCACCGTCGATGCATAGGGATGGTCTCTGAGCCACAGCGCAGCTTTCGGTTACACGTGTCGAGAGTCTTCGGCGTGAAGTCACTCGCTGACTTCATGTGTGAAGGCTGTGCTTGGCCGTCGCAGCAAGACTTCGTTCAGCGCCATCTCGACTTCACGCTCGTGTCTACGACACCCGGTCAGCAGGCGAAGTGGCTGCGAGTGCTGTTCAAGGAAGCAACACAGATCGTCGAGCGTCTGGGCGCGCGCGCGCTTGTGTTGCAGATTCCGCGTGCTGCAAGACGAGTGATACCGCACCTGGGCTGCAAGAGCGGCGTGAAGGTGTGCTTGATCCCTGCGATTCCGAGATCGGCGCTGCTTCACATCGTGTGGACACCAGCACTGCCGACGAAGCCCCATCCGATGACTTTGCACTCTCAACGTGCTAATGAAGAGCAGATCAAGTCGTTCGTAAAACACGACAAGCATCTGCGCAAGATCTTGCTTCCCATCTTTGAGGACCTGCAGTTTCGTCTCGCGTTCCGACTTCTGCCGGTGCGCGCTCGGTTCTGGTTCCTCGAACCTGTACATCCACGCATCCAGTACTGCGTGCGTGACGAGTGCGACGCGATTGAGACCGAGGAACACTTGTTCTTCGAGTGCACTCTTGCAGCGCAGCTGTGGGGTCACTTGACACAACTGGTGTCGCCGTTCTTTCGCGTGCGGCCGACGTGGCATGACATTGCTCTGGCAACGAAGACACGAGTGCGTGATGAGTGGGAAGAATGTGAAGAAGTAGTCCACGATGCTTGGCACACACTCCGAGCAGTGACGCTTCACTTCATCTGGACAGATCGCAATCGGTGCCTGTTCGACGGAAGACAGCCTACACCATCGCTCCCTGCGCTCCAAGTGGTCTTCACGACGTTCGCGGCGCACATTCGATTCTTCGAAAGGCGATTGTACGAGAGCGAAGATAAGCTGGCCTTGACCAAGGTTGTGAGCGCGATGAAGTCTCAGCCGGCCTTCGGCAGGTTTACCGATCTCCACCCTGGTATCACCAGTGTCCGCCAAACTGTCTAACCGAATGACCCAAAGTATTAACCTGTCGAATAGCATGGTATGCTATTTGGAAGGTTTTTTCTCCGAATGCTGCCCGCCACGAGTTCGATCAGCTCACTTTCGAATCTGCCGGCTCCAGTTCAAGCAACTCAAGCGACGACCCCAGCAACTTACGATGGCTCCAGAACAAGTTCCAGCTCTCCTCCCAACTGAAGCTCTACTCGCCGGCTTGAAGTCGGGCTCTCCTCTGCGGACTGTGTTGTCTCCGGCTGCACCCGAAAGGGAGACGGGGGGCATGAGCCCTGAGGTGGGCCTATTTGAAAGCCGGCCTGAGGAAGGTGACGGATTGGAGGCGGAGTCTATGAACAGCGAATCACCGTTCACGGACACGGGCAGCGCGAGCAACACTGACCCCCCCCCCGTCGACGGATCTGTCAGAGCTTTTACCAGAGAGCCAGGGAGATGATGCGGCGACGCCCGACGACGACAACGTGAACGATCGTGGCAATGAAGGCAAAAACAACAGCGATGAAGATGGCGACAGCGACGACAACGACAACGACGGCATGGAGTCAGTTGCCCAACCGACTCCGACTGCCAATCAACCTTCTGCGGCGCCTGCAGTGGATAACCCGCAGACAGTGTCCACGGTATGCGGGTACACCTTCCGGAAGCGAACTGCAGAGCAACTTGAGGCGATGCGCCCAGTCAAGCGTACCCGGCGATCAGCAATGTCGGTGGAGACCGGTGAAATCGACTGCATCGACAACAGAAGGACCGTGGTGACTGGGTTTGAATATCGCGTGACATGGGTCGACGACTCGGACCCAATATGGCTGCCACGAGACCAGTTGATGGAGGATGGAAATGCGAATCTCGTCGAGACACTTGACGCGTACCTACTCCGGTACCCGAACCGTGAGCTGACGTACCAAGCATACATCAGCAGGAACGCGAGAGCCTTCAGTGCGGTCGCCGATGGGGAAGACAATGCGTGCTTGCCTCACGCGGTCCAAATGGCACTCGAGCTCCTCGGCCACCAGCAAGAGAGCGCACGACTCCCAGATATTTGGACGGAGTACCTACAGAACGCAGTCGACGCCAAGGTTCCGCTCAACGAAGGCTTTCACAAGCTCGGCGAAATTGTGAGGTACTGCTCCAACGCGGTCCCGCGGTGCGGTGTGGAGCTCGACATCAAGACTCTCCGCAAGAATCTCTACGATGGAGATGGTGCCGGTCCTATGGCGATTGTGAGACGTGTACTTCCTGACGACAAGGGAGTTCGCGTGCTCAAGCCAGGTGTGTACCTTGTCGGGGCGTACAAGCGCAACATGCGGGCTCACTGCTTCGCATTGAAAGTCACTACGGACGACGACATGATTGTACGCGAGAATGGGGTTGACTCAGGCATCGGGGACCATAGGTGGCTTCGCATGCTCAAGTTCATCCGCAGAATCAAGGTGCGGCAAAACGGAGACTGATGAGTGACGCCACCTCTGTATACCTGGAACCGTTGTGTCAGCGTCTCGTGGGGTACAGTATACCCGGAGACTGAACAGAAGGAGCTCCGCCATTTGGACTTAGTATACTCGCGGTGGATCTTTCTCACCCTTTCCAAATCTGTTCGGCTAAGGTTATATAACCCATATCGGCCATTCTACGTTATGGAGGAGTGTTAGGAACCGGCTGACTCGAAATCGGACCACGACGGGGATTGAACCCGTGTCTCCTGACTAGGGAGATGGTCCTCAGACGACTGAGCCAAAGCGACATTGCGAAAACTTCAGAGAGCATGTACCATAGTATTTATGTCAGTTTAGTCATTTTGCTAGGTAGATTGAGAAGTCACTCTGTCTAATTCTAGTAATATAGACAACCTTTCAACTGAGCTAAGCGCCCAGATACAAATCCGAAACACACACCAATCGACGCGCTCAAAGCACGTTGACATACACCCGAATGCATACTGAAAGCATAATGAAAACACACAAACACACACACAAACGACCACACGCTTCCTTTTCCTCCTACAAATATCCCCCCACAAACGCGAACACACCCCTCCAACATGCTACACTCAGTCACTTTCTGCCACTCTTTCCTACACGCAATGAACATCAACGCTCACCACACGTCAAGCCCTCACGCACACACTGGGGTGACGCGCTCACGCCCCTTCCACGCTTCGATAACACCTGCTGCTTGCAGGCCAACTACTGTCATATTCCACCTTTTGGGAGCGTCGAGCCCCATTGGATTGGCCCATAGACTCGTTAGTCTGCGACGGATTTGGCACCAGGCATCACTAGTAGCTACGCTGCTCGCTCACTCTGCTCGCTCATTCTGCTCGCTCATTCAGTAATGTCAGGTCGCTGGGTTGCCTGACATCCTTATCAGTTGGTTGGTTCGAATGTTACTGACGAGTCAGTCCTGAACGGAAGTCGCTGATGCTACGCTGGCAAAGCGTCAACACAGAGCAGTCGGTGGCGAGTGGTCGTTCAGGAGAGCGGGTGAGGTGGTAAAAAGTCTAGTGGCGTAAAAAGTGTGTCTGAAAGTGTTTTAAAATGTGGACACTGGGGGTATCGATCCCCCTACCTCCCGCATGCGAAGCGGGCGCTCTACCATTTGAGCTAAGCGCCCAGATACAAATCCGAAACACACACCAATCGACGCGCTCAAAGCACGTTGACATACACCCGAATGCATACTGAAAGCATAATGAAAACACACAAACACACACACAAACGACCACACGCTTCCTTTTCCTCCTACAAATATCCCCCCACAAACGCGAACACACCCCTCCAACATGCTACACTCAGTCACTTTCTGCCACTCTTTCCTACACGCAATGAACATCAACGCTCACCACACGTCAAGCCCTCACGCACACACTGGGGTGACGCGCTCACGCCCCTTCCACGCTTCGATAACACCTGCTGCTTGCAGGCCAACTACTGTCATATTCCACCTTTTGGGAGCGTCGAGCCCCATTGGATTGGCCCATAGACTCGTTAGTCTGCGACGGATTTGGCACCAGGCATCACTAGTAGCTACGCTGCTCGCTCACTCTGCTCGCTCATTCTGCTCGCTCATTCAGTAATGTCAGGTCGCTGGGTTGCCTGACATCCTTATCAGTTGGTTGGTTCGAATGTTACTGACGAGTCAGTCCTGAACGGAAGTCGCTGATGCTACGCTGGCAAAGCGTCAACACAGAGCAGTCGGTGGCGAGTGGTCGTTCAGGAGAGCGGGTGAGGTGGTAAAAAGTCTAGTGGCGTAAAAAGTGTGTCTGAAAGTGTTTTAAAATGTGGACACTGGGGGTATCGATCCCCCTACCTCCCGCATGCGAAGCGGGCGCTCTACCATTTGAGCTAAGCGCCCAGATACAAATCCGAAACACACACCAATCGACGCGCTCAAAGCACGTTGACATACACCCGAATGCATACTGAAAGCATAATGAAAACACACAAACACACACACAAACGACCACACGCTTCCTTTTCCTCCTACAAATATCCCCCCACAAACGCGAACACACCCCTCCAACATGCTACACTCAGTCACTTTCTGCCACTCTTTCCTACACGCAATGAACATCAACGCTCACCACACGTCAAGCCCTCACGCACACACTGGGGTGACGCGCTCACGCCCCTTCCACGCTTCGATAACACCTGCTGCTTGCAGGCCAACTACTGTCATATTCCACCTTTTGGGAGCGTCGAGCCCCATTGGATTGGCCCATAGACTCGTTAGTCTGCGACGGATTTGGCACCAGGCATCACTAGTAGCTACGCTGCTCGCTCACTCTGCTCGCTCATTCTGCTCGCTCATTCAGTAATGTCAGGTCGCTGGGTTGCCTGACATCCTTATCAGTTGGTTGGTTCGAATGTTACTGACGAGTCAGTCCTGAACGGAAGTCGCTGATGCTACGCTGGCAAAGCGTCAACACAGAGCAGTCGGTGGCGAGTGGTCGTTCAGGAGAGCGGGTGAGGTGGTAAAAAGTCTAGTGGCGTAAAAAGTGTGTCTGAAAGTGTTTTAAAATGTGGACACTGGGGGTATCGATCCCCCTACCTCCCGCATGCGAAGCGGGCGCTCTACCATTTGAGCTAAGCGCCCAGATACAAATCCGAAACACACACCAATCGACGCGCTCAAAGCACGTTGACATACACCCGAATGCATACTGAAAGCATAATGAAAACACACAAACACACACACAAACGACCACACGCTTCCTTTTCCTCCTACAAATATCCCCCCACAAACGCGAACACACCCCTCCAACATGCTACACTCAGTCACTTTCTGCCACTCTTTCCTACACGCAATGAACATCAACGCTCACCACACGTCAAGCCCTCACGCACACACTGGGGTGACGCGCTCACGCCCCTTCCACGCTTCGATAACACCTGCTGCTTGCAGGCCAACTACTGTCATATTCCACCTTTTGGGAGCGTCGAGCCCCATTGGATTGGCCCATAGACTCGTTAGTCTGCGACGGATTTGGCACCAGGCATCACTAGTAGCTACGCTGCTCGCTCACTCTGCTCGCTCATTCTGCTCGCTCATTCAGTAATGTCAGGTCGCTGGGTTGCCTGACATCCTTATCAGTTGGTTGGTTCGAATGTTACTGACGAGTCAGTCCTGAACGGAAGTCGCTGATGCTACGCTGGCAAAGCGTCAACACAGAGCAGTCGGTGGCGAGTGGTCGTTCAGGAGAGCGGGTGAGGTGGTAAAAAGTCTAGTGGCGTAAAAAGTGTGTCTGAAAGTGTTTTAAAATGTGGACACTGGGGGTATCGATCCCCCTACCTCCCGCATGCGAAGCGGGCGCTCTACCATTTGAGCTAAGCGCCCAGATACAAATCCGAAACACACACCAATCGACGCGCTCAAAGCACGTTGACATACACCCGAATGCATACTGAAAGCATAATGAAAACACACAAACACACACACAAACGACCACACGCTTCCTTTTCCTCCTACAAATATCCCCCCACAAACGCGAACACACCCCTCCAACATGCTACACTCAGTCACTTTCTGCCACTCTTTCCTACACGCAATGAACATCAACGCTCACCACACGTCAAGCCCTCACGCACACACTGGGGTGACGCGCTCACGCCCCTTCCACGCTTCGATAACACCTGCTGCTTGCAGGCCAACTACTGTCATATTCCACCTTTTGGGAGCGTCGAGCCCCATTGGATTGGCCCATAGACTCGTTAGTCTGCGACGGATTTGGCACCAGGCATCACTAGTAGCTACGCTGCTCGCTCACTCTGCTCGCTCATTCTGCTCGCTCATTCAGTAATGTCAGGTCGCTGGGTTGCCTGACATCCTTATCAGTTGGTTGGTTCGAATGTTACTGACGAGTCAGTCCTGAACGGAAGTCGCTGATGCTACGCTGGCAAAGCGTCAACACAGAGCAGTCGGTGGCGAGTGGTCGTTCAGGAGAGCGGGTGAGGTGGTAAAAAGTCTAGTGGCGTAAAAAGTGTGTCTGAAAGTGTTTTAAAATGTGGACACTGGGGGTATCGATCCCCCTACCTCCCGCATGCGAAGCGGGCGCTCTACCATTTGAGCTAAGCGCCCAGATACAAATCCGAAACACACACCAATCGACGCGCTCAAAGCACGTTGACATACACCCGAATGCATACTGAAAGCATAATGAAAACACACAAACACACACACAAACGACCACACGCTTCCTTTTCCTCCTACAAATATCCCCCCACAAACGCGAACACACCCCTCCAACATGCTACACTCAGTCACTTTCTGCCACTCTTTCCTACACGCAATGAACATCAACGCTCACCACACGTCAAGCCCTCACGCACACACTGGGGTGACGCGCTCACGCCCCTTCCACGCTTCGATAACACCTGCTGCTTGCAGGCCAACTACTGTCATATTCCACCTTTTGGGAGCGTCGAGCCCCATTGGATTGGCCCATAGACTCGTTAGTCTGCGACGGATTTGGCACCAGGCATCACTAGTAGCTACGCTGCTCGCTCACTCTGCTCGCTCATTCTGCTCGCTCATTCAGTAATGTCAGGTCGCTGGGTTGCCTGACATCCTTATCAGTTGGTTGGTTCGAATGTTACTGACGAGTCAGTCCTGAACGGAAGTCGCTGATGCTACGCTGGCAAAGCGTCAACACAGAGCAGTCGGTGGCGAGTGGTCGTTCAGGAGAGCGGGTGAGGTGGTAAAAAGTCTAGTGGCGTAAAAAGTGTGTCTGAAAGTGTTTTAAAATGTGGACACTGGGGGTATCGATCCCCCTACCTCCCGCATGCGAAGCGGGCGCTCTACCATTTGAGCTAAGCGCCCAGATACAAATCCGAAACACACACCAATCGACGCGCTCAAAGCACGTTGACATACACCCGAATGCATACTGAAAGCATAATGAAAACACACAAACACACACACAAACGACCACACGCTTCCTTTTCCTCCTACAAATATCCCCCCACAAACGCGAACACACCCCTCCAACATGCTACACTCAGTCACTTTCTGCCACTCTTTCCCACACGCAATGAACATCAACGCTCACCACACGTCAAGCCCTCACGCACACACTGGGGTGACGCGCTCACGCCCCTTCCACGCTTCGATAACACCTGCTGCTTGCAGGCCAACTACTGTCATATTCCACCTTTTGGGAGCGTCGAGCCCCATTGGATTGGCCCATAGACTCGTTAGTCTGCGACGGATTTGGCACCAGGCATCACTAGTAGCTACGCTGCTCGCTCACTCTGCTCGCTCATTCTGCTCGCTCATTCAGTAATGTCAGGTCGCTGGGTTGCCTGACATCCTTATCAGTTGGTTGGTTCGAATGTTACTGACGAGTCAGTCCTGAACGGAAGTCGCTGATGCTACGCTGGCAAAGCGTCAACACAGAGCAGTCGGTGGCGAGTGGTCGTTCAGGAGAGCGGGTGAGGTGGTAAAAAGTCTAGTGGCGTAAAAAGTGTGTCTGAAAGTGTTTTAAAATGTGGACACTGGGGGTATCGATCCCCCTACCTCCCGCATGCGAAGCGGGCGCTCTACCATTTGAGCTAAGCGCCCAGATACAAATCCGAAACACACACCAATCGACGCGCTCAAAGCACGTTGACATACACCCGAATGCATACTGAAAGCATAATGAAAACACACAAACACACACACAAACGACCACACGCTTCCTTTTCCTCCTACAAATATCCCCCCACAAACGCGAACACACCCCTCCAACATGCTACACTCAGTCACTTTCTGCCACTCTTTCCCACACGCAATGAACATCAACGCTCACCACACGTCAAGCCCTCACGCACACACTGGGGTGACGCGCTCACGCCCCTTCCACGCTTCGATAACACCTGCTGCTTGCAGGCCAACTACTGTCATATTCCACCTTTTGGGAGCGTCGAGCCCCATTGGATTGGCCCATAGACTCGTTAGTCTGCGACGGATTTGGCACCAGGCATCACTAGTAGCTACGCTGCTCGCTCACTCTGCTCGCTCATTCTGCTCGCTCATTCAGTAATGTCAGGTCGCTGGGTTGCCTGACATCCTTATCAGTTGGTTGGTTCGAATGTTACTGACGAGTCAGTCCTGAACGGAAGTCGCTGATGCTACGCTGGCAAAGCGTCAACACAGAGCAGTCGGTGGCGAGTGGTCGTTCAGGAGAGCGGGTGAGGTGGTAAAAAGTCTAGTGGCGTAAAAAGTGTGTCTGAAAGTGTTTTAAAATGTGGACACTGGGGGTATCGATCCCCCTACCTCCCGCATGCGAAGCGGGCGCTCTACCATTTGAGCTAAGCGCCCAGATACAAATCCGAAACACACACCAATCGACGCGCTCAAAGCACGTTGACATACACCCGAATGCATACTGAAAGCATAATGAAAACACACAAACACACACACAAACGACCACACGCTTCCTTTTCCTCCTACAAATATCCCCCCACAAACGCGAACACACCCCTCCAACATGCTACACTCAGTCACTTTCTGCCACTCTTTCCCACACGCAATGAACATCAACGCTCACCACACGTCAAGCCCTCACGCACACACTGGGGTGACGCGCTCACGCCCCTTCCACGCTTCGATAACACCTGCTGCTTGCAGGCCAACTACTGTCATATTCCACCTTTTGGGAGCGTCGAGCCCCATTGGATTGGCCCATAGACTCGTTAGTCTGCGACGGATTTGGCACCAGGCATCACTAGTAGCTACGCTGCTCGCTCACTCTGCTCGCTCATTCTGCTCGCTCATTCAGTAATGTCAGGTCGCTGGGTTGCCTGACATCCTTATCAGTTGGTTGGTTCGAATGTTACTGACGAGTCAGTCCTGAACGGAAGTCGCTGATGCTACGCTGGCAAAGCGTCAACACAGAGCAGTCGGTGGCGAGTGGTCGTTCAGGAGAGCGGGTGAGGTGGTAAAAAGTCTAGTGGCGTAAAAAGTGTGTCTGAAAGTGTTTTAAAATGTGGACACTGGGGGTATCGATCCCCCTACCTCCCGCATGCGAAGCGGGCGCTCTACCATTTGAGCTAAGCGCCCAGATACAAATCCGAAACACACACCAATCGACGCGCTCAAAGCACGTTGACATACACCCGAATGCATACTGAAAGCATAATGAAAACACACAAACACACACACAAACGACCACACGCTTCCTTTTCCTCCTACAAATATCCCCCCACAAACGCGAACACACCCCTCCAACATGCTACACTCAGTCACTTTCTGCCACTCTTTCCCACACGCAATGAACATCAACGCTCACCACACGTCAAGCCCTCACGCACACACTGGGGTGACGCGCTCACGCCCCTTCCACGCTTCGATAACACCTGCTGCTTGCAGGCCAACTACTGTCATATTCCACCTTTTGGGAGCGTCGAGCCCCATTGGATTGGCCCATAGACTCGTTAGTCTGCGACGGATTTGGCACCAGGCATCACTAGTAGCTACGCTGCTCGCTCACTCTGCTCGCTCATTCTGCTCGCTCATTCAGTAATGTCAGGTCGCTGGGTTGCCTGACATCCTTATCAGTTGGTTGGTTCGAATGTTACTGACGAGTCAGTCCTGAACGGAAGTCGCTGATGCTACGCTGGCAAAGCGTCAACACAGAGCAGTCGGTGGCGAGTGGTCGTTCAGGAGAGCGGGTGAGGTGGTAAAAAGTCTAGTGGCGTAAAAAGTGTGTCTGAAAGTGTTTTAAAATGTGGACACTGGGGGTATCGATCCCCCTACCTCCCGCATGCGAAGCGGGCGCTCTACCATTTGAGCTAAGCGCCCAGATACAAATCCGAAACACACACCAATCGACGCGCTCAAAGCACGTTGACATACACCCGAATGCATACTGAAAGCATAATGAAAACACACAAACACACACACAAACGACCACACGCTTCCTTTTCCTCCTACAAATATCCCCCCACAAACGCGAACACACCCCTCCAACATGCTACACTCAGTCACTTTCTGCCACTCTTTCCCACACGCAATGAACATCAACGCTCACCACACGTCAAGCCCTCACGCACACACTGGGGTGACGCGCTCACGCCCCTTCCACGCTTCGATAACACCTGCTGCTTGCAGGCCAACTACTGTCATATTCCACCTTTTGGGAGCGTCGAGCCCCATTGGATTGGCCCATAGACTCGTTAGTCTGCGACGGATTTGGCACCAGGCATCACTAGTAGCTACGCTGCTCGCTCACTCTGCTCGCTCATTCTGCTCGCTCATTCAGTAATGTCAGGTCGCTGGGTTGCCTGACATCCTTATCAGTTGGTTGGTTCGAATGTTACTGACGAGTCAGTCCTGAACGGAAGTCGCTGATGCTACGCTGGCAAAGCGTCAACACAGAGCAGTCGGTGGCGAGTGGTCGTTCAGGAGAGCGGGTGAGGTGGTAAAAAGTCTAGTGGCGTAAAAAGTGTGTCTGAAAGTGTTTTAAAATGTGGACACTGGGGGTATCGATCCCCCTACCTCCCGCATGCGAAGCGGGCGCTCTACCATTTGAGCTAAGCGCCCAGATACAAATCCGAAACACACACCAATCGACGCGCTCAAAGCACGTTGACATACACCCGAATGCATACTGAAAGCATAATGAAAACACACAAACACACACACAAACGACCACACGCTTCCTTTTCCTCCTACAAATATCCCCCCACAAACGCGAACACACCCCTCCAACATGCTACACTCAGTCACTTTCTGCCACTCTTTCCTACACGCAATGAACATCAACGCTCACCACACGTCAAGCCCTCACGCACACACTGGGGTGACGCGCTCACGCCCCTTCCACGCTTCGATAACACCTGCTGCTTGCAGGCCAACTACTGTCATATTCCACCTTTTGGGAGCGTCGAGCCCCATTGGATTGGCCCATAGACTCGTTAGTCTGCGACGGATTTGGCACCAGGCATCACTAGTAGCTACGCTGCTCGCTCACTCTGCTCGCTCATTCTGCTCGCTCATTCAGTAATGTCAGGTCGCTGGGTTGCCTGACATCCTTATCAGTTGGTTGGTTCGAATGTTACTGACGAGTCAGTCCTGAACGGAAGTCGCTGATGCTACGCTGGCAAAGCGTCAACACAGAGCAGTCGGTGGCGAGTGGTCGTTCAGGAGAGCGGGTGAGGTGGTAAAAAGTCTAGTGGCGTAAAAAGTGTGTCTGAAAGTGTTTTAAAATGTGGACACTGGGGGTATCGATCCCCCTACCTCCCGCATGCGAAGCGGGCGCTCTACCATTTGAGCTAAGCGCCCAGATACAAATCCGAAACACACACCAATCGACGCGCTCAAAGCACGTTGACATACACCCGAATGCATACTGAAAGCATAATGAAAACACACAAACACACACACAAACGACCACACGCTTCCTTTTCCTCCTACAAATATCCCCCCACAAACGCGAACACACCCCTCCAACATGCTACACTCAGTCACTTTCTGCCACTCTTTCCCACACGCAATGAACATCAACGCTCACCACACGTCAAGCCCTCACGCACACACTGGGGTGACGCGCTCACGCCCCTTCCACGCTTCGATAACACCTGCTGCTTGCAGGCCAACTACTGTCATATTCCACCTTTTGGGAGCGTCGAGCCCCATTGGATTGGCCCATAGACTCGTTAGTCTGCGACGGATTTGGCACCAGGCATCACTAGTAGCTACGCTGCTCGCTCACTCTGCTCGCTCATTCTGCTCGCTCATTCAGTAATGTCAGGTCGCTGGGTTGCCTGACATCCTTATCAGTTGGTTGGTTCGAATGTTACTGACGAGTCAGTCCTGAACGGAAGTCGCTGATGCTACGCTGGCAAAGCGTCAACACAGAGCAGTCGGTGGCGAGTGGTCGTTCAGGAGAGCGGGTGAGGTGGTAAAAAGTCTAGTGGCGTAAAAAGTGTGTCTGAAAGTGTTTTAAAATGTGGACACTGGGGGTATCGATCCCCCTACCTCCCGCATGCGAAGCGGGCGCTCTACCATTTGAGCTAAGCGCCCAGATACAAATCCGAAACACACACCAATCGACGCGCTCAAAGCACGTTGACATACACCCGAATGCATACTGAAAGCATAATGAAAACACACAAACACACACACAAACGACCACACGCTTCCTTTTCCTCCTACAAATATCCCCCCACAAACGCGAACACACCCCTCCAACATGCTACACTCAGTCACTTTCTGCCACTCTTTCCCACACGCAATGAACATCAACGCTCACCACACGTCAAGCCCTCACGCACACACTGGGGTGACGCGCTCACGCCCCTTCCACGCTTCGATAACACCTGCTGCTTGCAGGCCAACTACTGTCATATTCCACCTTTTGGGAGCGTCGAGCCCCATTGGATTGGCCCATAGACTCGTTAGTCTGCGACGGATTTGGCACCAGGCATCACTAGTAGCTACGCTGCTCGCTCACTCTGCTCGCTCATTCTGCTCGCTCATTCAGTAATGTCAGGTCGCTGGGTTGCCTGACATCCTTATCAGTTGGTTGGTTCGAATGTTACTGACGAGTCAGTCCTGAACGGAAGTCGCTGATGCTACGCTGGCAAAGCGTCAACACAGAGCAGTCGGTGGCGAGTGGTCGTTCAGGAGAGCGGGTGAGGTGGTAAAAAGTCTAGTGGCGTAAAAAGTGTGTCTGAAAGTGTTTTAAAATGTGGACACTGGGGGTATCGATCCCCCTACCTCCCGCATGCGAAGCGGGCGCTCTACCATTTGAGCTAAGCGCCCACGGAGACAGTGAAGTACCTCGGCATCCCGTTCAGCCAGTCGTCAGTGGATGATAACATCGTAGAGTTCCTCGAGCAGCGCTTCTACGACGGCTTCAAGGCATGGTATCGACGTGCGAGGACGCTTCGAGGTCGGCTCTTGGTAGCTCAAACGATGGTACTCTCACGTCTGTGGCACTACACACAACACGTGTCGGTCCCCACAGCAGTCGTGAAGAGATGGCAGTCGATGCTGAATCGGTTCGTGCTGAGTCGAAAGCACGATCGCGAGGCATCGCACATCCAGCTCATTCCGCGCGAGTTCCTGTTCCAGCGACGCAGCGATGGCGGTCTCGGCATCCCGAGTCTGGAAGCGCATCTCAAGAGACAGCGACTTCAGCTCGTGCTGCAGTTCATGAGCGCGGAGAAGGACGCAAATGTGCGGAACTGGACGACAGCGAGCACAGAGCTTCTCAAGTTGGTTCTTCCTCGTATCGGCGGCAGCAACGCACTGGACTTCCTCACGATCTCTCCGCTTCGTCATGGCGACATGATCAAGTGGAGACTGACTTCATTGTGGTGGCGAGCGACTTGGATCTGGTGGTACAAGATTCACTGGGAGATCACGTGGCACGACCTTCCTTCAGACGAGCGCGCTTGGTACGGTCTTCGGCAGCCGATCTGGTTCCACTCGGATGCAGCACTTCACTACGAGCAAGCGGCGCGGACTCACACCAGCTCAGCGCACCGTCGATGCATAGGGATGGTCTCTGAGCCACAGCGCAGCTTTCGGTTACACGTGTCGAGAGTCTTCGGCGTGAAGTCACTCGCTGACTTCATGTGTGAAGGCTGTGCTTGGCCGTCGCAGCAAGACTTCGTTCAGCGCCATCTCGACTTCACGCTCGTGTCTACGACACCCGGTCAGCAGGCGAAGTGGCTGCGAGTGCTGTTCAAGGAAGCAACACAGATCGTCGAGCGTCTGGGCGCGCGCGCGCTTGTGTTGCAGATTCCGCGTGCTGCAAGACGAGTGATACCGCACCTGGGCTGCAAGAGCGGCGTGAAGGTGTGCTTGATCCCTGCGATTCCGAGATCGGCGCTGCTTCACATCGTGTGGACACCAGCACTGCCGACGAAGCCCCATCCGATGACTTTGCACTCTCAACGTGCTAATGAAGAGCAGATCAAGTCGTTCGTAAAACACGACAAGCATCTGCGCAAGATCTTGCTTCCCATCTTTGAGGACCTGCAGTTTCGTCTCGCGTTCCGACTTCTGCCGGTGCGCGCTCGGTTCTGGTTCCTCGAACCTGTACATCCACGCATCCAGTACTGCGTGCGTGACGAGTGCGACGCGATTGAGACCGAGGAACACTTGTTCTTCGAGTGCACTCTTGCAGCGCAGCTGTGGGGTCACTTGACACAACTGGTGTCGCCGTTCTTTCGCGTGCGGCCGACGTGGCATGACATTGCTCTGGCAACGAAGACACGAGTGCGTGATGAGTGGGAAGAATGTGAAGAAGTAGTCCACGATGCTTGGCACACACTCCGAGCAGTGACGCTTCACTTCATCTGGACAGATCGCAATCGGTGCCTGTTCGACGGAAGACAGCCTACACCATCGCTCCCTGCGCTCCAAGTGGTCTTCACGACGTTCGCGGCGCACATTCGATTCTTCGAAAGGCGATTGTACGAGAGCGAAGATAAGCTGGCCTTGACCAAGGTTGTGAGCGCGATGAAGTCTCAGCCGGCCTTCGGCAGGTTTACCGATCTCCACCCTGGTATCACCAGTGTCCGCCAAACTGTCTAACCGAATGACCCAAAGTATTAACCTGTCGAATAGCATGGTATGCTATTTGGAAGGTTTTTTCTCCGAATGCTGCCCGCCACGAGTTCGATCAGCTCACTTTCGAATCTGCCGGCTCCAGTTCAAGCAACTCAAGCGACGACCCCAGCAACTTACGATGGCTCCAGAACAAGTTCCAGCTCTCCTCCCAACTGAAGCTCTACTCGCCGGCTTGAAGTCGGGCTCTCCTCTGCGGACTGTGTTGTCTCCGGCTGCACCCGAAAGGGAGACGGGGGGCATGAGCCCTGAGGTGGGCCTATTTGAAAGCCGGCCTGAGGAAGGTGACGGATTGGAGGCGGAGTCTATGAACAGCGAATCACCGTTCACGGACACGGGCAGCGCGAGCAACACTGACCCCCCCCCCGTCGACGGATCTGTCAGAGCTTTTACCAGAGAGCCAGGGAGATGATGCGGCGACGCCCGACGACGACAACGTGAACGATCGTGGCAATGAAGGCAAAAACAACAGCGATGAAGATGGCGACAGCGACGACAACGACAACGACGGCATGGAGTCAGTTGCCCAACCGACTCCGACTGCCAATCAACCTTCTGCGGCGCCTGCAGTGGATAACCCGCAGACAGTGTCCACGGTATGCGGGTACACCTTCCGGAAGCGAACTGCAGAGCAACTTGAGGCGATGCGCCCAGTCAAGCGTACCCGGCGATCAGCAATGTCGGTGGAGACCGGTGAAATCGACTGCATCGACAACAGAAGGACCGTGGTGACTGGGTTTGAATATCGCGTGACATGGGTCGACGACTCGGACCCAATATGGCTGCCACGAGACCAGTTGATGGAGGATGGAAATGCGAATCTCGTCGAGACACTTGACGCGTACCTACTCCGGTACCCGAACCGTGAGCTGACGTACCAAGCATACATCAGCAGGAACGCGAGAGCCTTCAGTGCGGTCGCCGATGGGGAAGACAATGCGTGCTTGCCTCACGCGGTCCAAATGGCACTCGAGCTCCTCGGCCACCAGCAAGAGAGCGCACGACTCCCAGATATTTGGACGGAGTACCTACAGAACGCAGTCGACGCCAAGGTTCCGCTCAACGAAGGCTTTCACAAGCTCGGCGAAATTGTGAGGTACTGCTCCAACGCGGTCCCGCGGTGCGGTGTGGAGCTCGACATCAAGACTCTCCGCAAGAATCTCTACGATGGAGATGGTGCCGGTCCTATGGCGATTGTGAGACGTGTACTTCCTGACGACAAGGGAGTTCGCGTGCTCAAGCCAGGTGTGTACCTTGTCGGGGCGTACAAGCGCAACATGCGGGCTCACTGCTTCGCATTGAAAGTCACTACGGACGACGACATGATTGTACGCGAGAATGGGGTTGACTCAGGCATCGGGGACCATAGGTGGCTTCGCATGCTCAAGTTCATCCGCAGAATCAAGGTGCGGCAAAACGGAGACTGATGAGTGACGCCACCTCTGTATACCTGGAACCGTTGTGTCAGCGTCTCGTGGGGTACAGTATACCCGGAGACTGAACAGAAGGAGCTCCGCCATTTGGACTTAGTATACTCGCGGTGGATCTTTCTCACCCTTTCCAAATCTGTTCGGCTAAGGTTATATAACCCATATCGGCCATTCTACGTTATGGAGGAGTGTTAGGAACCGGCTGACTCGAAATCGGACCACGACGGGGATTGAACCCGTGTCTCCTGACTAGGGAGATGGTCCTCAGACGACTGAGCCAAAGCGACATTGCGAAAACTTCAGAGAGCATGTACCATAGTATTTATGTCAGTTTAGTCATTTTGCTAGGTAGATTGAGAAGTCACTCTGTCTAATTCTAGTAATATAGACAACCTTTCAACTGAGCTAAGCGCCCAGATACAAATCCGAAACACACACCAATCGACGCGCTCAAAGCACGTTGACATACACCCGAATGCATACTGAAAGCATAATGAAAACACACAAACACACACACAAACGACCACACGCTTCCTTTTCCTCCTACAAATATCCCCCCACAAACGCGAACACACCCCTCCAACATGCTACACTCAGTCACTTTCTGCCACTCTTTCCTACACGCAATGAACATCAACGCTCACCACACGTCAAGCCCTCACGCACACACTGGGGTGACGCGCTCACGCCCCTTCCACGCTTCGATAACACCTGCTGCTTGCAGGCCAACTACTGTCATATTCCACCTTTTGGGAGCGTCGAGCCCCATTGGATTGGCCCATAGACTCGTTAGTCTGCGACGGATTTGGCACCAGGCATCACTAGTAGCTACGCTGCTCGCTCACTCTGCTCGCTCATTCTGCTCGCTCATTCAGTAATGTCAGGTCGCTGGGTTGCCTGACATCCTTATCAGTTGGTTGGTTCGAATGTTACTGACGAGTCAGTCCTGAACGGAAGTCGCTGATGCTACGCTGGCAAAGCGTCAACACAGAGCAGTCGGTGGCGAGTGGTCGTTCAGGAGAGCGGGTGAGGTGGTAAAAAGTCTAGTGGCGTAAAAAGTGTGTCTGAAAGTGTTTTAAAATGTGGACACTGGGGGTATCGATCCCCCTACCTCCCGCATGCGAAGCGGGCGCTCTACCATTTGAGCTAAGCGCCCAGATACAAATCCGAAACACACACCAATCGACGCGCTCAAAGCACGTTGACATACACCCGAATGCATACTGAAAGCATAATGAAAACACACAAACACACACACAAACGACCACACGCTTCCTTTTCCTCCTACAAATATCCCCCCACAAACGCGAACACACCCCTCCAACATGCTACACTCAGTCACTTTCTGCCACTCTTTCCTACACGCAATGAACATCAACGCTCACCACACGTCAAGCCCTCACGCACACACTGGGGTGACGCGCTCACGCCCCTTCCACGCTTCGATAACACCTGCTGCTTGCAGGCCAACTACTGTCATATTCCACCTTTTGGGAGCGTCGAGCCCCATTGGATTGGCCCATAGACTCGTTAGTCTGCGACGGATTTGGCACCAGGCATCACTAGTAGCTACGCTGCTCGCTCACTCTGCTCGCTCATTCTGCTCGCTCATTCAGTAATGTCAGGTCGCTGGGTTGCCTGACATCCTTATCAGTTGGTTGGTTCGAATGTTACTGACGAGTCAGTCCTGAACGGAAGTCGCTGATGCTACGCTGGCAAAGCGTCAACACAGAGCAGTCGGTGGCGAGTGGTCGTTCAGGAGAGCGGGTGAGGTGGTAAAAAGTCTAGTGGCGTAAAAAGTGTGTCTGAAAGTGTTTTAAAATGTGGACACTGGGGGTATCGATCCCCCTACCTCCCGCATGCGAAGCGGGCGCTCTACCATTTGAGCTAAGCGCCCAGATACAAATCCGAAACACACACCAATCGACGCGCTCAAAGCACGTTGACATACACCCGAATGCATACTGAAAGCATAATGAAAACACACAAACACACACACAAACGACCACACGCTTCCTTTTCCTCCTACAAATATCCCCCCACAAACGCGAACACACCCCTCCAACATGCTACACTCAGTCACTTTCTGCCACTCTTTCCTACACGCAATGAACATCAACGCTCACCACACGTCAAGCCCTCACGCACACACTGGGGTGACGCGCTCACGCCCCTTCCACGCTTCGATAACACCTGCTGCTTGCAGGCCAACTACTGTCATATTCCACCTTTTGGGAGCGTCGAGCCCCATTGGATTGGCCCATAGACTCGTTAGTCTGCGACGGATTTGGCACCAGGCATCACTAGTAGCTACGCTGCTCGCTCACTCTGCTCGCTCATTCTGCTCGCTCATTCAGTAATGTCAGGTCGCTGGGTTGCCTGACATCCTTATCAGTTGGTTGGTTCGAATGTTACTGACGAGTCAGTCCTGAACGGAAGTCGCTGATGCTACGCTGGCAAAGCGTCAACACAGAGCAGTCGGTGGCGAGTGGTCGTTCAGGAGAGCGGGTGAGGTGGTAAAAAGTCTAGTGGCGTAAAAAGTGTGTCTGAAAGTGTTTTAAAATGTGGACACTGGGGGTATCGATCCCCCTACCTCCCGCATGCGAAGCGGGCGCTCTACCATTTGAGCTAAGCGCCCAGATACAAATCCGAAACACACACCAATCGACGCGCTCAAAGCACGTTGACATACACCCGAATGCATACTGAAAGCATAATGAAAACACACAAACACACACACAAACGACCACACGCTTCCTTTTCCTCCTACAAATATCCCCCCACAAACGCGAACACACCCCTCCAACATGCTACACTCAGTCACTTTCTGCCACTCTTTCCTACACGCAATGAACATCAACGCTCACCACACGTCAAGCCCTCACGCACACACTGGGGTGACGCGCTCACGCCCCTTCCACGCTTCGATAACACCTGCTGCTTGCAGGCCAACTACTGTCATATTCCACCTTTTGGGAGCGTCGAGCCCCATTGGATTGGCCCATAGACTCGTTAGTCTGCGACGGATTTGGCACCAGGCATCACTAGTAGCTACGCTGCTCGCTCACTCTGCTCGCTCATTCTGCTCGCTCATTCAGTAATGTCAGGTCGCTGGGTTGCCTGACATCCTTATCAGTTGGTTGGTTCGAATGTTACTGACGAGTCAGTCCTGAACGGAAGTCGCTGATGCTACGCTGGCAAAGCGTCAACACAGAGCAGTCGGTGGCGAGTGGTCGTTCAGGAGAGCGGGTGAGGTGGTAAAAAGTCTAGTGGCGTAAAAAGTGTGTCTGAAAGTGTTTTAAAATGTGGACACTGGGGGTATCGATCCCCCTACCTCCCGCATGCGAAGCGGGCGCTCTACCATTTGAGCTAAGCGCCCAGATACAAATCCGAAACACACACCAATCGACGCGCTCAAAGCACGTTGACATACACCCGAATGCATACTGAAAGCATAATGAAAACACACAAACACACACACAAACGACCACACGCTTCCTTTTCCTCCTACAAATATCCCCCCACAAACGCGAACACACCCCTCCAACATGCTACACTCAGTCACTTTCTGCCACTCTTTCCTACACGCAATGAACATCAACGCTCACCACACGTCAAGCCCTCACGCACACACTGGGGTGACGCGCTCACGCCCCTTCCACGCTTCGATAACACCTGCTGCTTGCAGGCCAACTACTGTCATATTCCACCTTTTGGGAGCGTCGAGCCCCATTGGATTGGCCCATAGACTCGTTAGTCTGCGACGGATTTGGCACCAGGCATCACTAGTAGCTACGCTGCTCGCTCACTCTGCTCGCTCATTCTGCTCGCTCATTCAGTAATGTCAGGTCGCTGGGTTGCCTGACATCCTTATCAGTTGGTTGGTTCGAATGTTACTGACGAGTCAGTCCTGAACGGAAGTCGCTGATGCTACGCTGGCAAAGCGTCAACACAGAGCAGTCGGTGGCGAGTGGTCGTTCAGGAGAGCGGGTGAGGTGGTAAAAAGTCTAGTGGCGTAAAAAGTGTGTCTGAAAGTGTTTTAAAATGTGGACACTGGGGGTATCGATCCCCCTACCTCCCGCATGCGAAGCGGGCGCTCTACCATTTGAGCTAAGCGCCCAGATACAAATCCGAAACACACACCAATCGACGCGCTCAAAGCACGTTGACATACACCCGAATGCATACTGAAAGCATAATGAAAACACACAAACACACACACAAACGACCACACGCTTCCTTTTCCTCCTACAAATATCCCCCCACAAACGCGAACACACCCCTCCAACATGCTACACTCAGTCACTTTCTGCCACTCTTTCCTACACGCAATGAACATCAACGCTCACCACACGTCAAGCCCTCACGCACACACTGGGGTGACGCGCTCACGCCCCTTCCACGCTTCGATAACACCTGCTGCTTGCAGGCCAACTACTGTCATATTCCACCTTTTGGGAGCGTCGAGCCCCATTGGATTGGCCCATAGACTCGTTAGTCTGCGACGGATTTGGCACCAGGCATCACTAGTAGCTACGCTGCTCGCTCACTCTGCTCGCTCATTCTGCTCGCTCATTCAGTAATGTCAGGTCGCTGGGTTGCCTGACATCCTTATCAGTTGGTTGGTTCGAATGTTACTGACGAGTCAGTCCTGAACGGAAGTCGCTGATGCTACGCTGGCAAAGCGTCAACACAGA
This sequence comes from Phytophthora tentaculata, assembly GCA_033557915.1. NCBI lineage: Eukaryota > Oomycota > Peronosporomycetes > Peronosporales > Peronosporaceae > Phytophthora > Phytophthora tentaculata. The sequence goes on along the minus strand of JAUCEA010000016.1, from coordinate 6,324,875 downwards.
GCAGTCGGTGGCGAGTGGTCGTTCAGGAGAGCGGGTGAGGTGGTAAAAAGTCTAGTGGCGTAAAAAGTGTGTCTGAAAGTGTTTTAAAATGTGGACACTGGGGGTATCGATCCCCCTACCTCCCGCATGCGAAGCGGGCGCTCTACCATTTGAGCTAAGCGCCCAGATACAAATCCGAAACACACACCAATCGACGCGCTCAAAGCACGTTGACATACACCCGAATGCATACTGAAAGCATAATGAAAACACACAAACACACACACAAACGACCACACGCTTCCTTTTCCTCCTACAAATATCCCCCCACAAACGCGAACACACCCCTCCAACATGCTACACTCAGTCACTTTCTGCCACTCTTTCCTACACGCAATGAACATCAACGCTCACCACACGTCAAGCCCTCACGCACACACTGGGGTGACGCGCTCACGCCCCTTCCACGCTTCGATAACACCTGCTGCTTGCAGGCCAACTACTGTCATATTCCACCTTTTGGGAGCGTCGAGCCCCATTGGATTGGCCCATAGACTCGTTAGTCTGCGACGGATTTGGCACCAGGCATCACTAGTAGCTACGCTGCTCGCTCACTCTGCTCGCTCATTCTGCTCGCTCATTCAGTAATGTCAGGTCGCTGGGTTGCCTGACATCCTTATCAGTTGGTTGGTTCGAATGTTACTGACGAGTCAGTCCTGAACGGAAGTCGCTGATGCTACGCTGGCAAAGCGTCAACACAGAGCAGTCGGTGGCGAGTGGTCGTTCAGGAGAGCGGGTGAGGTGGTAAAAAGTCTAGTGGCGTAAAAAGTGTGTCTGAAAGTGTTTTAAAATGTGGACACTGGGGGTATCGATCCCCCTACCTCCCGCATGCGAAGCGGGCGCTCTACCATTTGAGCTAAGCGCCCAGATACAAATCCGAAACACACACCAATCGACGCGCTCAAAGCACGTTGACATACACCCGAATGCATACTGAAAGCATAATGAAAACACACAAACACACACACAAACGACCACACGCTTCCTTTTCCTCCTACAAATATCCCCCCACAAACGCGAACACACCCCTCCAACATGCTACACTCAGTCACTTTCTGCCACTCTTTCCTACACGCAATGAACATCAACGCTCACCACACGTCAAGCCCTCACGCACACACTGGGGTGACGCGCTCACGCCCCTTCCACGCTTCGATAACACCTGCTGCTTGCAGGCCAACTACTGTCATATTCCACCTTTTGGGAGCGTCGAGCCCCATTGGATTGGCCCATAGACTCGTTAGTCTGCGACGGATTTGGCACCAGGCATCACTAGTAGCTACGCTGCTCGCTCACTCTGCTCGCTCATTCTGCTCGCTCATTCAGTAATGTCAGGTCGCTGGGTTGCCTGACATCCTTATCAGTTGGTTGGTTCGAATGTTACTGACGAGTCAGTCCTGAACGGAAGTCGCTGATGCTACGCTGGCAAAGCGTCAACACAGAGCAGTCGGTGGCGAGTGGTCGTTCAGGAGAGCGGGTGAGGTGGTAAAAAGTCTAGTGGCGTAAAAAGTGTGTCTGAAAGTGTTTTAAAATGTGGACACTGGGGGTATCGATCCCCCTACCTCCCGCATGCGAAGCGGGCGCTCTACCATTTGAGCTAAGCGCCCAGATACAAATCCGAAACACACACCAATCGACGCGCTCAAAGCACGTTGACATACACCCGAATGCATACTGAAAGCATAATGAAAACACACAAACACACACACAAACGACCACACGCTTCCTTTTCCTCCTACAAATATCCCCCCACAAACGCGAACACACCCCTCCAACATGCTACACTCAGTCACTTTCTGCCACTCTTTCCTACACGCAATGAACATCAACGCTCACCACACGTCAAGCCCTCACGCACACACTGGGGTGACGCGCTCACGCCCCTTCCACGCTTCGATAACACCTGCTGCTTGCAGGCCAACTACTGTCATATTCCACCTTTTGGGAGCGTCGAGCCCCATTGGATTGGCCCATAGACTCGTTAGTCTGCGACGGATTTGGCACCAGGCATCACTAGTAGCTACGCTGCTCGCTCACTCTGCTCGCTCATTCTGCTCGCTCATTCAGTAATGTCAGGTCGCTGGGTTGCCTGACATCCTTATCAGTTGGTTGGTTCGAATGTTACTGACGAGTCAGTCCTGAACGGAAGTCGCTGATGCTACGCTGGCAAAGCGTCAACACAGAGCAGTCGGTGGCGAGTGGTCGTTCAGGAGAGCGGGTGAGGTGGTAAAAAGTCTAGTGGCGTAAAAAGTGTGTCTGAAAGTGTTTTAAAATGTGGACACTGGGGGTATCGATCCCCCTACCTCCCGCATGCGAAGCGGGCGCTCTACCATTTGAGCTAAGCGCCCAGATACAAATCCGAAACACACACCAATCGACGCGCTCAAAGCACGTTGACATACACCCGAATGCATACTGAAAGCATAATGAAAACACACAAACACACACACAAACGACCACACGCTTCCTTTTCCTCCTACAAATATCCCCCCACAAACGCGAACACACCCCTCCAACATGCTACACTCAGTCACTTTCTGCCACTCTTTCCTACACGCAATGAACATCAACGCTCACCACACGTCAAGCCCTCACGCACACACTGGGGTGACGCGCTCACGCCCCTTCCACGCTTCGATAACACCTGCTGCTTGCAGGCCAACTACTGTCATATTCCACCTTTTGGGAGCGTCGAGCCCCATTGGATTGGCCCATAGACTCGTTAGTCTGCGACGGATTTGGCACCAGGCATCACTAGTAGCTACGCTGCTCGCTCACTCTGCTCGCTCATTCTGCTCGCTCATTCAGTAATGTCAGGTCGCTGGGTTGCCTGACATCCTTATCAGTTGGTTGGTTCGAATGTTACTGACGAGTCAGTCCTGAACGGAAGTCGCTGATGCTACGCTGGCAAAGCGTCAACACAGAGCAGTCGGTGGCGAGTGGTCGTTCAGGAGAGCGGGTGAGGTGGTAAAAAGTCTAGTGGCGTAAAAAGTGTGTCTGAAAGTGTTTTAAAATGTGGACACTGGGGGTATCGATCCCCCTACCTCCCGCATGCGAAGCGGGCGCTCTACCATTTGAGCTAAGCGCCCAGATACAAATCCGAAACACACACCAATCGACGCGCTCAAAGCACGTTGACATACACCCGAATGCATACTGAAAGCATAATGAAAACACACAAACACACACACAAACGACCACACGCTTCCTTTTCCTCCTACAAATATCCCCCCACAAACGCGAACACACCCCTCCAACATGCTACACTCAGTCACTTTCTGCCACTCTTTCCTACACGCAATGAACATCAACGCTCACCACACGTCAAGCCCTCACGCACACACTGGGGTGACGCGCTCACGCCCCTTCCACGCTTCGATAACACCTGCTGCTTGCAGGCCAACTACTGTCATATTCCACCTTTTGGGAGCGTCGAGCCCCATTGGATTGGCCCATAGACTCGTTAGTCTGCGACGGATTTGGCACCAGGCATCACTAGTAGCTACGCTGCTCGCTCACTCTGCTCGCTCATTCTGCTCGCTCATTCAGTAATGTCAGGTCGCTGGGTTGCCTGACATCCTTATCAGTTGGTTGGTTCGAATGTTACTGACGAGTCAGTCCTGAACGGAAGTCGCTGATGCTACGCTGGCAAAGCGTCAACACAGAGCAGTCGGTGGCGAGTGGTCGTTCAGGAGAGCGGGTGAGGTGGTAAAAAGTCTAGTGGCGTAAAAAGTGTGTCTGAAAGTGTTTTAAAATGTGGACACTGGGGGTATCGATCCCCCTACCTCCCGCATGCGAAGCGGGCGCTCTACCATTTGAGCTAAGCGCCCAGATACAAATCCGAAACACACACCAATCGACGCGCTCAAAGCACGTTGACATACACCCGAATGCATACTGAAAGCATAATGAAAACACACAAACACACACACAAACGACCACACGCTTCCTTTTCCTCCTACAAATATCCCCCCACAAACGCGAACACACCCCTCCAACATGCTACACTCAGTCACTTTCTGCCACTCTTTCCTACACGCAATGAACATCAACGCTCACCACACGTCAAGCCCTCACGCACACACTGGGGTGACGCGCTCACGCCCCTTCCACGCTTCGATAACACCTGCTGCTTGCAGGCCAACTACTGTCATATTCCACCTTTTGGGAGCGTCGAGCCCCATTGGATTGGCCCATAGACTCGTTAGTCTGCGACGGATTTGGCACCAGGCATCACTAGTAGCTACGCTGCTCGCTCACTCTGCTCGCTCATTCTGCTCGCTCATTCAGTAATGTCAGGTCGCTGGGTTGCCTGACATCCTTATCAGTTGGTTGGTTCGAATGTTACTGACGAGTCAGTCCTGAACGGAAGTCGCTGATGCTACGCTGGCAAAGCGTCAACACAGAGCAGTCGGTGGCGAGTGGTCGTTCAGGAGAGCGGGTGAGGTGGTAAAAAGTCTAGTGGCGTAAAAAGTGTGTCTGAAAGTGTTTTAAAATGTGGACACTGGGGGTATCGATCCCCCTACCTCCCGCATGCGAAGCGGGCGCTCTACCATTTGAGCTAAGCGCCCAGATACAAATCCGAAACACACACCAATCGACGCGCTCAAAGCACGTTGACATACACCCGAATGCATACTGAAAGCATAATGAAAACACACAAACACACACACAAACGACCACACGCTTCCTTTTCCTCCTACAAATATCCCCCCACAAACGCGAACACACCCCTCCAACATGCTACACTCAGTCACTTTCTGCCACTCTTTCCCACACGCAATGAACATCAACGCTCACCACACGTCAAGCCCTCACGCACACACTGGGGTGACGCGCTCACGCCCCTTCCACGCTTCGATAACACCTGCTGCTTGCAGGCCAACTACTGTCATATTCCACCTTTTGGGAGCGTCGAGCCCCATTGGATTGGCCCATAGACTCGTTAGTCTGCGACGGATTTGGCACCAGGCATCACTAGTAGCTACGCTGCTCGCTCACTCTGCTCGCTCATTCTGCTCGCTCATTCAGTAATGTCAGGTCGCTGGGTTGCCTGACATCCTTATCAGTTGGTTGGTTCGAATGTTACTGACGAGTCAGTCCTGAACGGAAGTCGCTGATGCTACGCTGGCAAAGCGTCAACACAGAGCAGTCGGTGGCGAGTGGTCGTTCAGGAGAGCGGGTGAGGTGGTAAAAAGTCTAGTGGCGTAAAAAGTGTGTCTGAAAGTGTTTTAAAATGTGGACACTGGGGGTATCGATCCCCCTACCTCCCGCATGCGAAGCGGGCGCTCTACCATTTGAGCTAAGCGCCCAGATACAAATCCGAAACACACACCAATCGACGCGCTCAAAGCACGTTGACATACACCCGAATGCATACTGAAAGCATAATGAAAACACACAAACACACACACAAACGACCACACGCTTCCTTTTCCTCCTACAAATATCCCCCCACAAACGCGAACACACCCCTCCAACATGCTACACTCAGTCACTTTCTGCCACTCTTTCCCACACGCAATGAACATCAACGCTCACCACACGTCAAGCCCTCACGCACACACTGGGGTGACGCGCTCACGCCCCTTCCACGCTTCGATAACACCTGCTGCTTGCAGGCCAACTACTGTCATATTCCACCTTTTGGGAGCGTCGAGCCCCATTGGATTGGCCCATAGACTCGTTAGTCTGCGACGGATTTGGCACCAGGCATCACTAGTAGCTACGCTGCTCGCTCACTCTGCTCGCTCATTCTGCTCGCTCATTCAGTAATGTCAGGTCGCTGGGTTGCCTGACATCCTTATCAGTTGGTTGGTTCGAATGTTACTGACGAGTCAGTCCTGAACGGAAGTCGCTGATGCTACGCTGGCAAAGCGTCAACACAGAGCAGTCGGTGGCGAGTGGTCGTTCAGGAGAGCGGGTGAGGTGGTAAAAAGTCTAGTGGCGTAAAAAGTGTGTCTGAAAGTGTTTTAAAATGTGGACACTGGGGGTATCGATCCCCCTACCTCCCGCATGCGAAGCGGGCGCTCTACCATTTGAGCTAAGCGCCCAGATACAAATCCGAAACACACACCAATCGACGCGCTCAAAGCACGTTGACATACACCCGAATGCATACTGAAAGCATAATGAAAACACACAAACACACACACAAACGACCACACGCTTCCTTTTCCTCCTACAAATATCCCCCCACAAACGCGAACACACCCCTCCAACATGCTACACTCAGTCACTTTCTGCCACTCTTTCCCACACGCAATGAACATCAACGCTCACCACACGTCAAGCCCTCACGCACACACTGGGGTGACGCGCTCACGCCCCTTCCACGCTTCGATAACACCTGCTGCTTGCAGGCCAACTACTGTCATATTCCACCTTTTGGGAGCGTCGAGCCCCATTGGATTGGCCCATAGACTCGTTAGTCTGCGACGGATTTGGCACCAGGCATCACTAGTAGCTACGCTGCTCGCTCACTCTGCTCGCTCATTCTGCTCGCTCATTCAGTAATGTCAGGTCGCTGGGTTGCCTGACATCCTTATCAGTTGGTTGGTTCGAATGTTACTGACGAGTCAGTCCTGAACGGAAGTCGCTGATGCTACGCTGGCAAAGCGTCAACACAGAGCAGTCGGTGGCGAGTGGTCGTTCAGGAGAGCGGGTGAGGTGGTAAAAAGTCTAGTGGCGTAAAAAGTGTGTCTGAAAGTGTTTTAAAATGTGGACACTGGGGGTATCGATCCCCCTACCTCCCGCATGCGAAGCGGGCGCTCTACCATTTGAGCTAAGCGCCCAGATACAAATCCGAAACACACACCAATCGACGCGCTCAAAGCACGTTGACATACACCCGAATGCATACTGAAAGCATAATGAAAACACACAAACACACACACAAACGACCACACGCTTCCTTTTCCTCCTACAAATATCCCCCCACAAACGCGAACACACCCCTCCAACATGCTACACTCAGTCACTTTCTGCCACTCTTTCCCACACGCAATGAACATCAACGCTCACCACACGTCAAGCCCTCACGCACACACTGGGGTGACGCGCTCACGCCCCTTCCACGCTTCGATAACACCTGCTGCTTGCAGGCCAACTACTGTCATATTCCACCTTTTGGGAGCGTCGAGCCCCATTGGATTGGCCCATAGACTCGTTAGTCTGCGACGGATTTGGCACCAGGCATCACTAGTAGCTACGCTGCTCGCTCACTCTGCTCGCTCATTCTGCTCGCTCATTCAGTAATGTCAGGTCGCTGGGTTGCCTGACATCCTTATCAGTTGGTTGGTTCGAATGTTACTGACGAGTCAGTCCTGAACGGAAGTCGCTGATGCTACGCTGGCAAAGCGTCAACACAGAGCAGTCGGTGGCGAGTGGTCGTTCAGGAGAGCGGGTGAGGTGGTAAAAAGTCTAGTGGCGTAAAAAGTGTGTCTGAAAGTGTTTTAAAATGTGGACACTGGGGGTATCGATCCCCCTACCTCCCGCATGCGAAGCGGGCGCTCTACCATTTGAGCTAAGCGCCCAGATACAAATCCGAAACACACACCAATCGACGCGCTCAAAGCACGTTGACATACACCCGAATGCATACTGAAAGCATAATGAAAACACACAAACACACACACAAACGACCACACGCTTCCTTTTCCTCCTACAAATATCCCCCCACAAACGCGAACACACCCCTCCAACATGCTACACTCAGTCACTTTCTGCCACTCTTTCCCACACGCAATGAACATCAACGCTCACCACACGTCAAGCCCTCACGCACACACTGGGGTGACGCGCTCACGCCCCTTCCACGCTTCGATAACACCTGCTGCTTGCAGGCCAACTACTGTCATATTCCACCTTTTGGGAGCGTCGAGCCCCATTGGATTGGCCCATAGACTCGTTAGTCTGCGACGGATTTGGCACCAGGCATCACTAGTAGCTACGCTGCTCGCTCACTCTGCTCGCTCATTCTGCTCGCTCATTCAGTAATGTCAGGTCGCTGGGTTGCCTGACATCCTTATCAGTTGGTTGGTTCGAATGTTACTGACGAGTCAGTCCTGAACGGAAGTCGCTGATGCTACGCTGGCAAAGCGTCAACACAGAGCAGTCGGTGGCGAGTGGTCGTTCAGGAGAGCGGGTGAGGTGGTAAAAAGTCTAGTGGCGTAAAAAGTGTGTCTGAAAGTGTTTTAAAATGTGGACACTGGGGGTATCGATCCCCCTACCTCCCGCATGCGAAGCGGGCGCTCTACCATTTGAGCTAAGCGCCCAGATACAAATCCGAAACACACACCAATCGACGCGCTCAAAGCACGTTGACATACACCCGAATGCATACTGAAAGCATAATGAAAACACACAAACACACACACAAACGACCACACGCTTCCTTTTCCTCCTACAAATATCCCCCCACAAACGCGAACACACCCCTCCAACATGCTACACTCAGTCACTTTCTGCCACTCTTTCCTACACGCAATGAACATCAACGCTCACCACACGTCAAGCCCTCACGCACACACTGGGGTGACGCGCTCACGCCCCTTCCACGCTTCGATAACACCTGCTGCTTGCAGGCCAACTACTGTCATATTCCACCTTTTGGGAGCGTCGAGCCCCATTGGATTGGCCCATAGACTCGTTAGTCTGCGACGGATTTGGCACCAGGCATCACTAGTAGCTACGCTGCTCGCTCACTCTGCTCGCTCATTCTGCTCGCTCATTCAGTAATGTCAGGTCGCTGGGTTGCCTGACATCCTTATCAGTTGGTTGGTTCGAATGTTACTGACGAGTCAGTCCTGAACGGAAGTCGCTGATGCTACGCTGGCAAAGCGTCAACACAGAGCAGTCGGTGGCGAGTGGTCGTTCAGGAGAGCGGGTGAGGTGGTAAAAAGTCTAGTGGCGTAAAAAGTGTGTCTGAAAGTGTTTTAAAATGTGGACACTGGGGGTATCGATCCCCCTACCTCCCGCATGCGAAGCGGGCGCTCTACCATTTGAGCTAAGCGCCCAGATACAAATCCGAAACACACACCAATCGACGCGCTCAAAGCACGTTGACATACACCCGAATGCATACTGAAAGCATAATGAAAACACACAAACACACACACAAACGACCACACGCTTCCTTTTCCTCCTACAAATATCCCCCCACAAACGCGAACACACCCCTCCAACATGCTACACTCAGTCACTTTCTGCCACTCTTTCCCACACGCAATGAACATCAACGCTCACCACACGTCAAGCCCTCACGCACACACTGGGGTGACGCGCTCACGCCCCTTCCACGCTTCGATAACACCTGCTGCTTGCAGGCCAACTACTGTCATATTCCACCTTTTGGGAGCGTCGAGCCCCATTGGATTGGCCCATAGACTCGTTAGTCTGCGACGGATTTGGCACCAGGCATCACTAGTAGCTACGCTGCTCGCTCACTCTGCTCGCTCATTCTGCTCGCTCATTCAGTAATGTCAGGTCGCTGGGTTGCCTGACATCCTTATCAGTTGGTTGGTTCGAATGTTACTGACGAGTCAGTCCTGAACGGAAGTCGCTGATGCTACGCTGGCAAAGCGTCAACACAGAGCAGTCGGTGGCGAGTGGTCGTTCAGGAGAGCGGGTGAGGTGGTAAAAAGTCTAGTGGCGTAAAAAGTGTGTCTGAAAGTGTTTTAAAATGTGGACACTGGGGGTATCGATCCCCCTACCTCCCGCATGCGAAGCGGGCGCTCTACCATTTGAGCTAAGCGCCCAGATACAAATCCGAAACACACACCAATCGACGCGCTCAAAGCACGTTGACATACACCCGAATGCATACTGAAAGCATAATGAAAACACACAAACACACACACAAACGACCACACGCTTCCTTTTCCTCCTACAAATATCCCCCCACAAACGCGAACACACCCCTCCAACATGCTACACTCAGTCACTTTCTGCCACTCTTTCCTACACGCAATGAACATCAACGCTCACCACACGTCAAGCCCTCACGCACACACTGGGGTGACGCGCTCACGCCCCTTCCACGCTTCGATAACACCTGCTGCTTGCAGGCCAACTACTGTCATATTCCACCTTTTGGGAGCGTCGAGCCCCATTGGATTGGCCCATAGACTCGTTAGTCTGCGACGGATTTGGCACCAGGCATCACTAGTAGCTACGCTGCTCGCTCACTCTGCTCGCTCATTCTGCTCGCTCATTCAGTAATGTCAGGTCGCTGGGTTGCCTGACATCCTTATCAGTTGGTTGGTTCGAATGTTACTGACGAGTCAGTCCTGAACGGAAGTCGCTGATGCTACGCTGGCAAAGCGTCAACACAGAGCAGTCGGTGGCGAGTGGTCGTTCAGGAGAGCGGGTGAGGTGGTAAAAAGTCTAGTGGCGTAAAAAGTGTGTCTGAAAGTGTTTTAAAATGTGGACACTGGGGGTATCGATCCCCCTACCTCCCGCATGCGAAGCGGGCGCTCTACCATTTGAGCTAAGCGCCCAGATACAAATCCGAAACACACACCAATCGACGCGCTCAAAGCACGTTGACATACACCCGAATGCATACTGAAAGCATAATGAAAACACACAAACACACACACAAACGACCACACGCTTCCTTTTCCTCCTACAAATATCCCCCCACAAACGCGAACACACCCCTCCAACATGCTACACTCAGTCACTTTCTGCCACTCTTTCCCACACGCAATGAACATCAACGCTCACCACACGTCAAGCCCTCACGCACACACTGGGGTGACGCGCTCACGCCCCTTCCACGCTTCGATAACACCTGCTGCTTGCAGGCCAACTACTGTCATATTCCACCTTTTGGGAGCGTCGAGCCCCATTGGATTGGCCCATAGACTCGTTAGTCTGCGACGGATTTGGCACCAGGCATCACTAGTAGCTACGCTGCTCGCTCACTCTGCTCGCTCATTCTGCTCGCTCATTCAGTAATGTCAGGTCGCTGGGTTGCCTGACATCCTTATCAGTTGGTTGGTTCGAATGTTACTGACGAGTCAGTCCTGAACGGAAGTCGCTGATGCTACGCTGGCAAAGCGTCAACACAGAGCAGTCGGTGGCGAGTGGTCGTTCAGGAGAGCGGGTGAGGTGGTAAAAAGTCTAGTGGCGTAAAAAGTGTGTCTGAAAGTGTTTTAAAATGTGGACACTGGGGGTATCGATCCCCCTACCTCCCGCATGCGAAGCGGGCGCTCTACCATTTGAGCTAAGCGCCCAGATACAAATCCGAAACACACACCAATCGACGCGCTCAAAGCACGTTGACATACACCCGAATGCATACTGAAAGCATAATGAAAACACACAAACACACACACAAACGACCACACGCTTCCTTTTCCTCCTACAAATATCCCCCCACAAACACGAACACACCCCTCCAACATGCTACACTCAGTCACTTTCTGCCACTCTTTCCTACACGCAATGAACATCAACGCTCACCACACGTCAAGTCTTTTTTAGGCCGTCGGATCTCCAGTGATAGACACTGTTATTCTTCATCTTCTGAGGTTTATGTTGGATATTAGCCACTTGTGACTTCCACAACCCCGCTTCCAGTAGCAGCGAGCGTATAGTAGTCGATAGTGTATCACGTGTAATGTTCTCCTTTCCAACGCATTTTTCGTAACCTTTCATAGGTTGCCAGAAGACTTTGTTTTCCCTCAGTTTGATGCGTTTGGCGTGTGGAGAATGTGGTGGTTGGGGAATCCAGCGGCAGGTTATCCACCTTTTAGGGCCTTACAACCGTCCGACTTCGCAAAATGCAACCGGAAAATGCTCTCAGAGTGGACCGTGCTGGTCCGACACATTCTAGTGGGTGTTGAGGCACAAATAAGCACTCCAATGCAGCGATCGAGCTCACAGGACGATGTAGACGGCACGTACAAGCAGGGAATGGCGAACGTTCCGCTTCGAGGGCCCACACATGCTGGCAAGCAGCGACCGGAGCGAGCAGTGACGACTCTGCGCAGGATTTGAGAGGCAATTCATGAAACAAACCCTGCAGCACGATCAGTTCCACAACAGAGCCGAAAACGCAACAGGAAGAGTAAGTGGCTCTTACTGATAGCACAGACAATGGCTTTACCAGCTCCTTAGTGCTCCGTCTTGCCTCGCCTTCTCCTGGTCAATCGTAGAGTAAGACTCTGTTTGACACTACCAATAAAATGAATTATTTGAACCAATCACAAACCGTTACTTAAGCATCTCCACATCTGGTTACGGGATCTCGACACAAGTAAATACATTATCTCCGACTATTAGTTTATACCGGTGCCGAAAACGAGGTGCACAATTGTATAAAAACGCCGAGCAAAACTCGGAGCGAAACTCCGGAGCGGTTCAATCGGCCGGTTTGGAAATTTAGACTAGAACTCACAATACTTAGTATATCACGAGAGAACTGCGAACCCCTCGGGCCTGAAGGTCCGGGTAGCTCAATTCTTCATCAGTAGGGTCGTCGTTCACGTTCTCACCTGGAAGATTCAGCAGTTCCGTCACCGAAATCGGATCGGACGCATGTAGGCGCGACAGCATTGCAGCTAGCTCGTCGGTTACGTGGTCTTCCTCCGCTGGCTCACTGTATTCACACGCTTAGTAATCTAGTAGACCAGGTGTCTCCAGCACTTAACAAATATCGAGTCGAAGCTGTTGTTGTGACAGGTTTTGGGCGGGTACCAATTCGAAGGTACATTTGGTTGAGCCACCCCACGTCAGGAATACCCTTAGCTAGGACTAAAATGTTGGTTCCCGGCGCTATGACTACGGAAGGGTTCGTCTGTACAAGTATTTCATACATGCTACGTGCGCGCCATCAATATGTGCGCATCCCTTACGGTTTAATTTCGTCGTTTATAGCACGGAAACTGGATCAGTGGCTATTGATTTTTTATTTTTGCGGGCGGCTTGCGCCCAATATTGCGATAGTGACAAAAGTCGGTGCGCATACATGTTTTTAGCTTTCTACTAGGTTATTTAGGCGAAGCGGTACACAAAACCAATCGCGGCTTGTTCCGCTCTTTAGCGTGGTGGCCTTTGTTTGTCTGAGAAGCAAGTCGGGCATGAGCAATGGTCTCAAAGTTGTCAGGTTAAAGATCATCTCCCGGTTGGGATATTTAGGAAGATCTGCATCGAAAACCTGAATGCTAGGTGCCCCGATATGAACTACTCGAACGGCGCACACCGCCTACTAACCTACTGGCATCTGAAGCGTTCTCGCCTACACGGGCGTGTGTAAGATTCTAGGCAACAAGTGAATACATAATAATTGAAATGCTTCCACACTCAGTGTGTACGCTCACGTTGTGAGTGACAGGAACCGAAGAAAACTTATCACCTGCATTCGCCCACCATTCAGACAGGTATTAATTTAAGCGAATAGTTCGTGCAACATTCCATATTAAAATAGGCGTACTTAAGTGTGAGGGCGACAACACAGGTAGCATTTGTATAGTTTATTGATCCAACACAGGTATAGATGTCTATGCCCATCACGGTACTGTCTCACTATATTTGAGTATTACTTTTCATGAATTTATAGTTTTGTTTTAGTATAAATAGTATTTATTAAATACACGGGTTATTATTGTATGGAAATTGAAACACCAACCGGATCCCCTTAGGGATTCTCCACCGCGGACCGCAAATTGCGGATAAGGCAGCAAATCATAATACTTTTCAGATGATATGCTGATAGCTTTCTCCACCGCTGACAGCAACGTGGGATATCAGCAAATAAATTTCCGGACCAACAGCAAATCGACTGAATTTGCTGTCGTCGTTGCTGATAGCAGCAAATCTGTGTGTCCGATGGATTTTGTCCGTGTTGCAATACTAACCTTTTAAAATTGAGTCATTTACGGTTGGACGCAATTTCTCGTTTTGTTTGTGGTGCTCCTACATTCTTGCTTGGTACTACACGACAGCACAAAATGGTGCCTACCGGCGGCGGAAATACAACGTCCGCGCGTGGGCCCAACTGGGACCATACTGTGGATAGGATACTAGCTAGAGCTTGGCTCGCTATTTCAAGCGATAGCGTGGTGTCTACTGACCAGAAAGGAGACGAGTCCTGGGAACGTGTAGCTTACAAGTATAACACGATACGACCTCGGTGCCAGGATCGAATCTACCGGTCTCAAAACGCAGTGATGATGCGATGGCAGCTCTTCGTCTCGCAGTTGGCAAGTTTTGCGGTTGTATGGCTGCGATCAAGCAGCTTAACGAGAGTGGCAAGACGGATAAAGATCGAATCGAGGACGCTGTTACTATGTACGAAAGACTATATGATGATAGCTTTGCTCACGTGGAGGCCTGGTGCGAGCTAAAAAATGAATCAAAATGGAAGGAGCTGACAGATGCAAGTGGGACGGCGAGTGGACGAAAGCGTGGAAGTAGCAAACTTGCTAGCGAAAGCATTGGAGTAGGTGATATTGGCAAAATTGCCTCTAGCTCAAGCTTCGATCGTAGGCGGCCTGATGGTGTAAAAAGCTACAATCCAGCCGGTCTCTGGAATATAGCAACGAAAAAATTGCGGACGCAGCCATTGTGATGGCGAAGGCGTCACAGCGTAAAGCAGAACTTGAAGAAATGCGCATCGCTTTGCTACGAAAACGCGAGCAAAACCGACTTATCTTCGCTCAGCTTGAAGGCTTAGATGAAATGTCGCTGAGCATTCTACGCTTCAAGAAGCAGAAACTCTTGCAGGAGCTACAACAGGTACACTATTTTGGATTTGTATTATTGATAAAGCTCATGTATCTATTCTTATTTCGTAGGAGGAGGAAATGGGTACTCCTCAAGCTAGCAACACGGACAGCGTTTGCGATGATGGGAATAGTAATTGTAACGCAAGTAGCTCAGGTACTTATTTTTTTGTTTTGAGATTGTCATAGTACTAACTCGATTTTTTTTTCTACTTTCCAGCAGCCACCGATTCTCTATAAGCGCGGCTCTTAACACGGTGTTAGTAGAAGCTGACTGCATATCGTATCTGCGCGAAATGAATTTCTCCAAATCCATTTCTCCACCTTCGATTCGTGTAGAGATTTCGGCTTCGCATGGCGTTTCTCGAGACGACAGATTGTCTTCAAGCCCAAGCTCTTCCAGATCGGGAACTCCCCACTCATCCTCAATTATCATGTTATGAAAAATAATGCATGCTTTCATCACCGCTAGCATGTCGTTCGCGTACCCAATCCTGCTAGGCAATTTCAAAATACGAAACTTTCCTTGTAGTACACCGAATGTCCTTTCAACGCCCTTACGCGCAAATTTTTGTTTTTTTTTTGCAAACAGCTTCTCTTTTGCAGATGACTGGCGGTGTCGTATACCCTCCCTGTCCGGGATCGGGCACTCGCGGGCTGTTAAGTGAGTAGGGACCTCGACTTGGGTGTAGCAGACCGTAGGGTTGAAAGTAAGGCGCACTAAGTAGTAAAAGTAAAGTTGCTTGTTTCTGTTGTTTTCTCTTCTTTGCTGAACGGGGAAAATGTACGACTGACTGGCGAAAGTGTTCGTCGGGACACTTACGAAATCCTCATATAAGCGACACTTCGTCAACTTACCGTCTTGAGATCCTTGACGTGCCATCCGTCCTCAACGTGACACCCTCACCACCTTCACCGAGTGTAGTTTCTCGATGGCCGGATGTCCTCCGTCCTCGCATCAATCTGGCGACGCACCATCCTCTAGTCGTCAGGCACCTCGAGCCGCCTTCTACCGACTTTCGAACGAAGAGAGTGCTTCTGTACCATCAGAACGGTACAGTTAGGCCATGTACCCATCCGATGTTGAAGCCATCGGTGCCGGAGGGATCATCCTGGGTCGTCGGTCGGCCTGCGCGTTCAGATCTTGGCCCGATCACCACCTACTGGTTCGACACTCGTGAATTGTGACACGGGACATACCCCCCGACCTAACGGTTGTCGTCCTCGATCAACCTGAGGTTGGGACAAGTCCTGCAGTCGGCCGACCGCAACACGTTATCCCCTATCGAGCTCTTGGTAAGTGTCGGCGCTGCTCCGGGAGCGCTCGTTTACCTCCGTAGGGTTCGTCTGTCCTTGACCTTGAAGAGTAGCAGCAGGAGGATCAGCACCAGCCTCCTGGAAGCTGTCGACATCTTTCACATCGGTCACTCTCAACCGCCGCACACTCGCTCGTTCAGCACGGTGCCTCTCCGAAACGTTCCTCTGAACGCTATCCGCAGCGTTATGCATCAGCACAGTAGGCGCTAGTCCTGCGAGAGCACCATATCCGTTTCAATGTGCCAGCAGTGAGTCAAAACTCCAACCACGGTAACCACCAAGCACACCGTTTTGTCCCACGACAACCAATCGATAGCGTAGCTCGCCAATCCGAGAGCCGTCAGCAATAAGGCTACTCCCATGAGCCCACAGAGCTTGCACTCAAGCACAATCATCGTTTCAACCCGGGGGGGATCCTTTCCTGACCTCTTACAAAATGAACTCGGTCGAGTCCGAACACGTCCACTGGAGACACCATCAACTTCTTGGTCGGGTCACTCTCAACGTCATAGACCATACGACCGGTTATTGCCGATTGGCGGGGAAAAGCGCTCCCCGACCTCGCTAAGACCACATCCTTCACATGAACGGCTGTCTTGGTGGTGGCATGCTTCCCCGACCTTGACTGCACCACAGCCATCTGGACTCGAGTCGTTAAGAAGGCCAGCCTTAAGGAAGTCGCAGATTGCCTCAGGGTGAAAGTGTGATAAATTCTCTACCAGTCCCATCGCAGGTCCAGGTCTGCGATACAGTTTGAAGCATGTCTGGAACAGCTCCATGGTCTATCTCACTTGCTGTATACCTTTCACCAACGCCAATAGTAAATTCAGGTCGAATGTTCTCCGTAATGTTGGCTGGTCAATCCCACCGTTGACCTGTAGTCGCTTGCCGGCTACGCTGTTCAGGTTCAGCTCGCAAGGTCGTAGCGGGGCTTCCAGTAAACCGGGAATCCTCAGTACATGGAAGCCCACCAAGCACGCTAATGCTCCAGTATTGATTAAGATCTCCATAGACACGCAGTCAAGGCAGCCCGCGGACACAGCTTCAACGTCTCCGACTGATCCGATAATTCGTTTGTCTTCCGGCACAGTATCATCCTCACAGTCGGGTCTGTCGGTGTTGGACACTTCAGACGTTTCGACCAATCTCGGGTTACTCTGGCAAACTGCATCAGTGTCGGATACTGCGTAGATGTACTGTTCGGTACTGTTTTCCGGATCCTCGGTCGAACTGTGCGACCGGAACGCTTCAGAGCGCTCCGCGAACAGAGAAGAGCAGTCGAACTGAACGCGCCTTACCCATCGCTCTTTTCCAGGCGACAACTGAGCCGTTTTGCACTGAGAACACAACGACGTTCGTTCGGCGATCTTTTCTCTCATCAGTTAGGCCTCACTCTCATAGGCGCCCAGCACCGCTTCCACTATACGATCGAAGAGATCGTCGTCTAGTTCATCGTCCATACAAACGAGTCGCGCACGTACTCTTGTATCTCGTCCCACCGAGGGAGTCCCTTTAGCACCGAGCTCGTTATCTCCACTATCCTGTGCAGAGCCACAAGCAACACGCAGGCGACCATTCCGTGCCATCACCTCCTTCACCAGTCGATAAACCTCCTTTCGTGTCCACGCCCGCCAGCGAGAAGGTATAGTGTTCTCTTCCTCAGTCAAATTTGGTACGCTGCCAACCGTATCAGAACGGTCTTCTTCGTAGATGCCGATCCCTACCACGATGTTTTCCTCAACATCCTTCTCGTCAACGCTGACAGGCACTGCTGCCGTCCTCGCATAGGTCTGGGTGCCCTCATCCAGGTCAAGTACATTTCCGCCTCCGACATCTCTGTTGTCAGAGTCACTCCCCAAGACAGCGCTCACCTTGTCGCTTTGAGCACAGCTATCAGTCCCGCGGAAATCTCGATTGGCACGCTTTTCGGCTTCGGAAAAAGCAAGCGTTCTTCGGTACCAATCGGTCCAGTATTCGGGCGAGGACAGCTCGCCTGGTGAAGCCTTCCGCGTCCTAGCCAGCGTTTCTTCAGTGATTCCCAGCATCACACTCAACTCACCCAGCGTGAGTTCCTTCTGCTTTGTCTTGTTCTCTTCCACACGCCGTTGCAGCTCTACCTCATCGAGAAAGAATATCCGGTCTTCAAGTAACTCCTTGTCATACTCTTCTTTCTCGGTCGGAACGGTTAAATTGGTTCCTTCAGCCAAGGTGTCCAGCTCCTCGGGCGTGAACAACCTCGCGTGGGGTTTGGGTGAGGCTCTACCAAGAGTCTCGTCTTCCTTGTAGTCTTGGTTGTACTCCTCGTCCTCTTGAACAGGTTCTGTCGCGGTACCCACCGCCTCTTGTTCAGCCTTGATTACTTCTGCCTCTTCTGTTAGAGTCCTGAGTGTTCCTCCTAGGGGAGATGGCACGGTTTCTGACCGTTCCCGCTGCGAAAAATATAAAGAATCAAGGTGGCCCCTGTCACCGCATAATGTGTCTGGCTCCGCGCCAGAGCTGTCCGATATTGTAAAAGCAACTGCAGCACCATTCCCTTTACCAGCATCACTTGTTTTGCTAGTACCCTCCAGCTTGTCAGCAATCCCAAAGTCCTCCAGAACCGTTCGCGTCACCACGCGCGGTCCATCCCAGTATCCCATTTCCAGCGCTCGGTCCACTCGACTCTGTCCTTCAGAGCTTTCTTCCGAGGCTGAACTGTTCCCGTCCGTATCAGCTACGGTCAGACCTTCCGTACTCGCGTAGCCGTCAACCCTGACAGCGTTCGCGCCTTCATCCGTGGCGGGGGCGGTTGCGATCTCAGTCATCGCAGATTCCAGGTCACCCCCGTAACCGTGTGTATCGTCGTCATCGGATTCCGTCTGCGCCTTGACGTCCTCCAAGTTCTCGCGCTCCTCGTGCAAGTCCGAATTTACCCGCTCAACGTGTCGACTTACGTTGTTTTCTACTAATTCGTCATCGCTGGAGTGGTCGTCAAAGAGCCCACTTTGCTCGTGACTCTCCCTCTCTTCGTTATCGTACTCAGCATCGCTCGCATTTACCGGGGCTATCACGAGCGTCACCACGTAGCACATCTCACGCTCAACGTTCAGCCCTACGAAGCGTTCCCTCTCGTTTTCAGTTTCAGTCTCATACACGCGATTTACCATCGAACTGTTTCCAGCTGGAACAGGATACACTTCCTTCCCAATCCTAGGAGTCACTCCAAACTGCTCATATATCTTATTCACAGATCTCGGAGCGTCACCCCAGGTGCCATCCACTAGACAAGAGGAAGGGAGCGGCACTCCCTTCCCTTTCCTCCTGCCTCCATCATTGTCGGCTCGGTGTCTGACCTTGCATCAGAGGAGCGTTCGCTGCTCGCTTAAGCGACGCTAAGGTCGGGCACTCTGCCACCAAAGCACGCTCGCTGGTTGTGGAACGGTCCACTCGGGCGGTTTCTCTGCTGCTGTTGCGACTGCTGCTGTAGTTGTTGTGGCGGGTTGGTACACTCCACACTAACGTGACCTTTTTCTTTGCACAACGAGCAGGTAGCGTACTGTCGCCACCAGTTGATACGGCTGCACCCCAGCGTATGACAACGTCCACATACCACAAGACCATTCTGAGTGTACATGTCGGGTCCCAAGCGAGGCCCTCTAACGGGAGTTTCCGGCATCTGACTTCCCGTCTCTGCTGGCAAGATAACGTTCTGGGCGAAACTTTGCGCGGCTGGAACTTGAAAGGCAGCGGACACAGGCTGAGCGCCTGGAGGACTAGACACACCATTCCCCTGTTGATGTTGTTGCTGGGCAATGTAGTTCTGCATCTGCTGCATCATGTTAAGTATCTACTGCATCATAATGTTCTTGGACGGTTGCTTCTGAGCAGTAGTGTTCTCGAACTCAGTGTCGTCTTCGACTGGAAGATGCATGTTCTTGTAGAGAAGAACGGTGACCCCTTGAGAGATCGAGTTGACCATTGTCGTAGCGAGGGCCGCTTTCCACTCCTTGTTACTAAGTCCAGACAGGAAGTACCGGCAGCGCATCTGCGGGTCATAGCATTGGGCAGCATCGCACAAACTCGAGACGAGATCACCCCAAACTTCAGCCGATATTCCCTTGGAACGCTGGGTGGACTTGAGGCGTTCTATCATCTGTAGAGTCGTCTGACAAATGAACTGGTTGTGAAAGCGTGTCCGGAGCGTGTCGAAGCTATCGATTTGCGAGTACATCCACCACTCTTCGCCAGCCCTGCTTTTGAGAAACGCTCGGATAGCACTGAGTCGGATGGGCTCTTCGAGTCCAACGGTGGCCCGCTCGAAGGCGTCCCAGAACGTCTTGGCCTTCTCGACAGAAGCACCGTCCAAGTAGAATGGGTGGATCATTCGGACCGCATTATTGATACGCGAGGGCATCCGTAAGGTTGCTGTCTGACCGGCGGGTTAGCGTACCCGTATCCACCGCCGTACGACTGAGTTCCGTAGTTGTTGGGCGGATGTCCGTACAGGCCACCCAACCCAAAGCCAGTCCCGGGAGGCCCACTGGGAGGAAGCGCTCCTGGGAGGAGTCGGTCCTCCAGGCGGAACATTTCCACCAGCTCCAGGTCCGCCGGCTATTCCAGCGACCGGGGCACGAGTCCCAGCACTCGGGGCTGCACCTCTAGCCGTTCCAACCCCCGCGGGGACGATTGTAACAGTGTGACTCCACACAGGAGGTTGAACAGTTGTGCTCGCAGCAGGCTGCGTTCCCGGAGTTGGATTGTACTGAGCCGACTGTCCAGAGGTCACTTGGTAAACTTGAGAGTCTGTACCAGGCACACTCGAGGAAGCACCAACCGTACCAGCGCCTGGCATGGTAGGAGCGCTCCATAGTGGCGTAGGAGGTGACACACTTACACCCACAGGAGCGTAAGTTAAAGCCTGACTGACAGGGACACTCACATTCGGAGCCCATCCGGATGGGAACGTGAACACGACGCTATAGCCTTGGCCAGCCGAAGACACCGTATCACCGATCGTACAGTCGCGATAAGAGGGTATAGCCGTCCTGGATCGCGTGGGAGTAGGAGGGGTAACAGTTCTCACGGTAGCCACCGGTGTCATAGGCATGCCAGGCAGGCATCGACGTCGGCTGCGGCGGGGGAGCGTAACCCGAGGGTTGAAGTCCAGTCGTGGGACCATGAGGTGGAGGAGCGTTCGGGACCACCGCGTAGGACACTGACTCCTGCCACTGCTCGCCGGTGCGGGTCCCGTCGGGACTTGCGACCACCCAAAGGGCTGATTCCAGCTGCTCTGCCATCCCAGTTGAGTCGAGTCGAAGGAAGCCTGGCTCGGATCACCAACCGCTAGCCCAGAGTGTCAATGACAGTCGGTCGCTGAGTCGAGGCGAGGCTCAGCGTCTGTAGACCAGAGAGAAGCGTTCCTTGGGCCGTACTAGATGCCACTCCAGCCGTAACGACCGTCGAACCAGGAGCAGCCGACGCAACTGCCGCGCTTTGGCCTCCAGTCCTAGAAGCCGACAAACTTCTCGCTCGGGGTCTCGATCGCCTGTCAGAGCGTCCTCGGCTTGTACCCTCGGCCGCACGCTGCACCAGGTTCTGGACGGACTGAAGTCCAGCTCGAGTCGACAGGTCAGGTTAAGTCGGACTCGTCGGGGCAGGCTGGCCCCCAGTACGACGCCGTGTCGTACTACTACCATCGTTGCTACTGGTAGCGAATACTTCGCTGACATGGGATATGCCGCCGTAGGCATCCTCGGACCCTCTTTCGCTGGCGCTGCTCTGCGAAGCCATACCGGGAGCACGGCTCTCGGGGCCAACCAGGGAAGTCAAACTGGGTACCGCTGCACGACGCCTTGGTTTAGTCACAGTTCATACTGCTCTCAGGAACTGTTCGATCGGGAACAGTACACTACAGTCAGAAACGGTCTGGTTTCTTGCAAGTCGGATCCGACTCCAGCGGACGAGTCCCTGCTTTTCCACCACTGTCGTATACCCTCCCTGTCCGGGATCGGGCACTCGCGGGCTGTTAAGTGAGTAGGGACCTCGACTTGGGTGTAGCAGACCGTAGGGTTGAAAGTAAGGCGCACTAAGTAGTAAAAGTAAAGTTGCTTGTTTCTGTTGTTTTCTCTTCTTTGCTGAACGGGGAAAATGTACGACTGACTGGCGAAAGTGTTCGTCGGGACACTTACGAAATCCTCATATAAGCGACACTTCGTCAACTTACCGTCTTGAGATCCTTGACGTGCCATCCGTCCTCAACGTGACACCCTCACCACCTTCGCCGAGTGTAGTTTCTCGATGGCCGGATGTCCTCCGTCCTCGCATCAATCTGGCGACGCACCATCCTCTAGTCGTCAGGCACCTCGAGCCGCCTTCTACCGACTTTCGAACGAAGAGAGTGCTTCTGTACCATCAGAACGGTACAGTTAGGCCATGTACCCATCCGATGTTGAAGCCATCGGTGCCGGAGGGATCATCCTGGGTCGTCGGTCGGCCTGCGCGTTCAGATCTTGGCCCGATCACCACCTACTGGTTCGACACTCGTGAATTGTGACACGGGTCAGCGGGATATGGTGGCCATGAAGCACGCATAGGACGGATAGATCCCGTCTACCAAGTAGTAAAGCTGATGAAACTGCTTCCCTCCAGCAGTGTATGAAAACGAATCGTACAAGTCGTGGTTGATGACATGGCGATTGAGCAACGGCAAGCGATCTATGGCATTGATATCTGCATACATATAAAAATATATTGGTTGGGAATCAACCACCACAAACACTGTCATTAAATAAAATAACACAGAACGTAGAACTTGCTCTTACCGTTATTAGAGCCTGCAGCGCCAAAGTAGAAATGTGAAATCCACATTCGTCGATCAGCAACAATTTCTAGCACGACGGTAGGTTTGCCTTCCTTTCCAGTGAGCTGCCCTTTTAGCGAAGTAGGGCACATCTCCCAGGACCAATGCATGCAATCCAACGACCCAATACAGCCCGACCACCCGCGATCCGCTGATCTATTCAGTTGTTGTTGAATATCTTCGTGTGTCGGTGCCCGCAGATAATCATCACCAAATATCTCCACAACAGCTTGGCAATATCGCTTTGTGTAGGCTAGTATTGTACTTTCAGCCGCTCTAATATGATCGTCCAACATATCTGCGCAGCAGCCGTATACCAACATCCGAACCGCAGCGCTACATTTTTGAAGTGGCGATAATCCCTTTTTCCCAAGGCGTCGAAACGCTGCGCAAAATGGGGGTCGTGCGCGACGATAGCATCCATAATGAGAGTAAACAACTCCCGTCGCATCCGGTGTCGACGCCGAAAAGCTTCTCGTGATTGACAGGTTTGTCGGAAAAGTAGTCGTTCGCGAGCGTGACCTTGTCACGGTCAAGATTTGCCGCTTTGCCAGGCTCAGATCCTCCCCGCTTCCGCTTGAGGAGGAGTGCTTGAGATGATAGGAGCAGTGTAAAGAAGGTGTGACGGGGTCACACAGCACCTTGCGCTTGAGGAAGTAAGAGCTTCCGAGAGTATACAAACTCTAAGTGAACGGCAGTTCACGTGTCCCTGGTCTGAGGAGACGAAGTAACCAGTTAAAGGTACGTTTAAGACTGAATGTATTTATAGGTAAGGTTAAGCTTGAGTTAATACAAACTATAGCTCACCTATAGTGAAGCTATGTAATTATCCAATGGTTGGCTCCTGGAGCCACTGGTACCATGTAACAGTCCTTCCGAAGAGTGACCTAGTCACTCTTCATGTAACTTGGGTACACTTGGGGTTGTACCCCGTTACATCCTCCCCCACTTTGGTTCGGTTTACCGACCAATCAGAATGAGGGAGAGTGAGTCACAAACTCTCATTCCCAAAGTTGAAAGGTATCGGCAAGCTGCGAGAACGCAGCGGTGGCTCACTTCACAGTTAGAGCCTCGAGCAGCACACGCGCTCGTCTTCGCGGTCTCCACTTCGACCTCTGGCATGCCTCGTGGCTCTGGGAAAGGCGGTGCGAAAGCACCCGCCAAGGCTGCCGCCGTAAAGGCGAAAGCCAAGAGTTCTAAGCCTCGCGGCAAAGACTCTGCACACAAGGAGGCAACTAAGGTGGCCTCCGAGGCGATTGATTCGTCTGGCAACACGGCTGCAAGCAAACGCGCAAGCTCACACCGCAGTCGGTCACCTTCGGTGCCGCCTGACACCCGCACTTCACTTACCGTGAGCACAGTCCGGGTACTGAGAACGAGGCTAAGGCCAGGAGTCTCCACAGCGTATCTGGGAGCTCCGAGGGAGGGCACACTCCAGTGCCCAGAAAAACGACGACAACAGTGTACACTCGCACGCTAGTGATCACGATGATCACGACTCAAAGACGCCTGAGCGCTCTGAGAGCCCTGCCGACGAGGCCAAGGGCTCGCCCAATGCTGGCGGCGATGAGGGAGGCAAACCTCCGAAGAACCTCTCGCTCGCCGAGAGTCTTGAGCGTGCTCGGTCTGCTAAAGCCGCAGCCGAAGTGGCCAAGCACTCTAAGAAGCGCATGGCTTCGAAGTCCCCACTCCGCGAGGAGGAGGGGACTGGTTGTCTCAACAAGGATCTCTTCCTATCCTCAGACGAAGAGGAGGAGGGTGCCATTGGTGAGCTCAATCACGAACGACCTCGACCGGCAGCAGGAGGTCTTCCAAGCTGCCCAGCGAGCGCATGGGGGTTCGGTGATGGCACCCGTCAGCCAGGGAGCTGCCATCAACCCGAGAGGTTATTGGCCTCCCGAGGAGAGCTTTGGAGCTGACCTCTTCTTGGAGAAACTCGCTCCTCCTCGTGGGCTTATCGGTGGCCACACTTCCAAGGGTGCTTACGCGCCCTGGTCCAGAAGGAACAGTTGTTCGTCATCAACTTGGAGGCGGCCCGGTGCGTGCTTCTCGCGCAGCTTCAGATCCCTCTGAAAGACTTCACGACTTGTCGTAAGAAGTCCGAGAACCGGGGTGGTCTCTACCCTGTATGGGGCTACCCCTGGGTTCTTCCCGAGAACTGTCCGAGCTGGAGCTCATGCGAGGACATGTTCTGGGCGTGGGTTGAGACTCTTAAGTTCTCTCCCAAGAAGTTACGGGAACGCCAAGAAGGTCAACAGCTGTCCGCAATCCTGGACCAGCGCGATCTTCGCATTCGGTTTGTCCGCTTAGTCAGCAAGCGACAGCTGCCTAGGGACATTCAGAAGCGCGCAGCTTCCAGCGCTCGAGATGAGCGCGGGTACGGAGTGTCGTCAACGTCCGTACCCCGTTCGGGCAAGAAAGCCCCGGACTACTTACGAAGCTGCCGCCGCTTCTGTTCCCAGATCGCGACAGCCTTTGAGTAGTCTGCCTGGAGCCGTTCAATCGGCTCCCACGAGTTCTCGGAGTGGGCATACCCCTCCACTTCACAAGGAGCTGGCGCTTACCGCGCTGTCGCCGATCCTGGAGTACCCGCTCCACGTGGTAGTGGACCTCTCCGTTTCGGTCAAGGAGGGGGGGGGGAGGTGCCCTCGTACGAGTACGAGTATGAGGCGCCTCCGGGGAGCTTCTCGAGTCTCTGAGGTTGACCGCCTCCGTCAACGCGTCCTCGTGCTTGAGATTGCACTTAGCCTTGAGACTGGCGGTGATGCTGCTGCCCAGGCCGGGAACCGAGGGGTCCTTGCTCGACTTGAGGAGCGCCTGGACCGGTTGGAACGGGAGGTAGCGGGCCTCCATGCGCGGGTCGACCGCCGGGCCCTCTCGTCCGATCTGGAGGAGGCCTTCTGTCTGATCCTACGTGTTGAGTACGGGCAACAACGTCCGGAGCCGCCCTTGACGCACACCCAGCCGTACGCGTGTGGTGCGTACTCGGCGTACCCGGCGTATGCCCCTGGGGTCCGTTCGTAAGGGGCCCCTCCGGCGTACGATCTCGATCGCAGCCTTGCTGTCCAGCGCGAGCCTTGGGTGCACGCTCCTGCGCGCCCGTCGACGTCAGAGGCCGCTCCTCGGTTCGAGGAGCTGGACCAAGGTGGGTCTGCGAGTCAGCAACCCCCTGCGGATCATGGTACCGCTTAAGACGTCCAACGTAGAACATCGGGTGCGTCGTCATTGACTTTGGTAGGTCGATGGTGTACGATGCACCGCATCGGACCAGGACCGCGAACGGTCCGATGAAGCGGTACTTAAACTTGTTGCTGCCGACAGAGCTGACAGTGTCTAGCGGTAGGTTTCTAGTGTCGAGTAACACAAATTCAGCCACTTTAAACACAGTTAAGTTTCCTCTTTCATGTTTGTCTGAGTACTCCTTCTGTCTGTCCTGGGCCGCTGCCATTGCATCGCGGACCCTGCTAATCACAATCAGCTTGGTGTCCATGAATGACTCCACTTGTTTCCGCAGAGAAACCGGTCTCACATCTGAGACCTGGGAGGAATTGGCTTTCCGAGCCTCGCCCCCACTTAGAATAGAGGATGCGGCGTCTCCTCGAAGAGTGAGAGGCACTCTGGGGTGGCGGTAGCGGTTCGAGTAGAACGGCGTGAACTCCGTGGACGCGTGCACCGCGTTGTTGAGCGCAAACTCAACAACTGGGAGCTGTGACGACCACGTAAGTGGAGCTCCAGCGCAGACGCTGCGCAGAGTGTCATCGAGCACTCGATTGACGCGATCCGTCTGGCCGTCCGTCTTCGAGTGGTCGGCACTCGACATCTGTAGACGAGTTCCGAGCAAAGAGAACAGCGTTTTTACCAGAACGCAGCGGTGAACCGCGGGTCTCGGTCAGAGACGATTGTCTCGGGCAGACCGTGATAGCGGAACACGCCATCGACGAACAGCCGTGCGGTCTGCTCGCCTGTGACCGTGACGGGCACCGGAGCAAGATGGTACATCTTGCTCAGCCGACACACGAACACCACGATCCCGATGTTGCCGTGTCCGTTGGCGGGAAGTCCAAAGATGAAGTCAAGACTCATCGACTTCCAACAGTCAGCAGGTACGGGCAGGCTCTGTAACGGAGCCGAAGCGTGCCCTGCGGGTTTCACCCGCTGGCATGTTTCGCATGTCTTCACATACTTGGCGACCCACTTGTACATGTGGGCCCACCAAAAGGCCTGAGAACCGACAGAAAGGTCTTCTCATGGCCCAAGTGGCCACTGGAGGGCGCATCGCGCGCCTCCGCGAGGATGTCAAACTTTAGATCCTCGTCGTTGGGTACGACCACCCGTGGAGGATCACTAGGCTCCACCCGATAATAGAGGAGGTCATCCACCAACTCATATCGGTGGAGCCGGGAACGCTGCCGCGGCGAAAGCCAGTCCGACTTTGCGTCCGTTCCTGCTGCCAGGAATTTGACGATAGGCGCGATAGCCTCATCGTCTCGATACGCCATGCGTATCCGATCATAAAGATCCGTTGTCACCCGTGTGATGTGGGCCAACTCGTAGTCCGGACGCCGAGACAGGGCGTCGGCAAGCACGTTGAGCTTGCCCGGCTTGTATTCAACGCGAAAGTTGTACTCCGCGAAGAAAGACAGCCACCTCGCCATCCATTGGGAGAGGTGAGGCGAATGGTCGCCGTCCTCAAGGATGCGTGGTCTGTGAATATCACAAAGGGCCTTGAGCCCAGAAGCTGTACCCGAAACTTCACGAGGGCATACTTCATGGCAGGAGCTCCTTGTCGTGGACTGGATAGTTCCGTTCGGCGGCCTTAAGCTGCCTGGACTGGAACGAGATGACTCGTTCATGTCCGTCTGCTTCGTTCTGCATCAATGCGCTACCGATCGCTTAACCGGAAGCATCGCAGACGACGCTGAACGGCTTCGTCTCGCCCGGCAGGGCCAGGACTGGCACCTCTTGAAGGCTGGCCTTGACGCTGTCAAAGGCGTCCTGGTGCTTCTGCTCCCAGCGCCAGCCGACATCCTTCTTCAGGAGGCCCGACAAGGGTTTTGCGAGACCCGCGTACCGTGCGCTGTACCTGTGGAGGTAGTTGGCCAAGCCCAACCACTTCCTGAGATCCTTCTGGGATCGGGGCGTTGGCCACGCTGCAATAGCCTTGACCTTGTCTGGGTCAGCCCGAACGCCCACGTTGCTGACGAAGCAACCGAGAACCTTGATCTCTGGTAACGCGAAGACGCACTTGTCGCTGTTGGCGTAAAGCTTGTTCGCTCTCATCACGTCCAACACTCGACGGAGGTGCTCCAGATGCACCTCCATGGCCGTCTTGCCTCCCTCGGCACGGCTATGGACGAAGATATCGTCGAGGTACGTCTGTACGAAGGCACGCAGTGGCCTAAACAGCTGCGTAGCCAAGAGATTGAATGTCGCTGGGGCGTTAGACAGGCCCTGCGACATGACGAGCCACTCCCAAAGCATGCCGCTTGGAGTGCGCACCGCGGTGAGCGGGATGTCGCTCTCGCGCATCAGGATCTGGTAGTGTCCGTCTACCAAATCCAGCGCACTGTACAGTACGCACCCGGCCATGTTGTTCAACAACACATCCTTTCGTGGGATTGGTGTCTGGGCCGGCATCGTCGCGTTGTTCAGCTTATTATAAGCGTGAACCAGACGCCACTTCCCGTTCGGCTTTCGAACACAGAAGGTCGGCGTCGAGTGCGGTGAATCGACTCCCGCACCATGCCCGCCTTCGCTTTTGCAGCGAAAAAGGCATCAATCACCGCGCACTATTTGCGAGGATATGCCACTGCCTCGTGACACAGTACTTTGTGCCAGGCACGAGTTCAATCTCGTGCCGTACTCCACGATCTGGTGGGAGTTGAGACGGTGGGTTCTTTGACACCACGTCCTCATACTCCGACACCAAAGGATACACCAGATCCTTGGGACTCTTAAGAATCTCAGAACCCAAGCGCGGTTGACGCTGCTTGCTCAACTCCTCGAGGGTATCTTCGTCCAAAACAGAGGAGGAATTCAACGCTTCCTGAGTGGTATCTTGTTTGATGAGTACCATCTCAGCAATCTCACCAGCCTTGAGGTTGGCCAGGAAAGACTCTGCCGTCATTTCCTCGAGGTTCAGTATCTCTGCAACCTCTGGCAACGGTTCCAAGTGGACACCAGATGCCTTGACGGGTAAACCAGTCTCGTCATCGAAGATGTGATAACACTCTTCCACCGACGGTGTCGAAGGCGGACCCTGGACTCCGAGTCGTTATGCACGACTCCAGTCTGAACATGGCTCAGACTTGACTTGTGGCGGCGGCGTCGTCGTCGCCGACGGCGACCGTGACGTGGAACTTCGTTACCCACGTCTGGGGATGTCGTGTTCCGGACATCTGAGGCACTCGAGGCCACGTGTGGAACTAGTTATCCACACAGGAAGCGCACCCCGCGTCTTCCTCTTCAGTTGTGGTCTGGGCGACCTCGTGTGGAACTGTGTTACCCACACAGCAAGCGCGTCCCCCGTGTTCCTCTTCAGTTATGGTCTGAACGACCGTCTGCGGAACTATGTCACCCGCGTGTGGACCTATGTTACCCACTTGGCCGACATCTGTCTGCGTCGCCACCTTCGAAGCTTCCTCGGAGTCGTCGGCGACTCCCAAGTATCCGCCGGATGCTTCAGTACCTTGGCGGCCCTTGCGGGCGCCCCAGGTCCTGACAGAGGTGGGAACATGACTCACCAATGCTCTGTCGGTCACTGCAGGGCGGCTGGCACCAATGGCCTTGCCTCGCCAGTCGATCCACGGCTCGTGTTTCTCGAGCCAGGGCATGCCCAGGATCAAATTGTAGGGATTCATGTCGAGAACAGTAAGCTGTTCGGGGCTGTCGAAGTCTTCGACCTTGACAGCCAGACCCATCTGGATGTTGGGAACAGTAACCTTGTTTCCGTCGGCTAGTCGCACTGACACGGCCCCGTTGCCTTTGCTTTCTCTCAAAGCATCGGCCAACTTGTTGCTGTTACGAGCAACCGTCCGGCGGCGTGCGAAGTTCTTCGACGCCCCAGAGTCGATCAAGATTCTGAAGGGATGATCGTATCCTCATGCACGTCCGTGTACTACAAGCAGCCCATCGCTGCCCTTCGCCGATTCGAGAGTGCGAAGACTCTCAGGGGCTAAGTCCCCGTGGTACGAACCACCTGCGTACCGCTCACGAAGATTTAGATCTTCCCCAGTAGGGCGCTACGCCCCTACCGGTTTCCGGCGTTCCCCTGGCCTCGGGATCATGGCTTCTGCCAGCGACCCTTGAGAACAGGCTTGGGGTTGAACCGCCTGCAGTGTCTCTCCGCGCGGCAGTCTCGCTTGAAGTGGCCCAGCTTCCCGCAGCCGAAACAGCGAATGTCGTGCTGTTCGGCGGAACCGAGTTCCATGGGGACTGGTCCACTGGGACTTGCCCGACTGGGGTTCAGCGATGAATTCCCTGGCCACACTGAGGCCGGTGTACGCGCCTGGCGATGGCTGTACTCTTCTTGAAGGGCCACTTGAATCGGCTCTTCGAGGGTGCTTGACTGCACCCGGAACAGCTGAGTGCGCGCCGGTCCCACTCGAAGGCCGTCCATGAACACTGTCACCTTTATGTGTTTGTTGAGTGGGTTGCCCCCTAGGGATGCCGTAAGCTCCCGCATCTCTTGGATGTACTCGTGCAGCTCAAGCTTTCCTTGTTTACATGAGAGGAAGCGCGAGCGCTGCCGGTACTCGTAGTTCGCCGGGAGGAACGCGGCTCGAAGCTGTTCGCACAGCTGCGCCCAGGATGTGAACGTCCAGGCGAGGTCGCCTTCCGCGTGTACGCCTAACTCTTGGCACGACCGCTAAGGTTGGAGAGCGCGAAAGCAACGCGGAGTTGCTCGGTCGAGATCAGAGCCGCGTCTATCGCGAGCTCCGACTCTCGAACCCAGAAGTGAAGGTTCTCAGCTTCCTTCCCTTCGTACGATTTCATCTTTAGCCTCAATGGCTTCGGGTGAGGCGGCTTCCCTTCAGCCGTCGGCACCTGCAAGTTTCCCCGCAAGTGCGCGATGAGCCCTTGCTCATAAGTGTCAAACGCATTGACACGTTCGACCTGCTCGGCCGGTGTTGACGCCACCAGGCTCTGCAAGGCCTCAATCCCGAAAATGCCTGCCATCTTCCGAACAGACTCGAACTGCGAGTCGTTCAGGTGCGGAAAGTTGTTCCGGTCCATGACGACAGCACCTCAGAGGTTCAGGTAGTCTACCCGCGTTGGCGTGGATTGACTACAAGTGCTACCAAGTGTGACGGGGTCACACAGCACCTTGCGCTTGAGGAAGTAAGAGCTTCTGAGAGTATACAAACTCTAAGTGAACGTCAGTTCACGTGTCCCTGGTCTGAGGAGACGAAGTAGTTAAAGGTACGTTTAAGACTGAATGTATTTATAGGTAAGGTTAAGCTTGAGTTAATACAAACTATAACTCACCTATTGTGAAGCTATGTAATTATCCAATGGTTGGCTCCTGGAGCCACTGGTACCATGTAACATTCCTTCCGAAGAGTGACCTAGTCACTCTTCATGTAACTTGGGTACACTTGGGGCTTGTACCCCGTTACAGAAGGCCTGAACGACAGGGATATCACACAGTCAGAGCTATTCCCATCAGTTAGGGCCTGGCTAAGAGGTGTACCTCCTCTTCATCGTTATCACTGCATGCCTCCAGGTCTTCTTCGTCCAAGTCGCTCATCAGTGCAGATTCCAAATCTCTTTCTCCCCCCTTTTCTCTTTTGACTCAAAAGTGTTTTAGGTTAGCGGTGGATTTGTGGGGATTTTGCTAACAAGAGCAAACGGTCAGCTACCGGATAGATTTCCAATTTGATGATATGATACTGATACCGCGATGATATGATACTGATACCGCGGTGGAGATGCCCTTAGCTCTGAAATAAATTTCAGAGAATTTTTGTCACAGACCTGCCTCTTCACGGGGTATGCCCTATCCCGTTAAATACAAACGTCAAGTATAATTATGCTGAATACTGCATATTAAAAACTTTTCGGCCTCCGGTCTGGAGGGGTTAACTGTAATTCTCTTGAATTTGTTGGCGTCTGACGTCTTTTTCGTATGAAAACTTTTGCGTTTCTCTGCGTCTGTGCGCACACAAATTCGTTTTAGCCCGGACGACTTTTCCATACAAATCGCTGCTATTTTGGGGAGTAAGCAAACTGCTTATGAATTTGTTGGCACCAAACGCACAGAAAACACTACTGTGAAACACAAAACTAAAAAGCCATATCGCGCTGACTAGCATTGCATAGCACAAGGCGTTAAGCTCAAGGTGGAGCAGCGTGTTGAGGAGCTGTGTTCTATGGAGATGACGTTATATGGCTAAATCTTAGTACGATCGCCACTCATGCAGTATTATAGTTGTTCTGGTTTACCCTGCAGTGGCTCGGCCACCGTCACAGTCGACGCCGCCTTGGTCTAATAATTTAGAGCTACGCGCCACCAGCTCCCTCCAATATCGGTAGCTGGATACGCAGAACTTTCACTAAGATGCCCCGCGTAGTGTAGGTTCTGCGTATCCAGCTACCGAGTCGTGGCAGGCCGATCTTAAATCATTATATCGTGGTTGCGTCTACTGCATCGTTCGCGCGGTGGCATTGCTGAGGACACGTGTCAAAGTGTGATCTATTTCAACTCCATTGTTGACAGTTCTACTATAGTACAACTTTTGATGCTTCGATAAAATGATAACGGACCAAATCGTCACCGAGTCGCTAAAGCTCCCAAACACACATGAAAACTACCAGGACTAATAAATGCTCGTGAAACCCGCGATACCTATCTAAGAATATGAACTGCATTTCGTAGTCTCTCGCTGTGTTTCCCAGAGTTGAGAGCGGTGCGATTATGACATGCATGCAGTGTCAGAAGTGCGTTACTCTACCAAAAGTCACGCACTACTCGACTAAGTACGGTCACAGGATTGTCAAACAAATTTGTGTTACATTTAAGTTCCCACGATTCCAACGGAGCGGTTACACGTAAAATATTGAAGATCTTTTGACCAATCACCGAATATTACAGGGATACTGAAGCGTCGTGCCAAGGACACAATTGCTCACTGTGCGCATGAACGGATATTTGCGCAGCAAGTGCTCGTCGGAGCAGCAGCTGCTGAACGAGCTGGCGAAGCTGCTTGGCGCCAAGGATGTAGCGTCGAGAAAGATGGCGGATGTGCTGCGCGCGCTTACCTTCTTTTACACATCGGCAGGACGAGGCTCGTGTATCCCGCTGTCGCTGCTCAGCGGCTTGTGCACTCTGTTACCACAGCTAAAGGACAAGAAGGAGATCACACTTCTCAAAGATGAACACCAACGCATCGCCCGCATCGCGCTCTGCCTCCTGACTCGGCTCATTGACCAGTTTGAGATTCAGAAGATGACAGCGAAGGACGCGCACAAGATAAGCCAGGATCAGACTGTAGATCCGGCGGAACAAGTGCTGCTCAGCTTCTTGTTAACGCTGGAGAC
Source organism: Phytophthora tentaculata (assembly GCA_033557915.1). Classification (NCBI taxonomy): domain Eukaryota; phylum Oomycota; class Peronosporomycetes; order Peronosporales; family Peronosporaceae; genus Phytophthora; species Phytophthora tentaculata. Next base: position 6,291,410 of record JAUCEA010000016.1, on the reverse strand, counting down.
GACCGTCATGACGCCGTCGGGGCTGCTGCTACCACGACAGCGAGCAACGTTGCGCGTGTACGCACAGCTCTGTCGGGTTTTTCAGAGGAGGGAGCACCTCGTGACTTACACTGCTGCACTGGTGCAGCAGTCACCAGTACTTGCTTATGCTGAAAATCCTGTGGATGCTAAGGGGAAACGGTTACCTCCTCCAGCCCCTGCGCAGTTTGGCGTTGTGGCAGGAGCTTGTCACGCTGTACGGTTCCATACAGAACCAGATGAGCAAGTAGCTGTAGCGAACACGCTAGCGCAGCTTGCGTTTATGATACCGGCCGGCACAGCGTCTCGCCATGCGGCGAAGACACTGGTGTCACTTTTGATGTCACCAGTGCTGAACAAAAACCGAACGTCACACCCAATAACTGTGGCCAAAGCGATTGAGTTATATCTGCTGAAGGCCCGGCCTCGTTCACTGCTCGGCGGAGACTCCTTGACATCTGTGTACGTGCTGCGGGTGTGCGGCCAAATGTTCCGCTTGCCAGTTCATCAACTACAGCAGCAGGAAAACTGCGTGACGAATGACTCCGGACTCTTCAATATCACTTCAACACTTAGAGAAACACCGTCCGAAACAGCTTCAGAGCAGTCGCATGACCAGAACCCTGCTCTCCAAGGCTTTATTGTTTCGAATGCTCTCTCAGCACAGCTACAGGAATATTTTATCGATATTATTCAAGGTGCTGTAGCTGATGACCCCACCACAAAAGCAAGCGTGGCCCCTGCAGTGCTACTGGTGGCTATAGAGGAAGTTTTGCGAGGAACTACACCGAAAGATAGCTTTCGAAAACAGCCTAATTGGGGTTCGAAGTGCATTTTTGAGTTAGTGGCAGCCGCGGTGCTACCCCTGCTTCCAGCTACTCAAGATCCAGCTGGGTTACTATGCAGTACTGTTACGCTGCATCGAGTGTGCCGCGCTGTGCAGTTTGTAGCGGAACGTCTGGACACTGCCGTACTCCACTTGGGTGCCACAACAGGACATAAGATGGAAATTCCGACCTATTTGAGCCAGCTGACGCTGTGCATTCACTCGCTGACTGAGCACAGCAATGCCTTTGTTGCCTGTGAAGCTCTTCGTGCCTTTGTGTGGCTACTGCCACGGTATAATAGCAGTGCCGAGATGAATGGAGACAATGGCGATCACTGGACGAGTATTTTTTGGCAACTTGAAAGACTTCCGTTTGATCGTATCCAGCCAGAACGACGCGCTGCAATTGCTTGGACACTATTCCGGCGTTGTGTGACCACGCCAAAGTCGTATGGACATCAAGTCGAGAAGCCACTTCTATTGGGATGCCTTCAAGTTGTACTGGCGTGGTTTCGAGTGCGGCCTTGTGTGTGGCACGCTGCTTTCCTGACTGCGATTTGGCACACTGCTTTGCAAGAATGCTTTTTCGCACCCTTGGGCGAATTCATTTTTTCATCTATTAACGAGGTGCTTGATTACCAGAGCCCACCTGTGGACCCTGGTGCTCCAGACTGTCTTGTCGTCAAGCAAAGTACATTGCAGTTCCTCAGTAACCGTGAAGGATGTCTGAAGCATGCTGTTCAATGTGAGGAATGGAGTCATCCACTGATTCTACGCCTCACGAAGCAAGCGCTTCTAGAGACCCCAGCATTGCAGCGTATGAGTATCCGAGCGCTATCACAGTTGCGTGACGAGGCACATGCACAGAGATTAACCTCACTTGCTCAGCAAGCAAAAGCGATTTTGTCGTTCGCGGATAAGTCATCACGACAAGTACGACAAAAGGGGCTCACGACCGATGACAATTTCCACAAGCAGCCTTTGACTATCCATAACGAGCCTTTATCGGGTGCTACGTCTCAACGAGGTGTGCTGGATGACCCCTTCTCGGATTTCAGGGCACCCGATGGAGTTATAACACCGAAGAACGTTGTTACAACAGCTAACGAGGTGTTCGATGACCCCTTCGCCGGTTCAATTGAAAGTACAACACCATCTGATGCCTTCACTTGGAATGATGCTATAACAAGAAGTAACGCAACTGCTACGATTTCGTCTTCTATTAGCGACTTTAAGATACCTGCGGGTCCTACTTTCGGTGACAGCACATGGTCTAACCCAACAGCATTAAACGAAACACAAGGCGACACATTCGGAGACCAACCCTCTTCATCATTTTCAGCCTGGGGAGACGAAAGCGCTTCACGAGACACACTCGTGGAGTGTAAGAGTGAGAGCCAACTCTTTGGAAACTTTTCGACCTCTGACACTACTGGAGACACTTCGTTTGCTGGCTGGGGAGCACGTGGCACCAGCGAGCCACCGCAAGAAGGATTCATACCTAGTGAGGATTTTAGTGGCAATTTTGATACGGCAATCAGCACACCAGCGATGACAACCGCGCCAGAGAGCGATCCGGCTGCACAGATTGAGCAAAGTAACGAGACTTCTTCACCTTCGGATACCCCGATGGCGCACGAGGACCCGGTTTCCATCGATGGTGCCGATACCACCGCATCCACGGAAACGGTATCGGACGCTCATGGTGAAGCTACCAGCTTCTCGACCTCTGACACTACTGGAGACACTTCGTTTGCTGGCTGGGGAGCACGTGGCACCAGCGAGCCACCGCAAGAAGGATTCATACCTAGTGAGGATTTTAGTGGCAATTTCGATACGGCAAAAATCAGCACACCAGCGATGACAACCGCGCCAGAGAGCGATCCGGCTGCACAGATTGAGCAAAGTAACGAGACTTCTTCACCTTCGGATACCCCGATGGCGCACGAGGACCCGGTTTCCATCGATGGTGCCGATACCACCGCGTCCACGGAAATGGTATCGGACGCTCATGGTGAAGCTACCAGCTTCTCGATCTCTGACACTACTGGAGACACTTCGTTTGCTGGCTGGGGAGCACGTGGCACCAGCGAGCCACCGCAAGAAGGATTCATACCTAGTGAGGATTTTAGTGGCAATTTCGATACGGCAATCAGCACACCAGCGATGACAACCGCGCCAGAGAGCGATCCGGCTGCACAGATTGAGCAAAGTAACGAGACTTCTTCACCTTCGGATACCCCGATGGCGCACGAGGACCCGGTTTCCATCGATGGTGCCGATACCACCGCGTCCACGGAAATGGTATCGGACGCTCATGGCGAAGCTACCAGCTTCTCGATCTCTGACACTACTGGAGACACTTCGTTTGCTGGCTGGGGAGCACGTGGCACCAGCGAGCCACCGCAAGAAGGATTCATACCTAGTGAGGATTTTAGTGGCAATTTCGATACGGCAAAAATCAGCACACCAGCGATGACAACCGCGCCAGAGAGCGATCCGGCTGCACAGATTGAGCAAAGTAACGAGACTTCTTCACCTTCGGATACCCCGATGGCGCACGAGGACCCGGTTTCCATCGATGGTGCCGATACCACCGCGTCCACGGAAATGGTATCGGACGCTCATGGTGAAGCTACCAGCTTCTCGATCTCTGACACTACTGGAGACACTTCGTTTGCTGGCTGGGGAGCACGTGGCACCAGCGAGCCACCGCAAGAAGGATTCATACCTAGTGAGGATTTTAGTGGCAATTTCGATACGGCAATCAGCACACCAGCGATGACAACCGCGCCAGAGAGCGATCCGGCTGCACAGATTGAGCAAAGTAACGAGACTTCTTCACCTTCGGATACCCCGATGGCGCACGAGGACCCGGTTTCCATCGATGGTGCCGATACCACCGCGTCCACGGAAATGGTATCGGACGCTCATGGCGAAGCTACCAGCTTCTCGATCTCTGACACTACTGGAGACACTTCGTTTGCTGGCTGGGGAGCACGTGGCACCAGCGAGCCACCGCAAGAAGGATTCATACCTAGTGAGGATTTTAGTGGCAATTTCGATACGGCAAAAATCAGCACACCAGCGATGACAACCGCGCCAGAGAGCGATCCGGCTGCACAGATTGAGCAAAGTAACGAGACTTCTTCACCTTCGGATACCCCGATGGCGCACGAGGACCCGGTTTCCATCGATGGTGCCGATACCACCGCGTCCACGGAAATGGTATCGGACGCTCATGGTGAAGCTACCAGCTTCTCGATCTCTGACACTACTGGAGACACTTCGTTTGCTGGCTGGGGAGCACGTGGCACCAGCGAGCCACCGCAAGAAGGATTCATACCTAGTGAGGATTTTAGTGGCAATTTCGATACGGCAATCAGCACACCAGCGATGACAACCGCGCCAGAGAGCGATCCGGCTGCACAGATTGAGCAAAGTAACGAGACTTCTTCACCTTCGGATACCCCGATGGCGCACGAGGACCCGGTTTCCATCGATGGTGCCGATACCACCGCATCCACGGAAACGGTATCGGACGCTCATGGTGAAGCTACCAGCTTCTCGATCTCTGACACTACTGGAGACACTTCGTTTGCTGGCTGGGGAGCACGTGGCACCAGCGAGCCACCGCAAGAAGGATTCATACCTAGTGAGGATTTTAGTGGCAATTTCGATACGGCAATCAGCACACCAGCGATGACAACCGCGCCAGAGAGCGATCCGGCTGCACAGATTGAGCAAAGTAACGAGACTTCTTCACCTTCGGATACCCCGATGGCGCACGAGGACCCGGTTTCCATCGATGGTGCCGATACCACCGCATCCACGGAAACGGTATCGGACGCTCATGGTGAAGCTACCAGCTTCTCGATCTCTGACACTACTGGAGACACTTCGTTTGCTGGCTGGGGAGCACGTGGCACCAGCGAGCCACCGCAAGAAGGATTCATACCTAGTGAGGATTTTAGTGGCAATTTCGATACGGCAATCAGCACACCAGCGATGACAACCGCGCCAGAGAGCGATCCGGCTGCACAGATTGAGCAAAGTAACGAGACTTCTTCACCTTCGGATACCCCGATGGCGCACGAGGACCCGGTTTCCATCGATGGTGCCGATACCACCGCATCCACGGAAATGGTATCGGACGCTCATGGCGAAGCTACCAGCTTCTCGATCTCTGACACTACTGGAGACACTTCGTTTGCTGGCTGGGGAGCACGTGGCACCAGCGAGCCACCGCAAGAAGGATTCATACCTAGTGAGGATTTTAGTGGCAATTTCGATACGGCAAAAATCAGCACACCAGCGATGACAACCGCGCCAGAGAGCGATCCGGCTGCACAGATTGAGCAAAGTAACGAGACTTCTTCACCTTCGGATACCCCGATGGCGCACGAGGACCCGGTTTCCATCGATGGTGCCGATACCACCGCATCCACGGAAACGGTATCGGACGCTCATGGTGAAGCTACCAGCTTCTCGATCTCTGACACTACTGGAGACACTTCGTTTGCTGGCTGGGGAGCACGTGGCACCAGCGAGCCACCGCAAGAAGGATTCATACCTAGTGAGGATTTTAGTGGCAATTTTGATACGGCAAAAATCAGCACACCAGCGATGACAACCGCGCCAGAGAGCGATCCGGCTGCACAGATTGAGCAAAGTAACGAGACTTCTTCACCTTCGGATACCCCGATGGCGCACGAGGACCCGGTTTCCATCGATGGTGCCGATACCACCGCGTCCACGGAAACGGTATCGGACGCTCATGGTGAAGCTACCAGCTTCTCGATCTCTGACACTACTGGAGACACTTCGTTTGCTGGCTGGGGAGCACGTGGCACCAGCGAGCCACCGCAAGAAGGATTCATACCTAGTGAGGATTTTAGTGGCAATTTTGATACGGCAAAAATCAGCACACCAGCGATGACAACCGCGCCAGAGAGCGATCCGGCTGCACAGATTGAGCAAAGTAACGAGACTTCTTCACCTTCGGATACCCCGATGGCGCACGAGGACCCGGTTTCCATCGATGGTGCCGATACCACCGCGTCCACGGAAATGGTATCGGACGCTCATGGCGAAGCTACCAGCTTCTCGATCTCTGACACTACTGGAGACACTTCGTTTGCTGGCTGGGGAGCACGTGGCACCAGCGAGCCACCGCAAGAAGGATTCATACCTAGTGAGGATTTTAGTGGCAATTTTGATACGGCAATCAGCACACCAGCGATGACAACCGCGCCAGAGAGCGATCCGGCTGCACAGATTGAGCAAAGTAACGAGACTTCTTCACCTTCGGATACCCCGATGGCGCACGAGGACCCGGTTTCCATCGATGGTGCCGATACCACCGCGTCCACGGAAATGGTATCGGACGCTCATGGTGAAGCTACCAGCTTCTCGATCTCTGACACTACTGGAGACACTTCGTTTGCTGGCTGGGGAGCACGTGGCACCAGCGAGCCACCGCAAGAAGGATTCATACCTAGTGAGGATTTTAGTGGCAATTTCGATACGGCAATCAGCACACCAGCGATGACAACCGCGCCAGAGAGCGATCCGGCTGCACAGATTGAGCAAAGTAACGAGACTTCTTCACCTTCGGATACCCCGATGGCGCACGAGGACCCGGTTTCCATCGATGGTGCCGATACCACCGCGTCCACGGAAATGGTATCGGACGCTCATGGTGAAGCTACCAGCTTCTCGATCTCTGACACTACTGGAGACACTTCGTTTGCTGGCTGGGGAGCACGTGGCACCAGCGAGCCACCGCAAGAAGGATTCATACCTAGTGAGGATTTTAGTGGCAATTTCGATACGGCAAAAATCAGCACACCAGCGATGACAACCGCGCCAGAGAGCGATCCGGCTGCACAGATTGAGCAAAGTAACGAGACTTCTTCACCTTCGGATACCCCGATGGCGCACGAGGACCCGGTTTCCATCGATGGTGCCGATACCACCGCGTCCACGGAAATGGTATCGGACGCTCATGGTGAAGCTACCAGCTTCTCGATCTCTGACACTACTGGAGACACTTCGTTTGCTGGCTGGGGAGCACGTGGCACCAGCGAGCCACCGCAAGAAGGATTCATACCTAGTGAGGATTTTAGTGGCAATTTCGATACGGCAAAAATCAGCACACCAGCGATGACAACCGCGCCAGAGAGCGATCCGGCTGCACAGATTGAGCAAAGTAACGAGACTTCTTCACCTTCGGATACCCCGATGGCGCACGAGGACCCGGTTTCCATCGATGGTGCCGATACCACCGCGTCCACGGAAATGGTATCGGACGCTCATGGCGAAGCTACCAGCTTCTCGATCTCTGACACTACTGGAGACACTTCGTTTGCTGGCTGGGGAGCACGTGGCACCAGCGAGCCACCGCAAGAAGGATTCATACCTAGTGAGGATTTTAGTGGCAATTTTGATACGGCAATCAGCACACCAGCGATGACAACCGCGCCAGAGAGCGATCCGGCTGCACAGATTGAGCAAAGTAACGAGACTTCTTCACCTTCGGATACCCCGATGGCGCACGAGGACCCGGTTTCCATCGATGGTGCCGATACCACCGCGTCCACGGAAATGGTATCGGACGCTCATGGCGAAGCTACCAGCTTCTCGATCTCTGACACTACTGGAGACACTTCGTTTGCTGGCTGGGGAGCACGTGGCACCAGCGAGCCACCGCAAGAAGGATTCATACCTAGTGAGGATTTTAGTGGCAATTTCGATACGGCAATCAGCACACCAGCGATGACAACCGCGCCAGAGAGCGATCCGGCTGCACAGATTGAGCAAAGTAACGAGACTTCTTCACCTTCGGATACCCCGATGGCGCACGAGGACCCGGTTTCCATCGATGGTGCCGATACCACCGCGTCCACGGAAATGGTATCGGACGCTCATGGTGAAGCTACCAGCTTCTCGATCTCTGACACTACTGGAGACACTTCGTTTGCTGGCTGGGGAGCACGTGGCACCAGCGAGCCACCGCAAGAAGGATTCATACCTAGTGAGGATTTTAGTGGCAATTTTGATACGGCAATCAGCACACCAGCGATGACAACCGCGCCAGAGAGCGATCCGGCTGCACAGATTGAGCAAAGTAACGAGACTTCTTCACCTTCGGATACCCCGATGGCGCACGAGGACCCGGTTTCCATCGATGGTGCCGATACCACCGCGTCCACGGAAATGGTATCGGACGCTCATGGCGAAGCTACCAGCTTCTCGATCTCTGACACTACTGGAGACACTTCGTTTGCTGGCTGGGGAGCACGTGGCACCAGCGAGCCACCGCAAGAAGGATTCATACCTAGTGAGGATTTTAGTGGCAATTTTGATACGGCAATCAGCACACCAGCGATGACAACCGCGCCAGAGAGCGATCCGGCTGCACAGATTGAGCAAAGTAACGAGACTTCTTCACCTTCGGATACCCCGATGGCGCACGAGGACCCGGTTTCCATCGATGGTGCCGATACCACCGCGTCCACGGAAATGGTATCGGACGCTCATGGCGAAGCTACCAGCTTCTCGATCTCTGACACTACTGGAGACACTTCGTTTGCTGGCTGGGGAGCACGTGGCACCAGCGAGCCACCGCAAGAAGGATTCATACCTAGTGAGGATTTTAGTGGCAATTTCGATACGGCAATCAGCACACCAGCGATGACAACCGCGCCAGAGAGCGATCCGGCTGCACAGATTGAGCAAAGTAACGAGACTTCTTCACCTTCGGATACCCCGATGGCGCACGAGGACCCGGTTTCCATCGATGGTGCCGATACCACCGCGTCCACGGAAATGGTATCGGACGCTCATGGTGAAGCTACCAGCTTCTCGATCTCTGACACTACTGGAGACACTTCGTTTGCTGGCTGGGGAGCACGTGGCACCAGCGAGCCACCGCAAGAAGGATTCATACCTAGTGAGGATTTTAGTGGCAGTTTGACAACCGAGTCTACAAACGATCCGGCTGGACTGAATGATCAAGGTGACAAGCTTTTACCTGTGGCTGTCTCTGGGATGACCGAGTTCGTTATTGATAACGCTATCCATCGTTTGCAAACGGACGACTTTGCACACGAGAATATCTCGGTGGCTTACAATGAATCGGGTGCATTTGTTGAATCGGATACCACCCCGCCTACTTCGAACGATCAGTGCAACGCAGATCTCGAATTTAATGAGATTTTCGGCGAAACTGGCGTGGCTGCTCAAGACTCTCGTTATCCATCAATCGGGACCGAGAACGACAGAGATGCTACTTTACCCGTGTCAGACGCCCAGCGTGATGATCTCGAGTTCAATGACATTTTCGGCGAAGCTGGTGTTGCTGGCCAAGATGCTTTTCATACAGCAGATGATTCCGCTGCCTACGAAGGTGCGGTTTCTATAGCTACTGAAAACGGATCAAAGGAGAAAGAGATCAACACTAGTGATAACGAGAACCGCGCAGCTTCAGGGATTGAAGTGCGCATAGGGACACCAGCATCAGACTTCTAGGCTTGCCAACAAATTTTATACTATGTACTTGGTTTTTTTTTCGTGTAGCCACGTGTGGTCCACATATTTCACTCGTTAGGTTAGATCGGCATCACTGGTAGACGTTCTACGCGGCGGCTACAGTACACACCAACAGAGGCACGTCCAATGGGCGGTAGCGGATGCACTTGCGGCCTCCTGCCTTGCATTTGTGTAGGCGACGCTGAGGATGCCGTAGACTTCTTGCAGGAAGTTCAAGGTGTGCAACACTGTAGTGGAGCCATGACGGCGAAAGCGAAGTTGCGCCAGCTATTCACGGCCAACGCCACAGCACAGTGCATGAGCTGCATGATGCTGCCATGTATTTGCCCCGCTGAAGACGACACTAAAATTTTAGGCGGAGACGAAACTACAAGTGTGGAGGCTACGAGCCCGTCGATCTCAGACCAAGACCAAGCAGCTGTCGACGAAGAGACCGATGAGTACGGGCGCGTACGACTGGGTTCAATTGCTAGTGACAACCAAGAGATAAGCGAAGGGGACGTGTGGGTTGCGAAAGAGATTAAACCATTGCTGAAGCCGCACCAAGTGGAAGGTGTGCAGTTCCTACATTCGCACGTGGTTGCTGGTCGTGGGTGCATCCTGGCAGACTACATGGGGCTTGGCAAGACGCTGCAAGTTATCACTGTTATTTATTCTTACATAATTGACGAGATCGATGCTTGCAAACGACGCAGCAAAAACGCCGATTCGCTTGGTTGCGATACAGACTCGAAGGAAAAAGAACAACAGGACAAAAACCGCGAGGACGAGGAACCACCGGTGACGGTGCTGGTGCTGTGCCCGGCTATTTGTTTATCTAACTGGGACTCCGAGTTTCAAAAATGGCTGGGTATTGAGGCGCGCGCGCGCTGTCCTGTTCTAGCGTTAGATTCTTCCACAACAAAAGGCACAGCGGCAGGTCGATTGCGACTGCTACATCGCTGGAAGCGAACGGGCGGTGTTTTGCTAATGGGCTACGAGATGTTTCGTGGCATGTTGAACCCTACAACGACGCCGGTGAGTTGTACTACAGATCGTGATACGTCTATCCGAGTATGCTCGCGAATGGCGTCAGCTACTATGGAAATTACCAGTACTTCCGCGCACGAGACGGCCAAAGTGCAGCGCACAGCTCGCGAGTTTCGCCAGCTGCTGTGTGCTCCAGGTGCTGATCTTGTCGTTATGGATGAAGGTCACCGGATGAAAGACCCAAGTTCGTTGTTGTGCCAGAGTGTGGCTCAGATTCAAAGCCCTCGACGTCTAGTACTCACTGGTTATCCTGTACAAAACTCACTATCCGAGTACTGGTGCATGGTCAATTTTGCGCGAGAGGGCTTCCTAGGTAGCTACGACGAGTTCCGAGCGAAATACGAGAGACCCATTCTGGAGGGAAATGTGGCGCGTTCCCAAGAATTGACTCAGCGGCTGCAGAGCGTCGTATTGCGTCGAGGCAAGGCGCTGTTGCGCTCTCAGCTGCCGCCTAAAATGGAGTGGATCTTGTATTGCAAGCTTTCACCACTGCAGCACCGTTTGTACTGTGATTTTCTCGAGTTTTATGGCGAGGGTGGAGCCACCACTGCGGACCTATTGACAGCGTACGCCGCACTGCTGCAGGTGATGAATCACCCGGATATTATCTATTCAAAGCTCTGTCCTTCCCTGGACGATGGGTCCGCGTTGCTACTAGAAGACGAAGAATTCGACGACGATGTGGACGATTCGAGCGGCTGGGCTTGGGAGAGTGAGGAGCGCTTACAGGAAAAGCGACAGGTTGCTGCAGCTCAGAGGCGGAGGAAGCGCCAGAAGCTCACGGACACGCAAAAGTCTTACGAGTGGGCGCGTTCCGTTATCTTCGGCCAAAGCAGGGAAGCCGTTGTGCCTTCAATGCAGCCCGTGGCAAGTGCGTATCACATACAAGTGCTCGAAAACAGCGGTAAAATGGCGGTACTTTTGCGTATCGTGGAAGAAAGTTTTTCTTGTGGTGATAAGGTGGTCGTATTCTCCCAGAGCGTGCCTACGTTAAAAGTCATCTCCGATTTCCTGCGTGCGAGTGCCTTTAGTCCATCGCGTGCTGCCGACGATGCCGCAAAGGAACGGAAGCGCTTAAATGAAGATGGCCCTGTAAGCAAACCGAAGCGCCGGAGGATTACCTCGCGCCCGAATCGCGACCCAGCTGGAATACTGCGTAAGCGTAGGAACCAGGCAGGAGCTGGTGGTCCGAGTGCTCGCAAGACCGGTACCTCTGCGATGTCAAACGCGTCATCCAATGAATGGTTTTTGCAAATTGACGGCAGTACCAACGGCGCCAAACGCATGGAATACATCCAGGTACTGCATTTCTTGCGTACTTTCAGTTGTGAGCGTAATAACTAACATACCGCTGTTACGTTTACTATCTAGCGCTTCAGCTCGGCCGATTCTCCGGTGAAGCTGCTTTTGGTGTCCACGCGTGCTGGTGCAGAGGGTATCAACCTTCACGCGGCGAATCGCCTGGTCCTGTTCGACGTTAGCTGGAATCCCTCCAACGATCACCAGGTAAGCGACAGTGACATCGTTGGTAGATGCTGTTGCTGGCGTGAGTTAACTAACTCGCGGGTTGTTGTTGCAGTCAATGTGTCGATCGCACCGCATTGGCCAGGCCAAAACTGTGCACGTGTATCGACTTGTGAGCACGGGCACGATGGAACGCATGATTTACGAACAACAGATGAAAAAGGTGGATCTGTCCACTTCGGTGGTGGACAGCCATGAGCGCGTGAGTCAGAAGGAGCTAGTGACGGAGGAGTCCAGACTATCATCCAAGACAGGCACAATGTCCCCAGCAAAGGAAGCGAATCTGGTGCCATTTAGTGGGTTCCTCCAGCCTCCCACCGAGACCGACAACGAGTTCGTGGTGGACGAGGGTATTGCTGGAGAGGACGACGTCTTGGCATCGTGCGTCCAGCAGCTAGGCCGTTGGATCGTGGGCGTTCATCGCGTGCATGAGCCCCTGGAGGAAGAGAAACAGCCTATCACTTAAATCGAAGGTCATGTAGTAGCTGAAGCTTCAAGCTCACTAATACAACAGCTGTTGAAGCCGTTAGATGGCTTCAGTGCTCACACGTCGCAGATGCCATTTTTTTCCCCCTGCCAGCTTTTCTAGTTAAAACTTTTGACCAGTAGGAATCCTACTAGTTTTGACTAAAAAATCTGGCTTTTCTCAGCGGTACCTCATTTTTCAAAGCGCTAGAAGTTACTTAACTCTATGACAGGACTCAAGGTCGGTGTGGACATCACAGCGCATAAGGAGGAACACAACGTGACCGACGCCAAGAAGAAATCCAAGCTTCGAGTGCGCTACTACGTGGAGCTCGTCGTCGGCTCGCCGCGGGAGAGCCACACGCGCTTGGGCTTCTCAGGCTCGTTCCAGGCGCTTCTGCGGCTTCACCGCGAGTTCGTACGACTGTACGTGGAGAAGCACGGGGACCCCCACAGTGGACTGCTTACCGGACGTGATAGTTTCTTGTCGAACTCATCATCTACATCGCGCTCGTCTGTGTCCTCGACGTCAAGGGGCTCGCCCACCTCGCTCTCTAGTCTCGTTCGGCACACATTTGGCCTAAAAAAGAAATCGCAAAGCACCGGCGACAGCGATCTCAACGAGGGAACTGTTAACAGCCAGCACATGCATCATGCTCATCATCACCACCACCATCACCACCAATACCTCACCGCACAGGAACCGCCTGGCATCGTGCCATTCCCTGCCCAGAACAAGATGCTGGTTCATTTGGAGAGCGGTGAAGCCAAGGATGATGACAAGATCGAAGTCCGCAACGCTGCTCTGTTTGAATACTACTCACACTTATTCAATTCAGACGATGGTGAAATGTATCTGGAGCGAATTCACCAGCGAGCTAGAGAGCGAGCAGACAAAAACAAGAATGAACTCGCGGAGAATCAGGCGGAAGATGGAGCCGAGCCACGTTTTTCTCACAGTGGTGGTGGAATTTTCAAGCTCTTAGGCCGTCAACCTAAGATTGAAGATGTCAAAAGCAGCAAGCATGTCGAATTTTTTGAGCCTGTATACGTCCGCGCAAGGGGCAAATCGCGCGGGCGCAAATCCACGCGTCGGAACTCCAGCCTACAAGCTCCATGATTTTATAATCTGTCTTCTGGTTAGAAAGAAGTTGGCATATGTGAAAACGAAATGGTAACAGTTTTTTTTTTCGCTTACTGCGAATGTACTAGAGTTAACTGTAGACAACCAACTCTTGCCGTTTCATTTTCTCGCGACGTCGTGTCAGTTTGATGTGAAGCAAGGTGACGAGTCACGCGTTGTGGTTTTGCCGGCTTGGCGCAACGCTGATCTACTGACATACGCGCAGCAAACCAACTGGGTGATCGATACTGGTTTACTCAAGGTCATGCGTATGGTGAAGGACAAAACTGTGCCAAAACTCGCTGGAGAGCAGTACTACGACAGTGGTGGGAGTCTACGTAAGTTTTGTAGGACACGTGATGAGCTTCAGACCAGAGTCGTGTATAACTGTGCGGCAGTAGAAAATAAGCAAGTATTTGAACTGGTATGCACTTATGGTGGTGGTGAATCTCAATACCAAGTGGACCGACTTCGGCGTCATTACATCGACGACAGCACCAAGGAGGAGCACTATCAGCGACGTATTCACTGGACGCTTTCTGTCGACTCGGGGTATGCGCTGAGACTGTTGAGGATAACGTTAGCATAGACAAGCAGCTAGAGACCTACACGTATGCAAAATCTATTGGTGCCGGCTTCCATGGCGTCGCATTCGAACTGTTACTTCACAGCGCAGTTCAATCTTGCAAGCCAGTTGTTGTGAGGATGCGGTAGGGGTCAGTATACGAAAACATCGAAATTCGAGTGCCCCACATTGTTTGCAGGGGCGAAACTGAGAAAGCGTGCCACGCCTGCTTGACCGCACTGGAGAAGGACACTTACTGGCACCCCGACTATCCGTTTTTTTCTTTCACTGACGCAGTGACCACGTGTGAAGCATTTACAAGTGGAAATGAAAGCTCCGAGACAGTCGTGGCTTACATTCAGGTGACGATTTCAAGCGAGAAAATTTTCAAGGATCAAACAACACAAATCGCTAAAGGACATGAAGCGCGTGTTTGTGGTATTAATAGTTGGCCCTGACTTTAGTGTGTGCGAGAGATTTGAACTCCATGATGCGCCAACCCCAGACACATTTTTACTTCTACGGAAAACGTCATGCAAATCAGGTGTTTTGTATAAAATTCTTCGTGCAAAATGAACGAGGAATTCCCTAAATGCAAAAATATCAGGCATACAAAGCGTAAGATAAAACCTCGAAATGCAATCATTTCAGGTGAATTCTTCGTGCAATTTGCACGAAGCGTTTCAAACACGCATGTGTATCTCCCCACGGCGCTTAGGCTCCAGCTAGCCATCCATTAGTAGGAATGCTTTAATGTAAAAGGCTGAGTATGGTTGCTGATGTTAATTTCGCGTTAGCGGCGTTGATTTGAAGCGTTTTCTCGGCATTATTTAGATAAGAGGGCTTCGTCATGCATCAGGCGCTGGAGGTGAGCAACGATGCGCGACTAAATTGGCGGATTGGGCACTAAAGCTACCTATCGAGCATTGCGCCATGAATATCGTGCCGATGCTTAAGGCTGAACACTACACGGTGAACTATTTAGCCAGCAAATGTGTTATTATTTGATTAGCGCTTACTTATTCGTATCGTACCTCAAAGTAGTAGACCCGTAGCCCTCTTTGAAAAGATTTTCACGCAATTGTTAACACGGCACTCTAACAAGTCTACACGGTGGGCTATGACCGTCTCAGTACAGCACGTATCTGCCCGCCCAACTGTCTAGCACAAGTACACGCCCTATTGAGTCAATAGTATTGACTGACCTACTGGCCGAACATGCTGCCGCCGCAACCTTTTTCTAGAGGAGCGCGAGGCCCAAGCCCGTTAGGAAGCAGAAGAACGAGCTCAAGAGCTCGTGTAAGCCACAGGCTGTGACTCACAGCCTATGGACTTGTGGAAGATCGTATTTAAAATGTGTTGGTGAGGTGGGCAGGGCGCTAGTCTCGGTCAACCACGAGGTATGGCAGACACTGAACAAGAAAACTAAAATGCTGTGGCCCGAGCGGCAGTATTTCCCACAACTTCCTCGACTCTAAGCACGGTTATACAAACGTTTCCATCTTAATAAAATCGTTTCTAAATTAGGCTTCGTTCATTTTGCACGACGAATTCCATTTATCTATACATGTTAACGATGGTAGGCTGCTTCGGCCCGAAACTGCTGGAGCAGTCAACTTGACTGACTATTACGAAGTATTTAATACCTGGTA
Source organism: Phytophthora tentaculata (assembly GCA_033557915.1). NCBI lineage: Eukaryota > Oomycota > Peronosporomycetes > Peronosporales > Peronosporaceae > Phytophthora > Phytophthora tentaculata. The sequence goes on along the minus strand of JAUCEA010000016.1, from coordinate 6,275,655 downwards.
TAGTCACATGCCTGTTCCAGTTTTTCGGTTGATATTTTTAATACCACCTAACGACAAACCTTCGCAAAGCATATTAAAAAAAAGTTCTGAGCCGATATTATCCTATTGATTCAATATTAAAAATGTTCTGAGCCGATATTATCCTATTGAATCAATATTGAATCAAAAGGATAATATCGGCTCAGAACTTTTTTCATATTGAATCAATATTGAATCAAAAGGATAATATCGGCTCAGAACTTTTTTCAATATTGAATCAATAGGATAATATCGGCTCAGAACTTTTTTTTAATATTGATTCAATAGGATAATATCGGCTCAGAACTTTTTTTATTGTGCTTTGCGAAGGTAAAGTTCTGAGCCGATATTATCCTATCAGAACTTTTTTTAATAGTATTGATAGTAGAAGTACTACGTAATAACATTAGATGAACTCCGTTGACTACTTCACTGTCTCCGCCATCCTCTACGGCACCAATGCGTCTGTATCAATAAAGTCATCTGCGTAGAGGTCGTCTAAAGTTTGTGACGATTGGCCCCCTTCATCTTGCAAATCTGGTGCAGCGTCGTCCACAACGACAGGCATGGCTTTTTCCTTCACACCCCCAGCGTCTTCATTCGTCACCTCACAATTAATCAACTCTGTATTGGCAGAATCATCCATAGAAATTCTCACGGGGAGGTGCTGCAAGTCGTCCAACATATCACTTGACGACAAGTCGCTATCAGGGCCATCGTCGATATCAAGCCTTAAAACACTCGCGATGGCAGCTAGCTTTCGCTGTTGTATCTCATCCATTTCTTCATCAGTAGTTTGATCCGTGTTACCCTTTGCAGCAACACACTGGGTACCTCCCGATTGCTGGGCATTTCCAGGATCAGTTTCTACCGAGCTTAACTCGTGCTTTTCACCATAAACTTTAATATCATTGCCACGCTGGGTTGAATCGACTCTTTGGTTTTCATGATTTTCCTCGTGTTGCACCACGGGAACTTCAACCAAAACTTTCTTGATTTCATTAGCAATGCAATCGTCACGGAAAGTTTGCTCTTTCGATTCCAGTATGCCTTCCGGGCCTTGACAGGTTGAAGCCGCAATAGCCACAGTAGGGAATGCTGGCAACCCCTGGGAACAAGTGCAAGTAGTATTAGGACCTTGAGGAGGACTCGGAGACGCGGTAGACCGGATTGGAGTCTTCGGGGCGGAAGAAGCAGTACCAACTGTCGAAGTCACAGACTTAGAAGAAGAAAGAGTGTTTGGACGTGGTCTCATGGGCGATTTCAGTTTTTCACGCTTGATGGAGGAGGCCATTATCTCTCTCCGCATATACTTTTTCATCTCATCGAGCGCTTGGGCCAGCATCACCTTCTGTGTTGGAGGTGAAAACGTATGATTTCCAATACTGTCGCTAAATTCTCGGTCGTATGTTCGCTTACGCTGCTCAAGAGTGAGATTACTCTGAAGCTGCTCCACATGAGACTTCAAAAACCCATTGTCTTGTTCTAATTTGCGCTTTTCGTAGGAAATCATCTTATTCTCTTGCTGTAGCTTGGTGATCTGAAGTTTAGTGCTCGTTTCTGCTTCTGCGAACGCAACCAGCTTTTGCTGGTGGGATTCCCTTTCAAACCGTTGCTGATCCAAAAGTATTTGATGGTGACGCAGTTCCTGGTACAATTGAGCTCGCTCCTCTTCCAGCTCCATGAGGTTTGTGCTCTTTACACCGCTACGAAGGGATTGCATCGCTTCCTCGTAAGAACTCAGCAGCTGAGACTGTTGAGCAAGCTTCTGCTTCAGTTTCTGCGTTATGGCATGGAGTTGGCGATCACGCTCCGCCATTTCTCTTTGATTAACACTTCTGCTTGTGCTGAGAGATCTATCCGCACCAACAGCTTTGGCATGCAACAAAGACTCAATTTTCTTGTCTTTCATGGCTATCACCTCTTCCAGACGACGGACATGAGCCACCGCTTTGACACGCTTTTGTTGCTCTTGAAGAAGCGCAGCCTTGAGTTCGCTCTCGGAGTCAAGTAACCTGTAGTACTCATCGTGCATATCTGCTTCTTGCAACCCCCTCGACTTGCTACTACGAGCGGATGTCGTGCTGCTAGGCGTTGTCGCTTGCTTCATCGAAAGAGAAGATCGTCCAACATCATTGTACACGGCTCGAATTCGAGCGTGAACCGTCTTTTCGCCCTGGCGCTTTCGTCTCATACCATTGGAACGAGATTGAGAACTGTTGAGGGTACTATCACCCAACGAGTTTCTTGGTGTAGAACGCATCCGAGGGCGGGCGCTCGATGGCCGGGCAGGTCTTGTGGGAACAGATTTGTCTGCATTGGTCGTGAAGAACTGGGGCGATTCTGTTGTCGCTGGACGGACAACTCGGGCACTGCAAGGTCGAACTGCTGCTTTGCTGTATCAATCAGCACATGAGGCGCGATATTGATGAATACAATACTACTGAAGTAAATGAATGTTACCTTTTCAAATGCTCCAGGTATTCTTCGTAGCCTTCCAAGTCAATCTAACAGAATTCGCAAAGCACACGTGAGCAGTTGTTATCCCTTTCTCCGTTCTGGACGTCTGTACCCCGTCTTCTTCGCCATCGTCGTCAAAATTAAAGCGTCTTCCTTCCTCAAGTATTTCTCCGTCAAGTTCAAGACGTGGAGAAGAGTAGATTTGCAGTCGACTCGTCATCACACCATGCAGGGGCTCTGAAGTGATCTTACTAAGCCCACGAAAACCAGAAATGGAGTTAAGAATATGATATTCGAAACGTACGAGTTCATTTTTACCTTGTTATATAACTTACGACCTACGGGCCCAAGCAGTAGTAGTAGAATCCGGCGAACGAGTCACTGATATGGGCCGAGTCGCCCTTGCAGCTGAAGCAGCAATTGTACTGCGCATATATTGCATTTCCACTTGACTTTTGGCGCTCAGCTGAGAGCTCGATCTCTTTTTCGTTGGCAATGGAGCTGATGATGGACGAAAACTTGAGGACGCAGTTCGACTTGTAGGATGATTCCACATCGAAGGAGACAGCTCATGCTGCTGCAACATCTCGGCGCTACGTAGTCCTGTAGTATTACTGCGTAGCCCTGTAGTAAGATTAGAACATGCGTTGGTGGGCCGATTGAGAGTTGGTGGGGCTTGCGTGGAGATTGACCGCATCGCGGAAACTCGAGAATGAGATGGGGAGGAGCATACCGAGCTTGAGTGTTCAACCGATACAGGATCTGGCGCACTTGTTTCAGGTGACGTCAGCTCTTTCGGTGGCGCTACAACTGCTGGAGCCGTGAGATCCGTGAAGGGCACAGCGTTAGTTTTGGCCGACTCAGCGACTTGGTTGCTGTTCGCCTCCTGCAGACGTGACGGCAGAACCGATCGCTCTTGTTCGCCCAACTTGCGAAGTTGTTTGTGGCTTGAACCGAAGACATTTAATGCTTCGATGTTCAACGCTGACACGCCACGCAAAAATACCAGTCGAAGGTCTTCTTCAAGTTTACGCCGGCATTTTTGTGATTCGGCTACTTGGCATTTTGCATCGTCGATATCTTGTTGAAGCTAAAAGCCGCAGAAAACTGCGTTACGATACTTTGAAATGGCAAGGACAAATACGAGCACAGCATACCTGTTGAATTTTAAGCTGATTTTCCTTCGTCACCTCAACGATTCGACGTTCATACCGATCTCGTTGGTCTTGAAGCTGCTTTTGAAGTAGGAACATCCGTGCGGTTTCTTTCCAATGCAGAAAGCTAGCAAGCTGTTGACGCTTGGAAGCTTGAGCAAGAGCCCGTCGAAGAGCAGCGTGCTTTCCTGCCTTTTGTCGAGTCATGTGATTCCACGCATGAAAACAGGCCACCATCGAACGGTCTCCACTACGTTCTCGCTTCATAAATCGAAGTAAGATAAAGCATAATACAAAAAAACAAAGAAACGTACGATGCGATGTGATTGTTTGGCTGTAAATTGCGAAAATCGATCCAGCAGCAAGCTGCGTTGATCTCGCTGACCCTCTGCAATTTCCACTTTCTTTTTCAATTCATCCACCGTGTTCTACGTGCAAAAGCACAATAAGTCAAGCTTCACCAACCAGCACAAAAGACTGAAGAAAATTACTTGGAGAATTTTGATATCGCTCGCATGAGCAGCGGACAGCTTCATGCGCTCTAAAGCTTCAGTCTTTGTCTTCTTTGCCTTAAGGGTTAGAAAAGCACCCTGTAATATAGCACCAAAGTTAGCCTTTCTTCAAGAAAATGAATAAAATATCAAAAATGGCATTGTCCAACCATAACTAATCGACGAGTGGCGTCTTGAGCTGCTGCCATTTGAGCATCTAGTGCTGCAAGTTCGGTGTCGTTAAGCTCGAACGTGCTTTCAGGTGGCCGTTTCTGTTCTTGCGGATGATAGCGCCTCGTAATCTTTGGAGATACTGCAATTGATGTTGAAGGCAATTCAGCGATTGGTTCTTTCACAGTCGTCTCGGATTGCGTTTGCCTAACTTCACTGAGGCTGCTGCCACTCGTTGAAATCGTGCTAGCAAAAAAACATGTTAGTAGCCTACCTTTTCAAGAGAGTGCCGGGGATTCTTCTTACCTGCTGCGGTTCTTGGGCGAATTGTGGCAACGGCAAGTTGATGCAACGGGACTTTCGGGGGTCAAGAGTTTTTCCTCGTAGATAGACGATAACTCCTGCTCGCTCTCGCCGTAGATAGATCGTGGAAGTAAGGCAGGGGTCTCGGGCACCGGCTCGAAGTCGAGCTTCGACATTTCTCGTCTCATTTGCCGCCACTCCTTATCGCTGAGCTCCGCTTCCGACTTCATTCCTTTAGTTCTACTGAGGCCTCTGCTGTAGCCTGGCAACAACCCCTGCTAAAAATACCCTCTACGTGTACAGTACAACCGCTACCAATTCCAATAGTTTCAAATGCAGCCAAATACGGATTAACAGAATGCATCATTTATTGTTTTCTTGATAGCGATTCACGCTACCACTTTGGTTACGCGGAAATCATCGGACAGACAAATTAGTTTCCGCCGCGCAGACGCAGCACCAGGTGAAGCGTTGACTCCTTCTGGATGTTGTAGTCACTCAGGGTGCGGCCGTCCTCCAGCTGCTTGCCGGCGAAGATCAGGCGCTGCTGGTCAGGCGGGATGCCTTCCTTGTCCTGGATCTTTTGCTTGACGTTGTCGATAGAGTCCGAGGGCTCCACGTCGAGGGTGATCGTCTTGCCCGTTAGAGTCTTCACGAAGATCTGCATCTTACTTCTTGTCTTTGAAATGTGCTTGTGAGGATCCGCTCTAAATTGAAAATGAACGAAGGTTTCGCTTCGAAACTCCACGATCTTAGCTGGTCGATTGATGGCTGTTAACTGAAACAAGGTTTCTCGATCTGTTCGAGGTAGGTCCTACCAAGAGTGTGGGGTCGCGGGCGGATTCTGAGGAAAGAGGATTATCAGGTAGAGGTTCCCCGTACGGAAATAAAGCTTGCGAAATCTATCAGCTCGTTTTTCCTCTTACGGTAACGCCTTTTGTGCTTTATGCTGGCACCAAACTAAGAGCATCTGTACCGGTACTGCAATGGATTGCTTAGTGGACATCCATTACACTAGTAGAAATACTTAGAACATTACGCCGGCAATTTTTTTCCTTACCGTAATTTACCACCGAGAACATTCCTGAAACCTTCTTTCGGGACAGCAGCGATTTCAACGACGCAACATCTCGACCACCTTAGAGCGAGAGCCACGACTTTTCGATATTAGGGTAGTTTTAGAACCGCTCAACTACTGAGATCTAACAGCTGCTATTTTGACGACGCAACCTCTCGACCACCTTAGAGCGAGAGCCACGACTTTTCGATATTAGGTAGTTTGCTCAACTACTGAGATCTAACAGCTGCTATTTTGACGACGCAACCTCTCGACCACCTCATAGCGAGAGCCACGTCTTTTCGATATTAGGGCGTTTCGGCCGCCAACGTTCAAACTATATTGATAAAAGCAAATAGAACAGATTTTTACCTCAAGGATTAGTTCGGACCAGCGCGACGTGGCGTCTCATCATTGGTTGAAAATCTATGTCACAAACCTTCATGTCCGCTTAAGTACGCCAGAAATTCTCCCTCCATTCTTCCTTATTCCAGAATCTGCCGGCTCGAGGAATGGTTGAAATTTCACTGGAGTGTGCGATCGTAGGTCAGACAGGCACGTTCGACGTGAAGATCGACGATGGCGAGAAGGATTCTGTGTTGATTAAGGCGATTAAGGACGAGAACCCGGTGACTATCAAGTGTGACGCCAAGGACCTGCAGCTCTTTTTGGCGAAGAAAAACGAAGGCCGCGGCGCGTGGCTCGATGGGGCTGGCGCGGCAGCTGTGGCGCTCGATGAACGTGGACACCCGCAAGGCTGCGTGCAGATGGATCCCACACTGTGGATCAAGAAACCCAAGCACTTTGGCGATAATTTTCAACCGGGTGAAGGCCAAGTTCACGTGCTGGTGGTGGTTCCGAAGGGTAAAAACGACCGCTCCCCAGCCATGGCTCTCGGCGTGGCACCATTTTTGCCACCAACTACAATACACCGTCACCCCGAACGTCTCAAACGATGGGCTGCGATCAATGCAATGATTCGTCAGAAGAATTAAGAGGCGAATCATTGTTTGGATCGGTTGTTCGTATATATGATATAGGCTTTATATAATTAAGATTTTTGTATCAGGTCATTTGACTTTCTATATTAAAAATCTTGCTTTGTATTCCAACAGCAGAGCGGTTCTAAAACTATCCAAATATCGAAAAGTCGTGGCTCTCGCTCTAAGGTGGTCGAGAGGTTGCGCCATTGAAATCGCTGCTGTCCCGAAAGAAGGTTTCAGGAATGTTCTCGATGGTAAATTACGGTAAGGAAAAAAAACTGCCGGCGTAATGTTCTAAGTATTACTACTTACACTATTTGCATTTTGCCGGCTTCACTGGCGTAGTGAAAGTGATTGAAAGTAACTCTAAAGTAACGTGATTGCGTATGCTTTTTCCACTATCGCTATTCCGCAGTGAAAACGACCCCGTTTTCCACTAGCTCTTCAGTCGCTAGTGCACAATAGTGAACTGAAGTTTCCCCCCTCTAGCCACCAGCCACGACAGCGCCAGTCATGCCGAAAGCAAAAGGGTGGGAGCGAGAAGAAGAAAATCACCTATGCCAGGCGCAGGTAAACGTCACAGAGGACTAAGCCGTTGGTACAGGCCAGTCGATGGCCACCTTTTGGGAGCGCGTTCACGCTACCTTCGTGGAGGTCGAGGGGGGGGGGCTACTGCGCGCAACACCAACGCACTTCAGACCCACTGGTCAAGCTTGATTCGACCTGACGTCACTTTATATGCATCGCTCCATGCTGCTGTACGCAGTTAATGGTAACTGAATAGGTCACTACCACTACAGCCAGTGTGATGTCTTTGGTAGTAGTCTTCATGGCCCTTATGAGTTGGGCTACACATGTGCTACAATGATAATCACAATGAGAGGCAATAATAATAAAAGTTGGAGCAAATCTTTAAAAATTATCCTAGTTCGGATGCAGACGTAGTGCACCAATCTTGCGTTTTTATGTTCCAGAATTGTCGTTCACTACGCTATAAACTACGAATCCATTGCACAGATGCTTTAAGAAGTACATACTATTAATAATTGACATGCCTCTACGAGAGTCATCCCACACACCGGGGGGGGGGGGGGGGTTACAGCGGCCAAGACGCCAGAAGACGCCAACACTGCTCAGCAGACTCAGACATTTAAAGATAATAGTAAGAGTCTTACCAGGATTTTCGACGAAACCCCATTAAAGCTTGTAACAATACATTTTCATAGTTCTGTTGAATGCTTTGAAGAATATCCTACGGGTTGCTAACTATAGTACTCGAAGCTTTGATCAGCTCGACGTCGTACTATTCCTTACGTAGTACGGTTCATCCTGGAATTCAGCAGAACAGTACGGGAACGTGGTGGAGTCGTTATCCGGGTTGAATAAGTTCTTTCCTGCGTAGATCATCACGTAGCAGCCGACGACCGCACAGATTGTGGAGATTGTGATGCAGATGGTCTTCTCCCACAGCGGGATCTTCACCCAGAACACCTTAACGTAGAACACAAGCGGCAGGATCAAACTGCACACAGTGATGGCAGTGGCGCCGGTGAAGTCAACCAGATCGAGGAAGTGGTCCTTCAGCAGGATAGATGCTACAGCCAGAATCGCGATTAGAGCGATACGCACCAGCACGTAACGAACCACGTTCAATCCGCCCTTGTACTCGGATAGTTCATCTTGAATTTTTGCGGTCGACTCACGGGCCGCAGGCGTGTTGTTCTCGAGATCTGGGACAGTCGCTGCAGGGGTCGCCGCAGGGAGGTATGACATCTTCTCCTCGATTCCCAACTGACGCTCCTCGTTATCTGTGGACACGGGGTCATCCTTGTGCATCCCCAACACGAGACGCTCCGCCATGTAAAACGCTGGGTGCAGGATTGTCGAGAAGGCAATCGACAGATGAAGCTGCATAAACAAGTACGACATGACCACCGCTCCGCGGTTGGCCGTAAACCCCAGCGTTGTAGTGCTATAGGGGTCGGACGTGTTCACGATCGAAAAGAGCAGGTTACCGGAGAGCTGACAGCCACCAGCAAGGTATCCGACAATGGCGATGGCGAGGAAAAAAGCCGAGGCAAGGCCCAGACTGACAATAATGACACGGGGCATGCGTTCGGGCTGCGAATGCTGACGCTGAAGGTCGGGGATCACAATAGCAGCAGCATACGCCAGTGATAGGTTACCGAACGTTGTGAGTACCTGGTGGAGGGTGACGTCGGGTGTTGGGGGCGTAGGATGACCGCGTTCCTCGTACAGAAGAATCGCAACACCGATGATATCAGCGATGATCGTGCCCAGACAACCAGCCACGGCCATGCCGGCACTCTCTTTCAGTGTGGGGATCAGTGCGACGGGGATGACCATTGCCGCCATGAAGATGATCCACACGGTCTGGCTGAATGAATCGGGGAACAGCACGTCGAGCAGGGTACCACCAAGTACGAGGAAGGCGCACGGGGCAAGAAGGCAAACGCCCATGTGGGAGACCACCACGAAAAAACGGCCCCACTTGCCGGCGACCCACTCGCCGAGGTCGCCATACGTTTTCACTGAGAACGGGGCGACCATCAGCACTTTGGACAGCAGCACCGTGGCATATATGTTTGACAGCGCCATGAAAAGTAAAGCTACGGTAGCGTAGCCCCAGCCGGCGCGAGCGTAGTTGGACGGCATGCCGAGCGAGCCGATACCACAGATGCAGCAGAAGATATTGAAAGCGATCTTGGCATCCTCGAGTGTGAAGAGAGCGGATCGCGCCGTCGAAGAAGAAGCTGACATTGCGGGTGTCAGGAAGGCCGGAAATTGAGCAATGAGCCTCTGACAAAACTGGAGTGTGCGCAACAGCCAGCAGCATTTTCCTGTGTTTGCGCAAATGGTTAGAAGACCTCGCCTCACTTCGTCCGTCTACACCCGTTGTTGCAGTTGTCGCAGTGCACCGGCAGAGCCCGGCGTGGCCGGCTCTACGTCCGGTACAGACGTAGATAGACCAGCGAAAAGCGATCGCGCATTCAGAAATCGGAGAGCGCAGCAGTGGCTCTGCGGCAGCTCCGTTTTCTGAAACGCACATATTTTAGTACATGTAGGCACTTCGATGCCAGCAGATTATGAGCATGGCACACCCGACAACTTCGGGCTAGTCGTTCGTTCACATTTCACATGGCAAAATTGTGCGGGGCGTTCAGATCCAGGCGAAAATGTATACGGTCTCATCCCGCAGAAGCATCCCCAAAGGTGTCGCCGAATGGCTGCCACTGGGCCAAGTTGGCCCCTCCTTTATCTAGGGGATTTGACGCAAAGTCCCTAACTGACCTATGTGTATTACATGTATGCCTCAGATAGGTGTTAACGAGGTGCATGATCATACATGTTTTGAATCTTACTAACCGGCATGTAAGAGTAGCTAAGCACTATTTTCGCACACTATAGTAGTTGAACAAATACTTTACGGCAATTCCACAAGCCTAGTATCATTATATGATACCATAAAATAAAGGCACTAAGCACCGTGAAGAAGAACATAGGGTGGGTGCTTTCCAGCTTAGGGTGGACCTGGGTAGGATACTGGACAAACCACTCTGACACGTAGTGCATCGAAAGCACTGTGTGTTAACGAACCTTTGATACTAGATTCTATACAGGATAAGTTGTTTGCGACAAACGCAACCGCCCAATCACTGCTGTGAACGAAGTTTTCGTCTTAGTTTGCACTCTTGTTAGGCAGCATGATAAAGTTGGTGCAGCCCGCACCGAATGCGGATACTACCAGTAGGACTGTCAAATCTTGAGCCAGAATCTGCAAGCCACAGAAAGAGTACACAACTCCGCTTGCTTTGAAGCTAACATTGTAACTTTGAAGGTTAAAAGAGTATTATATGAAATAAAGTGGAACAAGATGTTTGCTACATTTCATCTTTGTTTGTTTTACAGCGTGCCAGTAAGTTATTGTGAGTTCTAGTCTAAATTTCCAAACCGGCCGATTGAACCGCTCCGGAGTTTTGCTCCGAGTTTCGCTCGATGGGAAGGTCTTGTATTCCTACCAATTTGTATAATTACCATAACTGATAGGAAATTAGTGTACCAAACAAAAAGAGAACTCATTTCTTCGAGAACTTCCCGTCGAAACTCTTGACGCAAGAGACAATGCTGCGGCTTAATTCGCCTTCTTTGCATCGTCCACATCGAGCGTAAATCTTGTGGTGTGGGTGCTGAGATCTGATGGTTTTGAAGTGGACACTATGGGCAAATTGTACTAATCGAAGCGTTGTAATAAAATTGCCAATTCTGTAGGGTTCTCCACTAACATGTTGGCCGAGTTTACTAGACACTAATTAATAGTTAGTGCAAAACTATACATGTTACTAATTTGTTATTATCGTAAAGGAGAGGGCATGGATAGCAAGCTTTGTTAAGTGCTTAATCTTTTGATTCGAAAATATTTTTTGGTACTTTTCATCACCCCACCTGCAAATATTCTATTTAGCCGGAATGAGTGAATCCTACTATCATTTTCCATTTTTTCTGATTTCACGTCAGTTCTTTCAAACCTAGAAACCAATAAAGGATAGCATATCGCTTTGCATGCCTTACTCGGCTGAATGAATACCAAGAAGGTAAGGCTACAAGCTCGTGTTACTTTCTTTGAGCGAATCCATTCGCAGACTCTTAAGTGCCCCTGACATGTTAGCTCAGGATTCTAGCCACTAATTAACAGTTAGCTAGCATGTATATCTACTAACATGTCAGTGTTAGGGAGTACCCTAAGAATTGGCTGTTGTGGCTGCATCGCAACGCAATCGTTGCGTACGCGGACCAGAACCAGAACATACCAGGCTGAACATGCCGGAATTTTAATGAGGTCTGACCCGATAATCATTGTGTTCAGAACTCCTATGAGAGGCATAGGGTCAGATAGGAGTCATATCTGACCCTATGTCTCTTAGCTCTAGATAAGCATTATAGGGACGCTAGGATATCACCTATTATCGGAAGCGTACCCTAGTTCTCGTCCCTCTGTTGCGCCGTCCCCGTTAGCACCTCGTCCCCCTGATAATAAGAATAAGTGAAGCGAACGCTTCATGATAACTGGTGCTATTCTGCAAATTGTACGGCACAAATCCACCAATCCAGGACCAATAATTTATAAAAGAAGAAAAAATCGGCAGAGCAGCTCGGGAGCCAGCAAAATTCTCGGGGCAGCACGGCGGCATCAACGCAGCACATAACGGACCGGCGGCAGGCGAGCAATACGACGGGGGTAATACGGAACAGGACGCAGTACGACGGCAGTGCCACGGCACAGGATGCCTCGGCGAGCAGTACGACGGCGATGCGATAGTGCAGAACGCAACGGCGAGCAGTACGACGGCGGTGCGATGGTGCAGAACGCAGCGGCGAGCAGTACGACGGCTGTGCAACGGCACAGGAAGCAAGACGACGCTGTTGAGTGTGGGTCTGGAGGAGACGGCAATCAGCAACACATTGGTGAAAGGAAAGTCAAGTGCATTGCAAGGACAGTTGAGTAAGTGCTCATGCTTTTTTGTGGGTGCATATAAGCATTGAAAAATATTGTTATGAAATATTAGGCCATTTGAAGTTTGTGTGTTAGTATCTACACTCTACCTCCGAGGCGCTCGCTAAGTGCATTAAGAGAAAGGTGAGAATCGGTACGCTGTCTCTCAAGAATATCAACGGCGCTTTCGTTGCTAATCTGTTGTTCGTGGGCTATTGCGATGACTTTATCGATAATTCGTTTGCGTCTGAAGTAGAAACGCTTTTCTGCTAGTGAGTTGCGCCAAGATGAGCCGTGTCTCTCTTCGAGTGAACTTACAGGAGGACCGCCATACACATCACAGCTCCATTCCTGCCTTACCAGGTTTACTGTTTTCAGGCTACGCGTCATTTTGTAAGTGGAAGGAAGGAACGTGTTGGAGGTCAGTGAAGCATCAAGCGAGGGTGTAGTCGTGGTTGATCCTGCCCAATCGACGGACAAACGCACAGCAGCAGCACCAGAAGTAAGTTGCTTGAAAGCTTCAGAGACATTTTCCAACGAGTTGACAGTCACTGTATCCCTCATTTTCTAGACGAACACTGAATAGACCCGGTAGCTCTAAATTCCGCGCGGATTCCCCTCTCAATAGACATGCGTGGCACAAGAAATGACTCATACGATTTCGTAAGTCTGCTCCATTGTTCGAATTCATGTAGTGCCGTGAAATAGCAACCATCTCTGGCGTTGTGCAGTACCCATCCAACAAAGAGCCGGCTCCTCTGTCTGCGTATTCTCGTCTGTATTTTTCATGTTTTTCTCGTTTAAGCGACAAGAGCAACGCCTTCACAAGGCCGTTGCGAGGATGCGAATGTGAGTTGATACCGCGGCTCTGCTGGTCGCTGTAAGATCTGAAATCGCATTGACATACATTTCCACGGTAGAGTCACCAATTTTGCGTGTCGAGCCCTTCGCACGAGCTTGGCGATCGACAACTTCGTCGACAAGGAATAGATGGAGCTTAGCTGCTGTAACCTGATATCGTGTAGCTTCATGAAATCCTTTTTTGTCGCACAACTTCTTAAACTCTTTCTGTTTCGGTGCGTACGCTCTTATGGCGTTGACTGGTCTCGCGGCTGGGCATCGGTCGAGAGTGCTGTTGGCACTCTCATCGAGCTCGACTTGCAACGCCGGGGGCTCCATTCACGACTCTTAAGACACTTTTCACTTTAAGTTTAGCTATTCTATGACGGTTTTATGCGCTTTCATAGATTTTTGTTATTTACAATGAGCCAACGCGCCAGGGGGACGGCGTCCCTTATTTATAGAGCAGGCAAGACAGAGAGAACCTAGCCGTAGGTAGTTAACCTCTTATTAGTAGTTGTAAAAAAGTCGCTCATAACATCTGTGAGATGTACGGAGTATGTAATCCACAAGTCATGCTAACAGAAAAGAGACGAGCGTCCGCATTGCGGTTGAACAATGACTTGTGTCCAGATCCCGTAAGTGGTAACGCTAAAGTACCGTTATGTGATTGGCCATAAATATGAATATATTTTTCAAGTTGACACTTGTTACGGCTACAAAGTAGGTCGAGCGTGCGCCGCTGAGCGATCCCAGCGCTTTAATCGCTGGCTCAAGAAAGAGAACAGCGTTTTTACACCGCCGCTGTCGCCTCAATCCACACAACGACGTCTCCGGCAGGCTTGCATTTCCGGAGCGAGTTGACGGTCCGAAATGCCTGATTGACGGACCTGTATGTACATGTATAAGCTGTTTGCCACAAAGTCCATGTCGCACAAGTGAGAGGGATAGCGGACGGATAAGGTGCTGACGTCTACTTGCTATTAACTGTTGTTTTCTTGTGCTTTCTGCTGCGGAAAGGAACAGAAAGGGCCCCAGTGTTTGCGTCATGAACGGTGTCTCGAACCCGGCGTAATGTAATTATAGCTCGCTCCAGGTGTTGCTTTTGAGGGTGTGATCTGCTCCGTTTCCGATGTTTTTGTGAGCATTGGGAGCTCAACGACGTGTAGTTTTCGGGGAACGGATGCACCAATGCCATCTCGATATTCATTCAAAGACGTAGAATCCTCGTCAGTTGTATCCACATCCAGATCATCCTCGTATTCAGTGCGGTGTCAGGAATCCCGGACCACTGAAGTTTTAGTGGTCCTTTTTCTCGATTTGCAAGTTTTCAATAAAAACGCCTATGTCTTGAATTGTTGCTAGTATTGCGTTTACACCACGCTTGGCATTGTCTTCAACTTATCATGGTGTTTCCAAGGCAAGGTTTACCACTTTTGCGATGCGGAGACTTGGATGACACCGTAGAAATGCTTCCAAAATTTGCATTTAATGCAATATTATAGAAATTTTCCAGTGGCCACAGTGATCACGACCAAGCTCCAATTCCCTTGATATAGCTACGATGGCCTTCGTTGTGCTGCGTACTCCTGCACAACGAAGGCCGATCGTAGCTATTCGTACACTCGGAGTTACACTGTAGCACAGTAGTTTTCAGCCAATTAAAGCATAGAATAGCCGTAACAAATCTGAGTTACTTTTTCTTGTCACAACGCGTTGTCGGCTACTGCTATTTGATTGGCTTCAAAGTGGCGCTTGTCAAAAAATATTTTGAGAAATTATAGCTGATTCTGGTTACGCTGCCTTATATTTTCCGATAGAGATGTTACGGGAGTAGGAGAATGTTCAATGAACATCCGCACGGTTATTTTTTTTTTCTTGGGGGGGGGGGGGGGGGGGAGAAGACACCCAGTGGGTGCCTTCCAAAACCCATATAAAACGGTTTAATCAGTTAAATCGGTAATTTAAAATAAATTACAAATCTGTTTAATGCGCACCAAAACGGTTGCTGGAACACGACCTTCGGGTATAGTGAAGCTCAGTCATGTGTTTAATCACGTTGCTACTTTAAAGTCGGATTAGAATTGCTTGATGAGACGAAAAAGTGGTCTCACCAATCATTTCACCGTGATTAAACTTTAATGCGCGACCTTTTATGCAGGCAATATCTCGGAGTTTGTATGAGATCGTAGGATTTTTGGCCGCCTATTCGTGACAATTTCTTGTGGCACAAACACTTATAACAAGCAATTTGTATGCAAAGTCAAATGAACCGTGTGGTCAATGTTTCGTAGCCGAAAATTCCGACTGTGTTGGACTGGCGATCACCAACGCAATTTCTAAGACCTGTCCCGCGCCGACGGCCACGACGCTGACCAGTACCAGCGCAACCCCGACGGCCGCGACGTTGTGCAGCAGCGATTTCGCCACGACGAGTGCAACGCTGACCAGTACCAGCTCCGCCCCGTCGGCGGCGACGTTGTTCAGTAAGTGTTTGGCTCCGTCGGAATCGACGCCCATCAGTTACAGCTTGGCCCCGACGGTCTCTATGGTGACTAGTAGCAGCTTGGCTCCGATGGCTGCAGCGTTCGCTCGTAGCAGCTCCATCTTGAGAGCAGCGACGTATTTTTCTAGCAGTTCGGTAACAGGTGATGGAGCTGCGGGGTGCCATTAAGAGAGAGTTCCAACCAGTGGGAAGTCGCCGCACAAGATGTGCGCGATGCGTGCGTGTCATCCAAGACACAGAGAGCTTATAAAGGAAGTATGGCGGCCATTGCAAAATGGATTCGGGCTACTAAAGGCGAGTGTGCTTCGCAGTATTTCCGTATAAACGGCAAGATCGATCTGAAACACTTTAGGGCTCATGATTTCAAAGAATTTTTGCTGGAAAAACGAAAAAGTGTTAGCGTTGGAATGATGGCCAAGCTTTGTGATTTACTAGTTTTTGGTGACTCGCCGTGGGTGGTCCCAACATGGATCCCGCCCAATGTTGAGCTGTACGAACAGCAACAGAAATCAGTTGACAATCTACCACTTGTGTTTCTAGACCGAATGAGCTTCTAGACCCTACGACTTGCTTGCAAACACATAGTGCTGTGTAATAGGCCAAAAATGTACAAATATCAACCAATAAAGAGTAAAGATTTGTTGGCCGCCAGCATTCCTACGATTTCTTAGAAAGATGATTAGCCCAAAAATCATTAGTAGTACATGTAGTACCGGGACTACATGTATTGGTTGCCTAAAACAGACGGTAGTAGAAGTACCGGGACTACAAATCCCAATATTGAAATTAGTAAAGCTTTTACAAACCGGTAGTATATTAGTATAATTTCCAAACTACTATTTACGGCTCGGTCGCCTTGCACGCGTCTTGCTGATCTCGTCGCTATTGTGCCGTAGCAGAAGCTGTCTTTTTACTCACCGGCTACCCCCCCCCCCTTTTGAAACGCCAACGACGAAATTTTAGCGAGGTGGATGCGCGCCAACAGCGTGATAGATGGAAACTGCGTTTCACCTTCATCGCACAACGACGTCAACACGGTAACGTGCTTGTACAAACCCAGTACTGCGTAATGCATCCCGTCTTGCGCGTCAATCGATATTTCCTTGACAGTTCACCGACCGTGATTTTAGGATTCTGTCGCTGGGCGGCCTCCAGCCACCCCGATTCTAAATCTACCCATTATCGCTTGATAGCATCAGCTTTTGTGTTGATCTCTGTCTCATTGACCTGGTTTCTTGTCTTGGTAGCTCGATTGGGGCCCTAGTATAGTTCGTTTACATCATCCCAGCCCGTTCACGGGGGCAAGGAAAATAGCGAGGAATCCTAACCAAGCAGGATACTCTGGGGACATGACTTCGACGTGGACATTTTCCCTTGCTGTGTCATCTGGGCGAACACGTGTCGGTGCTCGTCGCGTAGCAAATCAACCCCAATCTTGTGCATTGCCTTCTCCTCCTTGCGAGGAATGTCACCGACTGCCTCAACTTTTTTGGCACAAGACTTGGTTCTTGGATCTAGCAAACCACAAGCCATCGGTTCCTTTGTCACCCTGGGGAATCGAGCTTGTAATTGCAGCAATGTCCTTTTGAGGTAGAGCCTCCGAGATTTGGTCATGTGTCCTCGCCACCGGGCGATGAGTTCCCTCGCTCCATCCTTTTGCTCCTGGAGGGTCAATAGCCATGACCTCAAACTTGAAAGCTTTCAGCTTGCTCTTGGCAAGTCGTTGGACGCCGGTCATGCATGACAGCATTAGATTCTCGCTCTGCGCCTCAACCAGCGGAAGCTTTGATATGGATTGCTCGGCGACGTCCATCTCATCGACGAGCATCCAGTCCTTTTCGGCCCGTGCTGACCATGCGCTAGTAAAGACTTTTGTAGACTGAAAATACTCGTCAAATACCCCTGATTTTCGAATCAGTTTGTAGGTGTAGGCCACTCGCACGTCTAGGTCTATCGTCGCTCCAGGTTTTGGCACGAAAGCGTCTCCTGGATCTTCGTCAGCGCATTACGCTGTTTGGTCGGCCTAAAGAGGTTGTTCAGATTGCGAAGCTGGTGAATCACTTCACATTTCTCGCGTAATGAGCCCCCAGGAATAGCAGTAGTAACTATTTTGTACCTTCTTCACAGCCCTTAACCGAGCACCCCATATTTTAGCGTGCTGTTACAGTTTTGTTTAGTGTACTTGCGATCTTCCCGTCTGTTTCGCAAATGACGACTATCCCCCAGTGGTGAACGAGAGCCACTCGCTCAAAATTGCCATATGAGGACTGGCCACGGTCGATCAGGGTTCCTGGGAAATAGTTCTTTGGGAGTACTAGAGTACTGGGATTTGAGAGTGATACTACTATCAATAGTGAACACTTCTCTGGTCATGAATAGAGTTAACATTACAAAAAAAACATCGCATGTATGATTGATCAATGTCCTTTTCCTGAGGTATACGATTGGACAAAAATGAACACTCATGAATTTGTATGTGGGGCGGATTGGCTGTTATTGAAACGGCAATAAACTTGTAACGAGGTTACACGGTGCGGCGCACACATGGGTACGGAGTACCCGGAGAGTTAGCAGACTCTCAGTACATGATTTGTAAAACTAACGATGGTCTCAGTACATTGGTTGAGGGCCACACGTTATGCATGTGATTAGGTTTAACTATGATAGATAGTTCGACATAGATAGTGGCTTGGCCGCAATAAAGATAAATAAAAACATTTCGGATGCGATAGCTCCCAACAGACAGCACGCAGCGCTTTAGACCGGATTCAAGTGCTCGAATCACGAGGCGGTCGCGAAGTGGAGCTCCTCATGCTCCGAGTGTTTTTACGCACAAGCGTTCCGGCAGCTACGCGCCGTGGGCTGAGCTCTACCGAGGCGTCAAATCGACAGCAAAGGTCGACTATTCAGCGTCAAGTTCCGTGGCGAGAAATGCGTAGACAGCGTGCAGATGGTAAACGGCTTCACGAAGAGCGGTTGTGTCAATCCAGGCGTGATGAATACTCGCGTGAGTACTGCCTACGACTGTGGACTGTATGCGAGTACGTATGGCATTTTCACTTGACATCGCTCTTCGTTCTTCTCCCCAGATGAAGGGCACGTACGGCAATAACCAGGGGAGTGACACTAATTAGTTGCAGATGCAGACCTTCCTAGCCGGAACGGCGATCTTTCATCTGAAGTTGCCGACGTCTCTTCCTCCACGTATGTTTTTGGATGTCCGTATGTATGCCTGTGCTCTCGGGTCGCCACACTGCGGTGGTGACTGCACTCACATCTCCGGAGCTGCATTAGATTACGTCAACGTGTTCTCACCCTGGAAAGAGTCGAGGAGCTACAGCGTATATCGTACAGCTACAGCGCACGAGGCCAACGGGACGGATGTGGAAGAGACATTGCTGAAGCTGCCAGCCCTCGCAAGTGCGATGTTCGTGGCCACAGCAAGCCGTAGGAGTGGCGACACATTGGTGAAGAAGCGTGTGAACAAGGGGGCTTTCCTGCTGCTACACCAGATGCCGTGAATAATTTCTACTTCTAGCAACAACCGCCGTTGTAATTTCAATAATAGTGCTGTGTCCACCACCGATGTCGCGGTTGTTTGTCGCGGTCGCACGACGAACAGTTATCGAGCTTGTGCTCCCTTCGCAATTCGCCGCCATAGACCACAGTCTCCATTCGCTCTATCGCTGCCTGCGCATAGAGTCTGTTCCGACCGACTGCCTGGTAGGAGGACCAAGGATGACGCAAGCAACCGCAACGGCTACGAGCGCCGCTCAAGGACTGACTCGACTACTTCTACTACTGTTGCAACTTCGGCATGGCTCCCGACTCAGCGCTCACTACCGCGACCGTGCCAACTCCTTCCGGCTCGAATGTATCAGCACCTACGACGCTATCCCAGCTACTCCGACGCTAATTGCCGACCCCGATGCACGTCGATACGCAGTCTGATCCTTAGTCAATAGATGCGGACCGACTGACAACGTCGTGTACCGTATAGTATGGGCAGGCTACACGGGACGACTCGCCAGAACTTAGGAACCACACCGACAACTAGTAGAGGTTGGGTTCCTCGTTGATCTACACAATATTGACGAATAGAAAGAGTCAACGCAACGCATTTCATTTAAACGTTATTGTCCCGAGCATAAGATCTCATTGTCTATTGGGGCTGATACCCAGGGACGTTGCGCGCTCACGGCAATTGAACTGTGTTCCTCGGAGCTAATCGACAGGTTCCTCACCGGTGTAAATCGTCCGCATCCAGGCTCTACTGCCATTGTACTGCCTGAAATAGGAGGTAACCAGGATACTGTTAGAAGTGTACAGGGTGTACGTTCTTCCGATGGCGTTGTGGGTGTGGATAGTGCTGGAGATGAGGAAGTAACGTTGCCCGTAGTCGAGGACTTTCCAGAATCTGTTGAATTCGTTGGTGTATTATATGGAGATTAAATCGATGCCAGAGAGCCTACTGTTGATAACTTCACTGAAGTAAATGACTCGGAAATTGAACGCGATGATGACGAGTGCATTGAGCCCGAGCCTCAGGGTTACTTGGAAGGTTGGAAAGCAGAGCTTTACCAAGCTTCACCTGTTGCAAGAAACGAAAATTCGCAAGGCGTTCAGTGATAACAACGAGTTCGGCTTGTTTTCTTTGTTTTGCACCAAGAAGTTCAGGGAAATACTAGGGATGCCGGACAAACCAAGTGCTCTATGAAACCGGAGGCAGCAAGATGACCAAACTGGAGTGGAGTGCATATATTGGATTGGGGTTAGGTATGAGTCTGACAAAACAAAATGCAATTGCTGCTTACTGGAGTGAAAAACCGTTTATTGGTCAAGTTGATTTCCCAAAAGCAATGGGCCGGAACCGATTTACTGATATCCGCGGTAAAGTTCAAATCTGCGCTCCATCTTCTGTTACGCCGGAACAAAAAGACCGAGATTCACTTTGGCATTCTCGGTTTGTACTGAAACATCTGCAGACTCGCTTTGCCTCAATGGCTGTTCCACTCGGTACATCAGCTCTGGATGAGACTTCTGTTCGTATCACAGCCCGAACAAAAGCCAAGTCTTTCATGCCATCCAAGCCTGACAAACACGCAATTCGGTTGTATGCTATTGCGTGCTGGTCTCCTCTCTACATTTACACGGTATGAGACAACACTTCTGGATTAGTTTCTCCTCTCTCACCTGCTCAGCGTTACATGCAGACTTTTCCTGAACTACGAACTGCTCTTCTTGCTACATCACGACAACCCGGTGTCACGTTGGATCTGGCGAAGCCATCCTCAGTCTGGGCAGGTTTGATAGGGCACCAGACTCTCAGCCTACGTGCTCCGTCTGGAAGGCGCTTACTAGTATGTGACAATTTCTAAACTCGCCATTGAATTGGCTAGTGCTATCCGAGCGCTGGCTAATGACGAAATTCGCATGCTTGGTACGGTACGCATGAACTTGGTGGGTGGACGTCTGGACTAAACCAGGAGTAGGAGCGGCTGTGGAACGTGTTGGTAAAGAACAGCGCGGTCGTTGGGAATTGGTTACAGCAATTGAGCCAGAGCCGAATTGGAAGGTGCTACAGACTGAACACGCAAAGCCACAAAAGCGTGTGAATAAGCGCAACCTCAAAGAGTTTAAAGCCTCACTGAGTTTTGCCCCTTTTGCTGGATACATCGTTTTCAAGGACAAATCAGTCGTTGCGTTTTTCAAAAATGATTTAGCTGCAACACCAACATGTCGTTTACTAGGACCTTATACAGAAGAAGCGCCTCATTGTGTGCACGGTCTCGCGCCTCTTAATCACTGGACGAGAGCTGAAATGGTGCATAGGTGCCTCCTCAAGGCCCCAGCAATCGTTGGGGCTTACAATGTCTTTATGAATAGCGTCAACCATGGGGGCCGGAAGTTGGCAACGAATAGAGCGCGGAGAAGAGAGAAGCAACTCCCATTGACCATGTTTACCTGGCCGCTCGATCTGTGCGTTTTAAATGCATACCACCTGGCATGACACTTCGGGAATTTAAGCGCAAAAATGTGGTAAAGTTGACAGACCAGGAGCGCGCATGTCGTGAGCGCAAACGTCCTATGGAGCCATCAACAGGTTCTACGGCGAGTGAAAGACATGGCGTAAAAATGCCAACGTTCTTGTCAGCAGCACGTCAAATCACTATATTACTTGCAACAAGGGTGGTCGCGTTCTTGAGTGCCATTTGTGTTGAGAGATTGGGATAAAACGGAAAGCCCGATGGGGCTGCACCGCTTGCAACGAAGGCTTCCACGTCGACTTCTTCACTGCGTGTCATGCCCGAGACGCTTTGAGCTCGGCCAATCTCACTACTGCCAACGTGCTTGACATTCTAGCTCAAACGTCGGCAGGTCAGCCCTTACGCAAGACGAGGATCCGACAGAACAACTCGATCACACCGTTGTCGGAAATTGAGCTTCCCTGTGGCGACCGCACGAATAACACGTAAGACAGGGTGTAGCTCTGTTGAGACCATCGGCCACTGGAACGCTAAATACTGCAGTTACACCCGTGACATTATCCTACTCAGCCACCTCAATAATCAAGCTCTATCATCAGCCATTACAGCCGAGACTTCATAACATTCAATACAATCGTTTACTAGTAAGCGTTCCTGTCATTAATTAGCGTCACGGTTATTAGAACACTCTTTTTTTTGCCGAGCGACCTCTGGTCACATTGGCATCCGTCGATGTACAGATCGGAACATCACAGGCAGCTGACGCTCTGGTCGTTGCAGCCGCTCGTCATCTCTTGGTGATTATATCTCTACGCATAGCACCCGTTGCAGCTGCTAGTTTTGGTAATGACACCTAATCGTGATCTCGCGTTGGTTGTCGTAGTGTTCAAGAGCCAATTTTCCGCTTTGGTACGGACATCATCGGCTAGCTTGATCACGGCCCCGTCGGTCATGACAAAGCCCTTCTTCATTTAGCCCCGGCTCTTGAATGGATTGCGCAACAGCATTATATTTGGTTTCTGTGAGCGACACGTGGTGTGGTGAAGTGCCATCGGAATTTTCCCCGAAGGACTTACGATCGGGTGATCACGATACGGTGATCTTGACAGACATGGTGCAAGGGAACGAAGATTCAGTGCTTCCTGCGGCAGCTCAGACGCCAGAGACCGAAGTTCAAGAGTGGGCGACCGCGATCGGGCTGCGACCGATCCCGAGCAACACTGCAACTGGAGGCCCCAAGGTGACGGCCAAGATGCCTGGAGGAGGGATCAAGACACTACAAGTCGAGATTTGCAGTTTCAAGGCGAGATCAGGTTAGAGATCGTGCTGAAGATCAAGCCGATCGAACTTGCTGGACGAGCCGGAAGGAGGCCAAGAGGTAGAGATCAAGGCTCCGCGGCTCAAGATCAGTTGTAATGAGTGGAGATCTGGGCGGGATCGAAAGGTCGGCAATCAAGTTGAAGATCGGCGGTCAAGAGCAAGAAGGTCGACGATCTTTATGAAGATCGCCGATCAAGACGAAGATCACCAATCAGAAGCAAGATTGTCGATCTAGGGTCACAGATGAAGATCGCAAGATCATCGCCTGATCGGGGATGGTGAGAGCCGATCTTATCACGAGCTGGGATATAGGAAGGCGCAAGATGCATGTTGATATGGGTAGGCAGGTGGTATATTTAGGATAAAGATCAATCAGATTCGAATTTGCTTGGAGTGCACAAGTGGTTTCCTCGTGACCGGGACGTCTTAAAGCCAAATTGGGCCGGGCCCCAAGTGCTAAAAAAGAAGCTTGGGTAGAGGTTACTACCGTAGTAGTGTAAGATCTCGGTGAATATATTAGACACATTAACCTACACTAGTTTTTCCTACTTTAAGTGTGCAAGTCCCTGACTATCCAGGTGCTTGACTGGAAGTCAGATCCGCTCTCAAGACTAAAGATCCCGCTATTAGAAGCGGCAAGCAACTCGGAAAGGAAAGGAAGAACAATGAACACGCTTATGTAGGTATTTCGGTGCCTAAATTAGACAAAAGTCCCTAGATCAAGGCCGATCGTCCCTAATCAGGCCTAATTTAGGACTTATTACCAGAGCGCAGAGCGAAGAAGTTCCGCGTTGCCCACACATCCCGCGTCCCATCAGGACGGTCAAGTTTTCATCCGATTGGACACCTTCGGATCCCTGAGAGAGCAGATCCAGCCCGCCAACGGGTACACAAGGTGAGACCAAGTTCAGCCGATCATGGATCATCGGGGACCCCCTTCGTTAGTCGGTGTATGGGCGTAGTGTGTGAGTGGCGATCGGCCTCAACCAGATTTTGGCTGATCCCGCTACATCACAATGGTGCGCGTGCCCGGCTCTCTTGGGGACTCCGGATTTCACCGTGAGTTCGATGACGATGTTTAAGTGAAGCAAGAACCACGGGATGAAGTGTCGACGGAAGTCGGATCGACGACGACGCCGCTGAATGAAGCGAGATCTGCGGATCAGCAGAAGTTGTTTTGGGAGGAGCTCTGCTGAAAAAGTCAACGAGGAGAGTCGGGATCACGATCCAGACTTGGAAAAGAAACCTCGACCTCCTCTCCTAGTCACTTCGGGGACCACCGCAGATCGCGATGCGAAATCGTGATCTGCATGACTCATGAGGGGAACCTCCGGGGTCTAAAGCTTCCGCCCCGGAAGCACCCAAACCGGCGATTAACAAAAAAAGACGAAGTCCAGCAAGAAAAAGCTGAAGCCACCCGAATTTGACACGGAAGAACCGGGCAAGATCGCACCGGTTTGGAGCGCGAAGGCGCTCGAACGAGCTTATTATCGGAAGTTTGTGCTTGAGCTTTTGGAATCCGATCCGACCTTGAGGTTGATGTAGATCAAGCCGATCGGGGCGCTGAATAGATCAGTGATCAGTGAACAAGCCCCCCCCCCCCCCCCCTCTCCCCCGCGACCGTGGATTAGTAAGTTGCGATCCAGAACCTGTTCAAACTACTGTAAGAAGCAGGTCTGGTCGCAGGGGTGTTCGATGCTGACGATCTCATCGAAGCGGATCTTGGCGAGATCAGATAGGCTGCGTCGGGAATGTATCGACGGCTTAGGATCTTGCCCGGAGACCAGACGCCGACGTCGGATCTTTCTTCTTCGCTACGAAGCAGTGTCGCCGACCCGCTGACGGGATGATCACGGTATGCCTCAGCTACCTCGGAGCAGGGCTAAGACAGCTCGCCGACCCCCCCAGCGCATGTCGCTAGGACCGTCAGGAGCGAAGCTGCTAAGATACCGACTCAAGGAATCCGCATCGACAGCGGTCACACGATCCACTCCAGTGATCCATTCAACCGAAGGAGATCGAGTCAAGTCAGGCTCACTGCAGGATCGACCGACCAATAACCTGGAAACGTATTTCCAGGCGGCAATGGACCGTTTCCGGGGAGAACATAGGGCGATCGCAACCGCGGCCGGAAGGAAGAAGCCCACAACCACCCCGATCAACGTCGGTACTCAGGATGTGGACATGGAATCAGTAGGATCCCCGGTACACGAGACAAATCCGGACGAATACGACCCTGACGATCTCGACATACCTACTCGATCCCCGGCCCGAGCAGCCGTTGCTGTGGCGACTGGAGGGGGATCGGAGTCCGCCACGGTCCAGCTGGTTCAGATCTCAGCTATATCAGATCTCAAAGAGCTCAAGGGAAAAGACATGGACGAAGATCGGACTCGAGCATTGCTAAGCAAGGTTAAGTCGGCGTTCTACGAGATCAAGCTTCGGAAGAAGAAAGTGTCTGACGTTCGCAGATCTAATGTCGGGACCGGGCAAGAACCGGTACAGGCAACTGGGCCGATCTACGCGGAACTAGTCGAGCGATTTGCTCAAGAGCTTCTACACACAATACTGTGGCCTGGGGGTATCGGTGGCATGGCAATACTATCATGCTCGCAAGCGATCGGACGAATCCCCGTTGGAGTACCTCTACCCTCTGGACGTTGTCGCGTTGCGTGCCAAGTTGAAACCCAAGGGCGGAGATCAGAAGACTCGACAGGAACATGTCGAACATTTCATCGAGACCTTAGGCGATCAAGAGTTAGCGGGTCAGCTGACGCTACTCCGGATTTCCGACGCGGACGATCTCGAGGAAATTCCCCGAGCTCGTGATCGAGCAAAGACCAGGCAGCAGCGATCGGTGTTCGGCTCTAAGTATCACCAGAAAGCTCTATCGTCGGCGGCCCGCATCCACGAGAGCTGTTCAGGCTGTCCAAGCTCCCAGCGAGACTTCGGATCCTGAGAGTTCAGAAGGATCTGATGGCTCGGATGGAGAAGGGGGCTTACGACACGTATTTCTGGCCTCGGCCGGGGAGATCGGAACCCTGCGAGTGACTATACCGGACGATCCAACAGTCAATCACGGAAATCTGCGGCGCCGACCCGCCCGAACGCTGATGGGGAGGGTCAGGATCAAGAGACCTGGGTTTTCGTGGTCGTTCGCCCGATCGACCGATGTTAGCACAGCGGATCGAGGAAACACGGCGATCTGGGACGCTGGAAGGCATTGGCCTGTCAGAAATGTTGCCGTCAAGGACGCCCGTCCGATCACTTTCTGTCGTCTGTCGCGGCTGCGAAGAGGTCCACGAAACGGGAAAATGTCCGATGGAAGAACTCTACAACCTTACCCACCAGTGGTATAATCCGGCGAAACACGAAGCCATACTGCCGGAATCAGCGAAGAAGGTGCTAAAGTAGGACGCTCGCCGGTTTGGAATCCTCTACGAGCCGAGCGTTCTACGTTCTGTTTTTATGTATCTGTGGAGAAGAAGTCGCTATATCAGTCTAGTACTCGATCAAACCGATCGGATACTACTCATGATCTACACCGACCTAGTGCTACTTCTCCTACAATCTCATGTCTGCGCCCGTTAAGTTTTGGTAGCTTAGACTGAGTGATGGATATTGACTCGATCTGACCAAGCGGGTTCGGGATGAAGCTGGTGGGGCCCCGTCACAGAGAGGGATGCGATCGGATCGCGGCCAGCTAGACCGGATCGACACCGCGTGGATCGGATCGGCTTGGGACCGGAGATCGGATGTACGATCCCCCTGAGAATGCCATTGAAGAAATTATTGTGTACAGGTCAACTGATTTGTACCCAAGTTCGGTAAAGTACGATTGGACCTTGAAATACCAGATGAGTAATCATAGGATACGCAACGTAGTGGGCCAAAAGGAGTTTAGTAATAACAGAGTGAATTTTGCCTTGTCAACAACAAGTACCTTGAATT
This sequence comes from Phytophthora tentaculata, assembly GCA_033557915.1. NCBI lineage: Eukaryota > Oomycota > Peronosporomycetes > Peronosporales > Peronosporaceae > Phytophthora > Phytophthora tentaculata. The sequence goes on along the minus strand of JAUCEA010000016.1, from coordinate 6,248,902 downwards.
TCGCTCCTGTAGCGGGAAATTGCAATGGCCCATACAGTAATCAAGTCAAAGTTACCAAGTACATTTGTCGATCGCCGGAGTTAGCCTCGACTCCTCCGCTATAGGAAGCGGTCAAGCCTCGCAAGAAAAGGTTATCTACCCTTCGTGAAGAAGCCCTACATACCCCAAGTCAATCAATCACAAGATCGACGACCTACCTGGCGCGTAGCCTGAAGAGTTCCTCGCAACGCCACCCACTACCGTCCTGCGCCCCCCCAAGGCGGAACCGACCGCAGGCCAAGCTTCCTTTCAAGTCCACCAGAGGAGTGTAGCCAGCCACAAGCAGACGGGTGCACAAGGTGAGCCCTCAGCAACCCCATGGTTATCGGAGTACCCCCTCCGTCAGTCTGCAGTCCGGGACACTGTGTGTGAGATCGGATCGCAACGCGGTTTGGCGATACCCACTTCACCACAATGGTGCGCGTGCCCGAATTCGAACCAGGGGTTTCACCGTGAGTCCCAAGAAGTAGAGGGAGTGCCAATCAAGTTGGAACCAGGGATGGTGGTGTCACGGGAAAGTGGCTCGCCGACGACGCTGCTGAATGAAGCAGGATCAGCAGATCGACATAGTCCTGGGAGGAGCTCTGCCGACAGCTATGAAGAGGAAGATCTTCTCGAAAAGAAATCTCAACCTCCTCCCCGTGCCTCCTCTGGAGGCACCGCAGATCGTGATGCGAATCGTGATCCGCCGGATGAGGGACCCAAGGTGAAAACCGAAGGAACCTCATCAATCATCGCTCCGCCGATGCAGAAAAACGCGAAGAAGAAGAAGTCCAAGGCGTCGCGGAACGAGATCAAGGCACCCAGCAGACTCGGACTCGGACAGCCGTGACGAGGTCGCAGCGACTTGGCCCGACAGACAGCTGGAGGAAGCGTACAGCTGGAACGAGCTTCAGTCGTTCTGACCGAGAATTTAGTGGTAAAGTTCGCGCAGCCGCAGGTCCCTAGATTGCTGACGGGACCGATGGCACCACCACCAGTCACAGCGAACAAGGTGGACGCGGTGATGGCGTTGCTGCGTCAGCTGCGAAAAGTCGGAATCACACCAGGTGACTTCGATGCGAAGGACCTCTTCGATCTGGACCTGGAGATGCTGCCGATCGCGCTGTCGGAGCTCTTCGAGAACCTGAGGGTGTTGGTCGGAGAGTCGGCTCCAGTCATGGCCGAGCTCAAGCCAGCGGCTTTGTCACACCTCCCGGGGTCTGCGTCGCGGACTGGATCGTCGCAGCATGCGCATTATGCGTCTGCGGCCTCGATGGCCGGCTCGGACAGCTCTGGAGGAATCGAGCGCATGCAGCTTGGCCCCTCAGGAGCCGCGATGCGGCAGGCCAGATCGGATCATGCGGCCAGCGTGAGGCCCGTGGCAGGCATACCTGCGACAACCAGCAAATCGAGCGACAATCCGGATAAACTGCGGACATTCTTCAACTCGGAGGTGGAGCACTTCTTGACAGAGCAGCGCGCCGCACAGGGGACGCCAACCGCAGCACCGGTGACGGTGACCGAACAACAGGATGTCGACATGGAGTCGGATGGCTCGGAGCACGGTGAGTGCGATCCCGACGATTTGGACTTCACTGTTATCCATCAAGCGACAGTGGCTACAACTGCTGCAGCAGTCGGAGCGCCTGCGAGCACGCCGCGCATCCGCGTCTCCGCGATGTCGGAGCTCAAGGAGTTCTCAAGGAAGGACGATGACGAAGATCGCGCGCGAGCTTGGATAAGTAAGGTAAAGTCGACCTCATCCGCGATCTGGCTCCCGACGACGAGAAGTGTTTGGTGCTTGGCAGCCTGTTCACTGGATCGGCGCGCAACTGGTACCGGCTGCTCAGCCGGTCTACGCGAAGCAACTGGAAGAAATTTCTGTGCGAATTTCAAGTGCAGTTGTGCGGGCTCGGAGTATCGGTCGCGAGGCAGTACTTCCACGAGGAAGCGCGCCGACGAAACGCCGCTGGAATACCTCCACCATCGGAGTGTCGCAGGACTGAAGGCGAAGCTGCGTGTGAAGAACGGCCCGCCGGACGTCCGCAAGGAGCATGTGGAACACTTCATCGAGACACTGGACGATCGCGATCTGGCCAATGAACTCGCGTTACTACGAATCTCTGACGCGGACGCTCTGGAAGACGTCATGATGCGCGGCAACGCGCGAAGAACCGCCAAGGACCAGCCTTCTTCGGATTGAGCAAGTATCGACAGAAGGCAACCACTTTTGACGCCAAGAAACCAGCTCCAACACGCAAGGTGCAAGCCATTAAGACCTTGGAGTGTGACAGTGATTGTGGTCTCAGTGGATCGGAGTCGGACGGCAGTCTACGCCGGATCTACATCGCTGCGGCTGAAGGAGAGGCTCAGACCCAGGCGCCTTCACCGCAGGAACCAGATCGAGCCACGCCTGGCGAAATACCGCTACCACGAGACCCCGATCCAGGACATCACCGACCGGATGGACGTGACGCGTTCCAACGCTGCACGCACTGCGGCTCGCATCGTCACGACGACATGCACTGCTGGAAGCGACTGGCGTGCCAGCGCTCTGACAAGAAGGGCCGCCCGTCGGATCGCCGCCTCTTCGCGTGCCGCGGATGCGGCGAGATTCACGTCGTCGGTAAGTGCCAGATGACAGAGTTGCCTAACCTGATCCGTCAGTGGTACGACCCAGCCAAGCATGGTGGCGTGCTGCCGAAAAGCGCCGAAAAGATGTTAAACTAGGACGCTCGCCGGGTCGGAAGCCAGGACGAGCCGAGCGTTCCAAGCTCTGCATCTATGTATACGTCGAGACGAGATCGGAAGTTAGTGAACGGAAGAACCCGATCGACAATACATATGATCTTCATGGGAAACGTACCGGTGTTGTTGCCAGTCTTCGGAACCCTGATGAGTTCGCGAGAGTTGACACTGTCATGGCGCTTGATCTACTGCCGGGGGAGATGCGTGGGTACTGGAAATAGCACGCACCCAGTAAGTGGTTCAAGTAACTCAAGACGGGAGGGAAGATCAACAATGAAAAAGCGGACTTACTATTAAATTCCGGCGCTGAGGTGTCCATCCTGGACGCCGCCTTTGCTCGTAAGGTTGGGTGCTGTGTACTTGAAAGTCAACGACAGGAGTGTGTTGGTATTGGAGAAGGCGTGTACGTGACGAAGAGACGTACCAAGATCAAGCTCACCTTGTCCGGAGCGCTGGTATATTTCTTCGACGTGTGGGTCGGCGAGATGTCAAGTCAGGACGCGATCCTCGGCATGAATTTCATGGTACCCACGGGGGTCCGCTTGGACTTGACCGACGAGACACTCTGCTTACCCGATGAGGTCCGAATTTAGCTGTCCGGACTACCCCCGTTGTATGGCGAACACGTTCGCGCAGTTGGATTGGACAGGCTTGAGGTCATAGACACAGGTCAGAGCACCAAGGTGCCGCTGCGACCCAAGCCATCGGAGACGCTGCGGATCGCCCGGAGAGAACATTGGATCCCCACTGTGGCTGAAGGGCCTGAACGGAGACGATACCTGAAGATTACCAACGTCAACGATCGGACGAGGTGTCTACCCACTCATACTCAGGTAGGAATGTGGCTGTCAGGAGATCATGTACCAAGACGTCAAGGATTCATCACAGTGGGATCGCATCGATACACCGAGCGGCAGACCCTGGTGCTACAAGCTACCACGGACGCGGCAAATGAAGAAGAAGATCCGATCGTGGGATCGACTAACCTATGGTCGTCCACCCGCAGTATGACACGCCGAAGGGCATTCTACGGCGACCCGCTGGCCGAGCGACCATCAACAGTCAGACTGTGAGGACGTCCGAAGTCAAGAAGGCTGAGGTCACCAACGAGGAAGTATCTGGAGCGCAGACCGAGCGAACGCGTGCGCCAGAAAACCAGATCGAGGAGCTAGCAGTGGTTGACGACGAAGTCTCCGCCAGCACGTTTGAGGATGAGTAGACCGCACCAACTAGCAATCCTGAAAGCGGGGTCGACAGATCGTTTGATGATCGAGTTGGCCCTGATGCAGATGTGGCCAAGGCCGATCCGGTCGAGAATCCGGCAGAATGGAGATCGGTCGCAGATGAGTCGAACCGGCAGGCCGCAGATCGGCCTCTGGAGCACGAACAAGTCTGCATTAGTGAAGGGGCGAACTCTTCGTCGAGGGCGTGGACGCACAGATGGCGATCTTGCCGGAAGAGACGACGACGCCAGCAGATGTGAAGCTGTAAGACATCCGGATCGAGCACGAAGGTTGGACTACGTCGGAGGGTGAGAGCGGCTGAGGAAGATTATCTGGAGCCGACAACTTTTGCTGCTCGGGAAAAAAAAAAAAAAGAAACGCTCTTCCGCCAGCCGCGCGGGGCGCCTTCTGCGATATCGACACCAAGCCGGTGGATCAGCGTGTGCGTCGAGTTGCTCCCCAATTCCGTGGGAAGCTGTCGGACTTGATCAAGGGTCTGCTCTCTGCTGAGACCATCAAAGTGTTCATCTCTCCGTGGGCGTCGCCGATCGTGGTGATCATCAAGAAAAATGGTGTTGACATCGGACTCTGCATCGACTATCGCGTCGTGAACAGCCTGGCGCGTCTCATGGTGTACCCCATGCCGTTGGTCAACGATCTGCTCGATGACCTGGACAAGGTGCTCTGGTACTTCTCGCTGGATATGGTGAGCGGATTCTGGGTCGTGGAAATGACCGAGCGAGCTCGACTGGTGTCGGCGTTCATTACGCCGTTTGGACTGTACGAATGACTACGTATACCCTTTGGGCTGAGGGACGCGCAGCAGATCTATCAGCGGCTCATGAACAACGCTCTGTATGGCTATCTTCGGATCCCTGTCAGTGGTGACCAGTCGGACATGGAGGATACTTTTGAGCCGGACGTGCACTCTGGGCCACCAGTGCTTGGACGCCGCCCTTATATCGACGACATCCTGGTGATCGCTGAATCCTGGGACTCTCTCTCTCTCTCTCTGCAACAAGGTGGATCGACTTTTGGGCGCGTGCAACCGTTGGAACTTGTCGATCAGCGCGATAAAGAGCTCATGAGGATCGCAAGGTAGATTACCTGGGACATCGTGTGTCAGCGGACGGCCTCGAAGCTCACCCGAAGAATCTGGAGACGCTGACGACCCTGCCATTCCCGCGCACACTGCGATCGATGCAATCATTCCTCGGTAGCCTCAACTACTATAGTAGATCCATCGAGGACTTCGTGATCGACGCGTTCAGCTTGTACAAGCTGCGAAAAGTGGATTTCCATGATATAAACCAGAACTCCGACCAAATCAATGGGGACGAGAAGCAGATCGCCTCGGCGGATGAAACGGACAAGTGGGATCGGGCTCAAGTGGCGTTCGGGATGCTGAAGAACAAGATCGAGGGCGCCCCAGTACTCAGACATTTCAATCCAGATCGGATGCCGGTTATTGTCGTGTATGTGAGTGAATGGGCGATCTCTGCAGCCTTGATGCAGGAGCATGGCGGCACATACATGTCGGTAACGTTCACCAGTCGCACGTTGAAGGCCAACGAGCTGAACTACGGCACCGTCGAGAAAGCGAGCTTGGCTGTTCTCCGGATACTAGACGTGTGTTACACCAGACTGGTCACGAGATCGATCAAGGTGCTGACGCGACACTCCACACTGGCGTGACTGATGCCATCGTCTGGCCTGCAGGGCCGCTGGGCAATGGGCAGCACTGCTTTGGCCATGGACGCTGGAGATCGTCAAGTGTACGAGAGGAGGAGACGAAGTTCTGGGCGCAATAGCAGCAAGCACCACCCCTCGGGAGAGCATCGACTCGATCATGTCGTCGATCGCTCCAAGGAAACAGCCACGTCAATATGTGACCGCAATCCCGCCTACAGTTGAACAAGGCGAGAAGTTGTTAGTCTCGATGGATCGGCGCGTGTCAAACGCGGCGGAGGTGCGTGCAGCGGTATCGTGTGGAAGTTACCTGAGTGGATCGTGGTCGCAGCTGAGTCCAAGTACCTGCCGGATCTCAAGGTAAACGAAGCCGAGTACCACGGGCTATAATTGTCGTTCGCATTACTGTCCAGCTTGGACAGGGGACGTCTGATCGTCTGCGGCGACTCAAACCTGGTGATTCGGCAAATGCGCGGCGAAATCGAGTGCAAGGCGCCTGGCATGACACCTCTGCGGCAGCAAGCGCTGGATTGACTGAAGTCGTGGCCATCTCACGAAATCCTATACGTCAAACGAGAGTGGAATCAAAGCTGAGATCGGTTAGCAAGCAACGCGTTTCATCAACAAGTAGGCAGCGCGATTACCTTGGAGGACAATCGGGATGATCTGAGCGTCCTCAATCGACTGTCGAAGTTGCTGCTCCAGAAGGACGAGGCGCGTTTACATTGATGCAAGAATTTGCAGCAACGAATCAAGGTTTGTGAACCACTCTTGCGAGCCAAACTGTGAATGGGTTGAATTTCAGTCTGCCAGGGAACCGCGAGTTGGAATATTCAGTATCTGTGATATCGCTGCGGATGAGGAGATCACAGTCAAGTACACGGACGAGCGACTGTCGTTTGGATTCCTCTGTGGAAAACGCAGCTTCCGCCGAAAAACTCGAGTAGTGCTTTTCTTGCTTTCTCGTGTCTCGCTTGTTTAGATAAACATTTTTTTACTTGCTTAGTTTTTGATAATCACAGCGTCCCCCATGTTACCCTCTCACTATTTGGTTTTACTGAATAAGGTGGTAGATGATGCAAGCAAGATCAAGGCGAGAAAAAAACGATGCTAGCTCTTATATGATGGCTGGCGTCATGTTGTGGGTGGTAGTTATGGGGTTCAAGGCTTCGACGAAACCTGGAATATTTAACGCTTTTACACAACTCGATCTTGATTTTTTTTTTGTTGACACCAGTTGAGCATTGACCCTCGTTAACACTTCTCCATAGCGAAAATTTCAGCTAGTTTATTGACTGTTCATCCAGGATAGGCACATGAACTTCTCGAGTTCTTCCGGGTCATGCAGATGCCCAAACGGTCAAGCTACTTCTTCACGACTAACGCACAAGACGTCGATTTGCGATTTTTGTGCCCGCCGTCAGAACACACGCGTAAATGAACGAATCCGAGCGACTAAAAGAAGGGCCCGAGCGTCGATGAGTGATAACGAGCGCTTGCGAGAACTGTCAAGATCAAAACGTCGACAACCGGTGTGTCACCACTAGACGAACAAACTGTCACTGAAGTTAAAGATCGGCTTCAGAGCTATGATATCACTGAGGATCGTGTCTATAAAGAAGGTGCACAGCTACTCTCGACTACTGCTATGTCACAACGTGTGTGTGCGGTTTGTGATTGCTTTCACCCTGTTTCGCGCGTCAAAAAGATGAAAGTTCAACCGGACAGTGCATTCATACGCGCGATGGCAACGCGCTTGAAACCGCCTCCTGACCTTCGTCCAAGTCTGCAAAAGCACTATGATGCCTCAGCGATGCACCCAACTCTCTCAGAGATGATGTTATCCAGGGAGGGGTTTTTGTTTACGATGGTCAAGTATCCTTACAGATTTGCATACCGTGCTGCCAGTCTTTGCTGGACAAACGGGTAAATCCACCGAGATTTGCTATCGCCAACGGACTGTATATGGGACGATTACCTGAGAATCTTGAGAACCGCACTTTCACTGAGAATGTTATGCTGAACTTAGCACAGCCTATGCATTTCATATCGGTGGTGCGAGAAGGAAAGCACGCCTCGCTCCGTTCCCACGCGTACTTCTTTCGAGCCGACCCTGCTCCACCAGCCCAAATACTCCTGTCGATATTGTGTCAGAAGGAATAATTGGTGTTTGCATCGCCGGATCAATGACTTCGATACAAAAAGCAGCAACCTTAAAAAAATACGACGTGGGCGTTTCGCAACTGAAAGAGCAGCTACTCTGGAACAAAGATAACAACAGGCTCTACACCAGCACCGAAGTGCGGTCTAGTTGGGAAGCGGACGTATCAACTTTAAGTACACGTATCGTGATAGATAGACAACATGATTACCGAAACGATGTCCACGACAATGATGCTTGCGCCGAAGAAATACCCAACGTTGCTTCTAAACCCAGATACCCAAATATAAACTCTTCACAAAGTTGCCAGGAAAATATTTGCGGGGTTGAAAATATCGCGAGACGACTGGAGCTCTCGGAGGATGTACAATGGCATCTACCAAACAAGCGTCGGCTGTCCATCTCAGGGTGAAGATGAATTAGATCGTGCAACCTGGCGGCACAATGCTCCAAGTCTAGCTCATGTCAATATTTCAAACGAAGATGAAATATGTGAACAAGCAGCGGATAGGTTAATAAGCAACTTCATTCATCCGGATACATCTGCGCACTTACAGAAAGCTCTTGAAAAACAATGCGTTGTTGTACACCGATCATCGAGCATTTTGTCAGATTTTGACCCAGCATTCTGGGTAAATGGAGCTTATCCCGTATGGTCGTGAAGGGCTCGATGAGACTAGACCGATTCCCATCAGTATGGTCGAGTTTGTTCGATATTGCCTTCGACTTTCATCTCGCCGACGTGCGCAACATCGGTCGTTTTCAATGGTGGCATTTGATATTTTGGCTAGGCATCATGCACTGCAGGCTATATCTATTAGAGCGAAAATATCTCCTAGCTCAATACAGCGGACAGCCGGGATATCTTCAGACGTACGTCCAATACCAGCACGACCGGCTGCACGCGATTTCCCAGTAACGCCCTTTACGACAACCGCCCGAAATCGATAGTCGAGTTTGAGAGTTGTATACAAGCTTGTCAACCGGTATGCGTGCGTTTTCGGGATCCAGCGAAGAAAGGTTGAGTGCGAGGGCAAATTTGTTCTCTATGCAACTCGAACTAGGGCAGCCGACAATATTGTTTACTATCTCACCTGACTTCCCCAGTACATACCGGATTGCAAATCTTGCCGGGGTTATTGCGAACGCCATCCTTGGACTAATGGAGCAGGATCTGAACGAATGCTTTAGATATTCTAGAGCAAAACTGGGGCAAATTGCGTCTTCGAATCCGTATTTATGTGCGAGGTAAGTCCGTGGGTGACTCTTAAATAACTGCTTGTAGATACTAACAAAAGCCCGCTAATGTAAACTACCAGATACTTCGATCACTTGATGAACGTGTTCATCGAAGTGGTTCTCGGGTGGGATGTAAAGGGCGGCTGCTCCAAAAGCAAAGCAGAATTATTTGGGCGAACTAAATCATTTTTTGCAGCCACTGAAACCCAAAACTCAACTGGATCGCTACATGGGCACATGCTGATTTGGATAGAGAACATGCCCTCTACTGTTGAAGAGTACTACAGCATGTGCTCGATGGAGAGATTCCGCGTTGCATTGGTTAACTACGTTGATGCTATCGCCACCTCAAATGTCCCGCCTCATTTGGATTCGTGCCTCTCATGTGGCAACGAGGATATTATACCCATGGAATTACATCATCGAGCCTTTCGGAAATCTGTTTCAGGTGCTCAGAGACCAGCTACATCCTCGTGTCGCCAATGTGGAAATGAGTTTGGAGCTAGCGAGTTAATTGTGATGCGCACTGAGAGGATAGAACGCTCTTTAAGATCAGCAACTAGCAGTAGCGATGAAACGTTTCGCTCCATTGCATGCTCACAGCCATTACCACGTGTACACGAAAAATTATCAGTTGAGGCAAGTACCATTGCCTAAGCCCTCGTGATGTATCAGCACCATCACTGGTTTCATTCCAAATCGTGTTTCAAGAAGACCAAACGTACCCCAAAATACAACGTGTGCCGAATGTTCATGCCGAAACAGGTATGTGGTGAACTAAAGTGAACAGCAGCTAACCGGATCGAGTTCAGACGGACCCCAGAGAACGAGTACATTAATAAGTACGTTTCAGTTCTCAACGCCGTTTTCAAGTGTAATCACGACATCAAATTTTGGGGGGCTGGTGAAGGTACACGTGCTTGATTATTTATTAATGCGATGTGCTCTGCTAACTGCTTATATCACTTGCATCTAGAACCTAAAAAGTCTTTTTTTACAATAAAGTACTCCACAAAGCATCAACAAAATATCGAGAATCCATTGGCATTGCACCTGCATGCATTAGACAAAGCTAACCAGCGGATACTTGACTCAAATGATAGTGTCGTTGTGGGGCGTCGACGAACCCAATCAATGCGTTGTACTTTAACGAACCCCCAAGAAGTAGCAGCTCCGATGACGTCCCTGTATATTCTCAACGAGACGGCAATGTACACATCACATAAATTTGAGAAGCTACCTCTTACGATGGTACTTGGAGCATTTTTTCCAGACACAGGGCCAGCTTGACGTTCGATTAGAAGAGAGTAGCGGTGAAGGTCTTTTCTGGCCGTCTAGCGTGTGGTTTGACTACATCTATCGACCATCAACGATGGAGCGCGTGGACTTAATGTCATTTATTGGGAATTGGGAGCGAAAACAAAGTAAGACCGGAAAGCGTTTTCAAGATGAGCATGCGCTCCACGATTCCCATTCGTTGCTTCCGATTTCTGCAGCGAGAATCGCTACAATTTGTCATAAGCGTCTACCAGATATTCGACGCTCTAATTTGCCACGCGAGGAAAAACTTCGGTGTCAGCGGTCGTTAATGGCGTTGTTTAAACCATTTCGAAGTGCACTTGATTTTGGCGCTGGTGAATCGGGTTTCGATGAGTTTTATCGCCGGTGGTGGGAATCTGAAGCCTCGCTATCAGCTCGTAAATTTGCGAAGCATAATTCGGACTATTACGTTTCACGTGAGCTCTTGAACAATCAAGAAGACTCAGAGGTTATCCGATATCATGGTTATTTTGCTGAAGCGGTTGCAAATGATGATTTAAGTGCTGATAACTTCGATGACCAGCTCGAAAGTGACGACGACGAGAGCTGTCTCAACCCGACATCAGAGGGGAATGATTAATTTGATTTTGTAATTCCTCCAGTAGTTCCAACAAAAACATTGACATGCTCGCAAATGCAACCCTTGGCGCCGATGTAGCTGCTGCATCGACAGTCCCGGATGAAATCTCTTTGGTTTCGTTAAACGATTTTCCCATGAGTATAGACGATGTAGAACGGCACTTACGTGAGCACGCAAGTACTCATAACTCTCGACGTGAGTCAGAATGCGGCTCATCACTAGTTGAAAGTTATCCAGAAATGTCTACACGCGTCCAGTTACTGAAGACGGCGTTGTCAAGTTTTATTCATCGGAAGCGATTCACCAAGGTATTCCGGAAGTCCAAGCAAGTCCTGATGCGATGCCAATGCTACCTTCACTACAGCAAGTGTCATCGATGTACCGGCTATATCCTAAGCAACACAAGATGTTCATTAACGCGGGCGAAAAATTGCTGACTTCGCTGCTAGGTGGTCATACAATAGAAGCACAGATGATTGGCTTTCTCGGTGGTCATCCAGGAGCAGGAAAAAGTCGTGTCATTTCTGCTATACAAATGCTGGCGCTAAAATGGCAGTCAGAGGAATCAGTAGCTACGGGTGCGTATCAAGGGGTTGCAGCACAGGCAGCAAATGGTCAAACAATACACAAATTGTTTGGTTGACACGTCCACAACAGAAATAAATGGGCTCCCACGAAAGAACAGAGAGAACGATTCGCGAAGATTAAGTTGATTATCTTCGATGAGATTTCCACGTGCGATGTGAGTATTCTCGGTAAGGTCGATGCATCACTCCGTACATAATTGGGTCGACCAAATAATATTTTGGGGGGATTCACGTTCTTCTCGTTGGTGATTGGCTTCAGCAGCTACCAGTAGCAGGAAAACCGGCATTTCTATCTATTGACGAGCTCATGGAGTCGCATAGACCACAGACACGTGACACAACTGAGTATTTTGATTGGGTATGTGGTATCAATGCCTACAGGGCATTGAATACAGTGGTGATTTTGACAGAAAATATGCACAAGAATGACACAGTGTGGCGGGGCATCTTGGACAAATGGAGAGTCGGCAACTATGAAGAAGATGACATTCGGTTGGTAAACCAAATTGCGCACGAAGAGAATTGGTCCTCGAGTCGTGCAGGGCTAAAAGGATTTTGCCCAATTCTTGTGACGTCCAATGCGCTTCGAGTTGAATTCATTACTGCCGCAGTACGAGCATCTTGCAAGCAAACACAAGTCCCTTTACATCGTTTTCCGGCATCGGTGAGCAGAAAAAAAATCTCTCTCGCAAAACCAGCGAAAATCCCTTGACTACATTCGGGATGATAAGACCGGTGGAATGCCCATGTTTTTGGAAATTGCAATTGGATCGATTGTACAATGTACGAAGAACGTATCGCCTGCATTAAAACTGGCAAACGGCTCAATTGGAACCGTGGTTGGCTTCCGTTCTGCTGGAGATGACACCGTTCAGATACGAGTTTCGGAGGGTGGTGTGACCGAGCATTGTCATTATTTGCCCCCCCCCCCCCCCCCCCCGACAGCGTATTTGTAAAGCTCAAGGATTATTCGGCAACTTCTTTTATTTCAACTTTTCCTCCTGGTGTCGCTCCAATTTTGCAAAAGGACTGAGACTGAAGTGACGATCAAGATGAATAATCGGTCTTTTGCTGTATCAGTTAGCCAAGTTCCGTTAGTGTCTGCGTACTCATTGACAACGGAGAAATGCCAAGGGCTCACCGTAGACAAATTGATACTTGCTCCTCTCCGACACCCTACTCGCAAGGTTCCCCAGAAGTCTTCATTTTACGTGGCTGTGACGCGAGTGAGGAGTCTATCGGAGCTATACCTCATATTGGCTCTTACGATGTCCTTTTTGGACTACTTTCGACCAAGCAAAAGTGCTCTATTGGAAAATGATAGATTGCAGGCCATGGACACAGGAGATCAGGTGTAGTAAGCGGAAACACGACTGCCTCAGTGGTTAATGCAGGTTTACCGTGTAAACATGCGAGGTCTAGGAATGAAATACGACAACTTTGAATAATTTATCGTGTTTGCATCAGTGAGCTGCTCAGTGGAGGATACAGCGGTGGGGGCAATAGTGGCGCCAGCAATAGTACACAATTGCAGTAGTATACGAATTCACTGATACGAATGCACTGATAGACATACGCTTGAACTAGTGGTCATAGAGACCCAGCGGTTTTCCTTCGAGTTTTACGTGTCTTAAAACGCATTCTTGTTGTCTTGTTCTCTGTTGTTGTCCTCGTAGCGATTTTAGCGGGCCGTTGAGGTGATCCCAACGGGCATCACTTGTAGCTATTCGTTCTGTTCGATCTGAAGCGGGCAGGATACTGTGCAGTCCCGCACACATCCTTCCACACTGTGGAGAATGGCACACGACGACACAGTAATGCGATCTGGAAGAGTGGTCCTTCGTCGCGATGATCGGGATGGCTTGCTGATGCGTTTCGTGCTTGTCGTGTACACAGTATCGGCGTCTCGAAGTTCTGGTCGAACGTCACAGAAGCCGCTTATTTTTGTTGGTTTGTGTCATACAAACAAATCACACACAAATTGTGTGTAAAAAATTCTTTATCTATATTATAATACCTTAAAATGTTTTCTCTTTACAGGTTTAACCAATTTACGCGAAATATCCAGAGCTTCCCGGACAACGCACGGCATCTTAAACACCTACTAGAGCTTGGTGTCTGTCCGTCCGTCCGTCCGTAACGGGCTAGGGTTAATAAAACTCACGCTCATACCGGCGTTCTACTGGCTGCCGAGCGCAGCGAAGGCGGCCCCAATTGGCTAACATACAATTATGTGGTGTGCATATTCTATGCTAAAATACAATTATGTGGTGTACATATTCTTTGTGGCTTACATATCGTACTCAAGTGCGCCGTTCAAATTTTATTTTGCCCCCATTTTCTAACCAAAAGCCGCGGAGCGACGTGTTACACAAGGTACGCTGCGTGTATGTATGTTTGTTTGCATTAGTAGACACCAAGACCTATATACACAGATAGTCCGAGGTTCCTGGGGCTGCTTAAGGGGTAGCTTATAACTTGCATGCAGGATAAATCCTGCAAGTAGGTAGCCGTGCTAAGGGGATTTAGTCCCAGAGCCCATTGGGTTTTCGGGGCTTTATTCCACCGCCCACTCTGCACGAGAGCACATTATGGCACCTGGTCAATTGACCGCAAACCCGACAGCGATCCAGTTGAGCCGGTCGTTATGGTTATTGATGGGGCACGCAACATGCGTGCATGTTGGTACCATAATTGGTCGGTTATATCCGTAATTGGCCAATTATAATCAACGATTGAGAGATGGGGGCTGTAATAGCCTATCCATAACCAGCCTTTTGCAATTAACGGCCACCTTTAAGGCATAAGGATATCACACCTTAAGCTACAGTGCTACCCGGGGGCCCAACCCTCAATTTGACTGCACAATTTGCAACTAAAACCGCTCCGGGTCTCATGACCCGTGACTGTGGGATAAGTGATCGGAAATAACCTTGATGGGAGCAAGCAATCCCGGGTAGCACGCAGACGTCCAAGACAATACCTTATGAGAACCTACTGCTACATGCGGTGTACTTAGACATTGTCTAACGCGTCACGTTTTTGTGTTCGCAGAACTATGGCTCGTACTAAGCGGGAGAGGACGCGTGAGGACCTCGAGGAGGCCCTGCGCGAGAATGATCGCGTCAACTCGACCCCAGCGCAAGAGGATAAGGACGCACGAAAGAAACGTATGAAGAAGCGAAGGAGGAAGCGTTGCGACTTGAACAAACAGCTTCGAGCTCTCAGCGTGCGCCAAGACGAAACGGAAGTCACGGAATGTCGAGCGGGCCAGCGGGAAGAGAAGACGGAAAAATCCGATCCTGTGGAACATCAGCGTCGGTTCGCGGCTGAAATGGACGCGGCCTACCAAGCTGGAACCGGGAACGAAGCTTTATTCGCAGTTCCTGTACTACAACAAGCTCCTGTTCAAGAGGTTTTCCCAGTCTCGACTGCGCAGCGAGCTCGCGATAGGCGATCTAACCGGACACTTTCTCAGAAAGGACGCGATCATGCCTGTGATGCACAGAGAGCTCGAACTAGAAGAGCTAATATGACGTCTTCTCAGCGTGATCGTGCGAGAAAGAAAGAAGTGGAGCGTCAGCGCGCCCGTAGAGCTCGGTTGCGTGGGGGAGATCTTCAGGATCTACGCGAGCAAGAGAGAGCTCGCCTTCAAGAAAGACGTGTGAGTTTGAGCCAGGAGGTTCTCGAATGCGAGCGAGAGGCCGATACGCGGTCTCGCGCTCAACATCGAGCCGAGCTGCCGGTACAAGACCTGGGAACACAAGGTGAGCTAGACCGGCAACGCCATGCGGATCGACGAGCTCGACTGACCGAAGAAGAGCGCCAGCAAGAACTCGAGCGGGTGCGCTCTAGACGCCAATGTGTTCGCCATGGCCACGGTCTTATTTGTCTGGAAGACTTTGAACCGTCAATGGTAACGGGCGACAATGTGACCGACGGGCGGCACAAACTCCCGCCTACGACGGTTTGTCCGCTCTGCAACGCTTGGAAGTGGCCGGATGAGTCGACCATCTCTTGCTGCCTGGGCGGTAGGGTGAAGCTGCCTCCCCTTCTTCCGGCTCTTACAAAGCTGCTTCAGCTCCATAGAGACCCCGAATTTCGCCGTCATATCCGCGCGTACAACCAAGCCTTTGCGTTTACGTTGATTAGAGCATCGTGCTCAAACAGATCGTTCTAAAACGTACGTCAAGACGAAAGTGTTGCCGGCACGCACGGAGTATACACATGTCGCATTCAAGGAGCTATGGGACACTACCTAGGATCTCGACTGCCTCCAATCCACCGTCGGGCCGGTGAGAGAGCTGCTCCAAAGTTTGCCCAGATCTACATTGTAGACTCAGACATGCAACGGCGTGCGGAGAGACGTCGGAGTATATTCGCAGATCTGGATCGTGTTGCGCTGTTGGACATCAAGCAAATGATGGCAGAGCACAACCCACTAGCCAAAAAGTCCCTCGGCTTTGGAGAGCAAGTGCGACAGCACAACACAGAATGTGCTGTAGACTTAGTGTTCCGCCTACACGACAATTCCTCTCAACCTCGAACGCATAACCGTCCCACAGTGTCTGAGGTTGCGGCGACTCTGATTGAGGACGGAAATTCGGCTCAGCCTCGGGATCTGCCCCTGTATACACGCGACCACAGCCTACTACGTTTGTTCGAGACCGACGCCAACTACGATACACTATAGTATCCACTTCTGCTTCCGTACGGAAAGAAGGGATGGACTTACACAGACCAATTTGCGAATGGCGCTGAGTATCGAAAAAAAAACCAAGATGTCGCTTCGTGAACACGTCGCTTCCCGCCTACACCAAAAGGTGGAGGATCGGTCCGCTATCCACCAAGATGGGCGCCTGTTCCAACAGTGGTGTGTAGATCAGCGTGCGAAATGGGAGCAAGAACATCTCCGGTGGGTGGCCAAGAACAAGAAAACACTTCGCGCTGAACAATATAGGGGTGTTCAGGATGCTTTGCTCACCGAAGACACTTTAGCTCTGGAGGAAGGAGAAGTTCTACTGTCGGAATACGACCAGACTGAGAACAGATTAGTGCACCCCGATCGGAACGAAGATGGCAGAGGAGGGTATACCCACTTTCTCAATCAGGTTGGGAAGCAGATTATTCTATCAGCAACGCCCATGGGTAGCCCGCGTTCGATGTACAAGTCTTATCAAGTTTCCATGGCTATCGTTCGTGAATATGGGCGACCTGACGTCTTCCTGACAGAAACGTGTAACCCAAAGTGGGGAGAGATTCTGGAAGCAATCCCTCCCGGGATCCAGACGGCCCAAGATCGACCTGACATCGTGGCGCGTGTGTGGCAGCAGAAATTACACGTGACGCTTGGTGATTTCAACGAGAGCGTTCTGGGAAGAGTGCGAGCGCGGATTTACGTTGTAGAGTTTCAAGAAAGAGGACTCCATCATGCGCACGTTCTGAATATTTTGGCCGACGAAGACAAACCTCGGACGCGCGAGATCATTGACAAGATGGTGTGCGCGGAGATCCCCGATAAGGTGAAGAGCCCTCAACTGTATGAAACCGTCGTGTCGTGCATGCTGCATGGGCCCTGTGGGCCTGCGAATCCCTCGTGTGCCTGTATGAAGGACGGCATATGCTCAAAAGGGTATCCGAAACCATTAGCAGAGGTGACTCGAGCTAATGCTAATAGGTACCCGGTGTACAGACGGCGTCGGTGAACGGAAGGTGTTTTAATATTCAAGGGCAGAGAATACGATACCGCCACGATTAACCAGTGGGCTAATAGGTACCCCGTGTACAGACGGCGTCGGTGAACGGAAGGTGTTTTAATATTCAAGGGCAGAGAATACGATACCGCCACGATTAACCAGTGGGCTAATAGGTACCCGGTGTACAGACGGCGTCGGTGAACGGAAGGTGTTTTAATATTCAAGGGCAGAGAATACGATACCGCCACGATTAACCAGTGGGTTGTGCCATACAACCCGCACTTATCCCAGAAGTACAACTGCCACATCAATGTAGAAGTGTGCACGGATATCTCCGCGGTTAAATACCTGTACATATACGTACACAAAGGATCCGATATGGCTGTACTCGCTGTGGAAGAAGTTCGAGGGGGCCAGACCAGTTCGCGTCGGGAACCAAACGACATTCTGCGATTCTTGAGTGCCCGGTACATTTCTCCGGTGGAAGCGTGCATGAGGCTGCTCGAGTTCACGATCCAGGGCAAAACGCATGCGGTCACGCAGCTAACGATTCATTTCGAGTCAGGACAGACTGCTTTCTATAGAGAGGCGGAATACCTCGAGGCGGTTTTGTATTGTGGTTGCCACACGATGTTGACCCGGTTTTTTTAATTGTGTGCGAGTGAAGCGCCTGAGAACCAGATTGCGAAGACGATGTTCTATCAGGATATCCCGAAAGAATTCTGTTGGAAAGTGCCGGAGAAAGGACAGCCTAAAAGGTGGGTTCGCCGGAAAAAGTTCCAAGCGGCAATTGGTCGCATGATTCACGTGTCTCCAAGAGATATTGAGCGGTTCTATCTTCGGCTTCTGCTCTGTCATCGTAGAGGACCAACATCTTTTAAAGACTTGAGGACGGTTAACGGGGTCGTCTGCACTACTTTCCAGATTGCCGCGCGGGAGGCTGGCTACTTGAAGAACGACAACGAATGGATTTCCTGTTTGCAAGAGGCAGCTGAATTCAAAATGGCGTATCAACTGCGACAGCTTTTCGTTATCATTCAAATTTATTCAGCCCCAGCAGACGTTCGTGGTCTTTAAGATCAGTTCTTCACTGATCTTTCCAACGACTATGCACGCAAACATCAGGCTATGATGGACCCTTTCAGGTCCGCGGTTGTGGAATTTGAAACACTGTTAAGCATTCAAGACCTTCTTCAAGGAAACGGGCATTCTGTCGCTGGCTTTAAGGAGCTACCTCAACTGGGCGCGTTTTCTAGATTGGTTTTACAGTCGCTTCGGCAAAACAGCTTACTTCAACGTGAGCTCACCGGGTACGACGATTCAGCTTTGGGGGCGATAGTAAGCACAGAAGGTGAGCTGAACGAAGACCAGCGGGTTGTTCACGACCAGATTATCCAAGCCGTCGACAATCCCGAGGAGGGCAATAAGTTGTTTTTCGTCGATGGACCAGCAGGTACCGGGAAATCTACATTACTTCGAAACATACTGGTCAATGTCAGACTCTCGGGAAAAGTGGCCATTGCGGTGGCGTCCAGCGGTATTTCCTCTCTCTTAATCATGAGAGAAGAACAGCGCATTCTACATTCAATTTCAAACACACATGTACAGGAATTGATCAAGCAAGTTTGATTATTTGGGATGAAGCACCCATGGCCCATCGACACTCGTTCAAGGCAGTTGACCGAACACTGCGGGACATACTTGACAATGACACCGAGCATTTTGGAGGGAAAGTGTTTGTGCTTTCGGGAGATTTCCGCCAGATTCTGCCTGTCGTGAAGATTGGAACACCCGTCGAAACAATCGACGCTTGCCTCAAGTCGTCACGGTTGTGGCCTCTTCTCCAGACCTTCCGCCTCACGGAAAACATGCGAGTGCGATCGGCGGATACAGAAGACACTTTTGAGGAAATGGCTTCATTCTCCGAGCTCCTCCTCCAGGTAGGGCAGGGGAGACATGAGGTGCACCCTTCCCTAGGTGGGGATTACATTAAGATTCCGCGCGATATGTTGATTGAGAACCCACCTGCGCCCGAGGACGAAGACGAGGACATTCGCCATGGCGTTATTCCTAGAGGTATGGATCGGATCATCGACGAGATGTATAGCGCGATAAATCGGAGTTGCTACCAACGAGTATTTTGCTAACCGAACGATCCTTACGACCACGAACGCTATCGTGCACCGCATCAACGAAGCGGTGACTGATCGGTTATCAGGGCAGGCCCGGGAATACATGTCTTCTGATTCTGTACACGACGACAGTGGTGGCAATTTCTTCGAGCAAGAGGTACTTCACTCGATGAATCTCATTGGAATTCCGCCCCACAAGCTGAAACTCAAGGTAGGGATGCCTGTCATGATGATGCGGAACCTGAATCCAGATTTGGGGTTGTGCAACGGAACACGCCTTCGAATCGTTGCTATCAAGCCGCATGTTATTCATGCCACCATCATGACTGGTGGACGACAAGGGCAACATGTCTTCATTCCCCGCATTGTCTTTATCAGCGACGGTGACATTCGAAGCTTTCCTTTTCAATTGAGACAAAAGCAGTTTCCTATCCAGTCGGCCTTCGCCATGACCATTAACAACGCGCAAGGACAAACGGTGCAGTATTTGGGGCTGTATCTTGCTACCCCTTGCTTCTCACAAGGACAGCTGTACGTTGCGATGTCGAGAGTGACTTCGAGATCAAGATTCAGGGCGCTGATCGAGTACCCAAAACTGGAGGAGGAAGACGGAGCTTACACACAGAACATTGTCTACAGACAGATCTTCGACGCGGAGTAGGAATTTACAGTTCCGTATGCATTTAAATACATTCAATTCATGAAAAAAATTCCCCACCGGAGCGAAGCGAAGGCGGGTGCCTACTTCCATTGTGACTAAAACCTGCTACCTCCGCCGCGTAGCGGCGGTGGCCAGCTAGTCTTAAAACTCAACCGCAGTACGGTGTCCGTTAGTCCGTCCGCGGCTAGGGTTAATAATTGTAACGCAAACACAGGAATTCTACTGGCTGCCGAGCGCAGCGAAGGCGGCCCCGATTGGCTTTATTATAATTATGTTTTGTACATATTCTATGTGGTTTACGTTTCCTACTTAAACGCGCCGTTCAAATCTCATTTTGCCCCCATTTTTAAACCCGAAGCCGTGGAGCGACACGTTACGCAAGGTACGCTGCGCGTATCGTACGTTACCTTGCATTAGTAGGCTACGCCGAGGTTCACATAGGGTTTCTAGCAGTCATTGAAGCTATCAAGAGAATTTGGGCAGGATTTCGGCTATATTTGGCATTTTAGTATTTATTGCTAAAATAAAGGACAACGTTCGCGCCCAGGTTTCCCAGGTTTGGAAAAATACTCAGATTTCTCATAATCCCAGGTATGGTCAGGTTGTAGTTCAGGCTTCTTCCAGGTTCGCTGGAATTGAGGCCGAATCAGATGCAAAGAATTTATTTATGGGCCCTATATTACACGTGTAAGTTTCGACCAGGTTTTACACCTAGAAAAAACGCATGCGCTCAACTTGAGCAAAAGTTAAAGTGACGGCGGTTCCACTTTGTCGGAGTTTTCTTAGCCAATGAAAAGTCGACGACTACATCCAGGTTTTTTACAGATGCTCAAACCTGGACAATACGTATGTGCAATATCTACGAAAAATCGTAAGTGACAGCCTCTTCAATCTGTCGGCTATGATCAGGTCATCGTGGGTTCAAAACGCTCCAATCACATATAGACAGATTTTCCCAGGTTTCATCCAGGTAATGTCCATGTATTGAATCTTGTTAGTCTTCCGACAGCTTTCACTTGCTAACTACTCTCTCTTCCTTTCTTCAAGATTGATGCGAGGATTTACCAACGGAGATTGGTGATGTCCGCAGCTGAAAGGTCTTCGGGTGGGTTACCACTGACACAGCTCCAGAAAAGGCTGCAGACAAATACGCCACAATTGTTGCTGTCCTTTTGGATAGGCTTGGTCACGTCTTGTATGGTGTAGTCATTCCCCTCGAGTGCACCTTGGATGAGTTGCTTGGCAAGGCGCGTCAATTGGCTTCAGTTCTTCTTCCCGTTCATGCTGTCGTAAATCATTACTCATTTGGTTGCTCCCCCAATCTCTAGCCCCCCCCCCCCCAGCGGACACCTTGCAGATTCACAGGGAGCAACACGACGTCGTGCGCCTGGCTAGCGGCACGAATTGCTTCCACCGTAGTTTCTGGTATGGATTGCTTTTGGTTCTTCTCTGGCGGTGGCACGAGGACTATCACATTGTTATTATACTCACCCAGGAAAGCTGCAGCCGCTCGCATTGCGTTGTCGTTCAGCCACGCACCACCTCGTAAGCAGTACAGGACAGAATAGAATAGACCGAAGCCAAAGCCACTAATAGAGGTACTGGGCCAAGTACCCAACAAATGTAGAAGCGTAGTTTGAGGTCGAGCAGGGTCTTTAACCATCGGTTATACGTCTCCACTTAGCCAGCAGATTACTGCATTGCGACAAACCTCTTGTATGTTCCATAGCTACTGCATCGACTCCAGCAGAGATCTCTTAAATTCGCCAGCTTTTCCAATAGAAACTCCGCGGGTCTCTGTTCGCCTTCGCTACCGATCTCTATTTCCTCCTCCTTCGCCAGCCCCGACCGTAGCTTTTCGAGGGCGTCGGCCACAACAGACTGTGGAAGCCAATATCGTATATTGCTGCTACAAATTCAGGGTTAACCCGGCCCTGGATAATCTCGGCTGTGGTCTTAGATTTGACTTGCAAAGTGGCGAGATAGGAACCAAGATCGTTGGCCCCGAGTTATATCTCCAGAATAGTTGAAGCGACATCACAACTATCCACGTCTCGTAGCAAACCTCTTAGTTTCATACCCTTATTGTACTCTTTCAAAGCAATCTTCGCCTTTTCTTTCATCTCCGATCTGTTCGATTTCGGACGGCCAACGCGTCTGATATCACCGGTCAGCTTAATCTGGAGTGGTTTCTCCTTGGTAGTGTTAGACTCATTTGCCTGATTGTCGGGCTCTGGCTCCGAAGGCTGTGTAGACGCTACGTCCTCCACATGTTCCCCTGATCTCTCGGTGGGCTCTCCACTATCCGTTCTAGCTCCAAAATGAGACTCTCTGTTGGCCGATCCGCCGTCTGGGTCTGCATCATCATTATTTCGGGAGGGTTGAGATACCGGCTCTATCCCAACGCGTCCATTGCGCAAATCGTACCACCACTGGTCAAAGGCTGACAAAGCTCGCTCAAAATCGTCATCTGAGAACCGAACCAATTCACCGCTAATGCGACCAAATGCTTGTTGCGCGCGACGATATTTCTCCGGTTCAGTAAGCAGTCAGTCGCTGGTAGTAGCACCAGATTTGGGTTTGTACAACTTGGCCATGAACGGATCGTCAATCACCGTCATTTCGTCCTGTGTCAGCCGGCTTTAACCATACCATCTATGAAAAGTTCAACAATTGCAAAGTGGTTAGTCTTGAAACTTAATGCCGTATAACCTGGTAAGAACCCTGGGGAAACCTGGTTGGCACCTGGCCATTTTGAAAATTACTCACCTTGGATTGATAGCCGAGAAAGGAATGAGCAAGGAGCTCGTAATAGCCTTCCTGTAAGACATACCGTGACGACAAGGGAGCTTCATAGTTTGAGAAAATTCGCAGTCACACTCCCATGACTCCTTCAAGATAAGAAATTCCCTTTCGCCATGCGTGATCGTTACGGTGTCCCCGTTGTCCTTGAGCGCGTATTGATCGGCAATGGAATTGTCTTGAGTGATGTCGTACTGCGACTTGATAGCAGCTGCTACCCAACGCGTCGTCATGCCTAATACGACGTTCATCTCCTCGCAGTACGAAACGTCTCGCGGCGTTTTGGGCATCTCCACCTTAGCTCTGTATTCTTCTTCAACACGACCTTGATACTTCAATAGCGTTTTGAGACTGTCCTTCATCGTTAAGTGCCCTTTTAGATGTTGCTTTAATTTGCCAAACAAACTTTCAACTCTGTTGTTTGTATGATTCCCGTAGTGTGGTAGCAAAACTCGATAGGCCATCATCCATAACTCACAGCACGCATCCCAGTTTGTCGTAAAGTAACTCCCCAAGTCCTGACGTCCTTCTCTTGTCGATAAATTCGGTGCATCTTGTAGTCTTCTTCGGTTCTGGAGTACGTCATGTTTGATATCGTGTGCTTCATCTGCACAATGACCTCTTCTTCGTAGGCACCAAATCTTTTGTGATTTCGAATCGTATTGTAAAGCCATTTAATCACATGAAAGTGATATTGAAGAACACGAGCATCGGGCAACTTCTTACGAATTATATCCACCTCACGCATGTCCTTATCGACAATAATCATCCGAACGAAACGCCAGTGCTTGTTTGCGCTCTTGAAATGATCCATGCGCTTCGCCATATGCCAATCCGAGTTCGATTCGATCAGTGAGTACTGCACGGGCGGAGCGTGGCCAAATTGGCCCATCGCCACAATCGTGAATAACTGGTAGTTGTCCTATCCAGTCAATCAAAGAAACCTGGTGAAAACCTGGGAACCCCTGGAAAACTCTGGACTTATCAAATTGCACAGCTTACCGGTTGGTCTTGTGCGTAAAGTCCATCTGAATGACCTCTGGAAAGCTGTCCAGCATCGACCGCATATGACCACTTGTGAACAAAATAACGCCTGTGTCGCCGCGCTCACTTTCATGTACCGTCACCACATTCTTCGACGATTCCTGGTTGAACTCCAACACCAGTTCAGCAACAGTGTCGTTGTCCGAGAGCTCCACGTCTGCTCAAACATTAAGAATGTTAATAGCAAGTACATGAAACAAAATCATCGTGACGACGTGCCTGCATTCCGCAAGCGTATGATTAAATTCCGCACATCGTTCATGTTGACGCGGTGATTGGAATTGCTGCAAATGAAGTCGTAGATGCTGGATGGTGTTGCCTGCGCGTCAGCCAGCATCTCAATCCCGGGAATTAGTGGGGATTCAAAAGGAACCTGACGAACTCGTGGGTGCAGACTGTAGTTCTTCTTGGTCACTGGATGATTGTGTGTGTATACTTCTCTCTTCACCGCGATACCCCATGTGCCATCATGTTTCTTAGCAACTTGCGCAAGCATCTGAAATGGGCACAAAGTTTGGAGCAAGTTGTGACAGGTCCTTTTTCCAGTCGACCTTTCGCGCTCCGACCAACCATGTGTGCAGATGAACTTGCGCTGATACGGGTCCATTTCACTGGAAAAATCAAGGAAATATCGCTGTCGGGAACGGCTTTGTATCGTACTTGAGAGCGGAGATCGGCGTTCCTATGGACTGCGTGGGCGACCTCTTTAATGACAAGCTTCTGGTTTGTCGACTCCATGTTTCCTGCAAAGATATTTCCAGGTTTGCCCAGGTGACGTGCGCAGATTTGAACGCAGGTACATCGTACAGCGTCTCCCCTTTCTCTAACTCAGCGGCCAGTCTTTTCTTCCCGCGGCGCGCCTTCGCCTTGGCCGACGTAGGCGATGACTGGTCCTCTGTGTCGCCATCGTCCTTACCCTCCGATCCCCCTTCTTCCTTGTTCTCCGACGCATCGTCACCACTGTCCTCCGGAGCCTCTTTTTCCTTGGCTCTAGTGTCCACGCACTCCTTGTCTTCGTTGTTCTCATGTTCCTCCGCAAGATTGCTTTGGGTTCCGCCACCATTTTGGCCCTCTCTTTCACCATCTCCGTTCCCGTTTCGTGGAGGGGGAGTGGGCGATTTTGCAGTCCCCGCTGAGCGGGTGCGTCCTGCTGGGGTGTTCGCCCGTCTGGCTTCTTTGGTCCGGAGCGCCTCTTCCTCCAGTCGAGCTTGTTCCGCCAAATGGGCCTTGATCATCGACGTCTTGTACATCCACGCCATGTTAGCGCAGTAGGGAGAGCTGGGGGCGGCGGCTGAGGGCTCTCAAAAAAAAAAGCTAAAAGGCGTACAGAAGGTGCTGGTAGCCGTGGACTGCTGCGTGGCACACTATGGCTCTGAGACCAAAGCAAAATAACGGTAAGATAAATTACTTTAATTACACCTGGACAAAACCTGTCGTTACACCTGGATAAAACCTGTTTGAGAAAACCTGGTCGGAAAGGTTGCCGTAAAATAAAACAGAACATCTGATTTGTAAAAAAAAAATACTTGGACCGGGTTGACATATTAATTAATTACTACTTATTGAAAAAAGAAATCCCTGAATTAATTGAACTATTATTGTGCTTTGCAGATGAAATGTCGTTCCGTTTTATGGCTTAGATCGAGCATGATCGGCAGATAAAACCAGGCTTAAAACTGAGATGTGGAAAGGCAGACATGGAAATAATTAATGTGTCCTCGAATTGCGTTTTCAAACACGAAAAAAAGGTCGATTTACACGATATCGATGATGATTTGTCGGGAAATCGATCTGAGCGGTCGATTTATCTCGTCGCAGCCCGATTTATTAGCCACTCTACCTGGATCGATTTGTCCCTTTTTATGGTCCTCGATATATAAAACGACCACATTTAATTATAAATCGAAGGTGAAGCTAAGTGAAACGACAAAAGCATTGAAAAGCACAATAACATTAATAATATTAACACTCTCCAATGGAACGTTTACCAACAATATGCCCGACGTGCCGGGCGGACATCGTGCACCCCCCGTTCGACCACGACGACCTCGAGATGCAGCTCCGGCGGTGCGCCTGCTGTGAGCAATTCTTAGCATGGGATGCATTCGCACTGGGCGAGGCCCGAACGGGCGCCCGCCGGTGTATTGCATGTGCCTCTGGCCCATACAGCCAGGCGTTTTGGCGCCGCCCACGTGCGCCAGCGCCACAACCACCCTAAGACCCGCGCCAGCGAAGCGCGGCCTTAGTGGCCGCTGCGCTGGGCCCACCACGCCCACCACCACGCGTCGTCCAGGAGCGCGTTAGGCGGTGGCGCCTAACGCGCTAACCAGCGTAAGGATTGATTGGCTAAAGATAAACGCTTTTCCATTGGCCACAATTGATTTTGTACTTGCGAACTTAGTGTGCGAACCTTAGGAAACACTGCGAGCTTACCAGCACGGTATGTGGCACACATTAAACGCACTTGGAAGAGAGTACATGGGGTATAAGATAAGCACGGAGGGGACGCGAAACAACGGAATGAACGAAGCACGGAAGGGCACGAAGCATGGAAGGATACGAAATCATGAAGGACACGAAGCCACGGAAGTCCGCGACACCACGGAAGGCCACGACACCACGAGTGGACGCGAAAACACGAGAGGACGTGAAACCACGGGAGGGACTAAACCAATCAGGGGCACAGGCCTTGGAAGCGCACGAGACCACGACACCAAGTTGTAAATGTAGCCACAGTAGAACATGAAGGAAAATTAGGGATCCACCGAGCGCGATACCAAGGTTAGAACACGATACCACGGATGACATGAGACTGCGGAACCAAGGAAGAGACGGGAGAACATGGGTCCCGGACTGTCATGGACCACGAAATCGTATGGGAAACCAGGTAAAGTATGGAAACGCGGAATAGTAAGTAGCCACGAAAGAGAACGGTGGAAAGTATGTAAGCGCGGAAGAGTATGTAAGCACACTGAGTGGCACGGACCACATGCGAGTACGAAAGCACGGAGCTACGAAAGATATAGACCACGGGAGAGGCATACACCCAAGAGTACAGAAGAGTACGCAAACACGGAAGTGTATGGAACCACATGATATTTCTATATGGTAAAGTATAAACCCACGACGCACTCGGGTCCATGAACATGCGCGAAACCTAGAAACACGCGACCACCACGATGCACGAGATACCACAAAGAACGGGAATCTGCGACACCTTCTCTCCAACAAACCATGCCACCTCCGCCGCGAAGCGGCGGCGGCCAGCTAGTGCTAAACATCAACGGTAGTTAGTTCCTGTCCGTCCGTCACACCAAACGGTAAGAATTTTGGCCATTATCATTGGCTGCCGAGCGGAGCGAAGGCGGCTCCGATTGGCTAAAAAAAAGTAATTTTGCTGCCTCGCTTCGCTCGGCAGCCCAAGCTGGCACCTGGTGCGATCTTGATGGGACCGAAGGGTCCGCCCCAGCCACAACTTACCAACCTAACATGCGAGTAGTGCGGCGAGCGAAAGGGAGGCGCAAGACGGTAAGTAATATGCATGTACCCCCGCCGCGAAGCGGCGGCGCTCGGCTAGTTAGTCAATAAAACTACCATATTTTACCGTATTTCTTGCCGTTTGCAGATATCAACCTATCTTCTAGCATACTAATGGATATCCTACCGTATGTCATCATTGAGCTTTGATCAAGGAGTCGAATAAATGGATCGATTACTGCGCCGCGGCGCGTCCTCGGCCAAGGCTAGCGAGTACAGCAACGGCGAGGGAAACGGATTGAAGCTTCCGGAGCACGTGGAGGATACATTGGCCAAGGTATCCGCCCGCTTTGCAGTCCTGTAGTAACCTGACCGCCACGTCTCACCAACGTCTCGTTCACAGGTGTTGCCCTCAGAGGACGTGTTAGACCGACCTGAATTCGATGCGCGCGAGTTCATCAACCGGAATTTCCCAGACGAGCAAAGTCTGGGAGATATCGGCGACTTTGTAAGCCGGCTACGTGGACGCATGAAGGAGCTGGATGACTCGCTTTCGCAGGCGTCGCAGGACCAGAGTTTAGCGGCCCATCAGGCGCTTGTGGATCTGAAGGAAGCAAAAACGGCGACTCAGCAGCTCTTCCACAAGATCCACGATATCCGAGGAAAGGCAGAGCAGTCCGAGGTCATGGTGCAGGAAATCTGCCGCGATATCAAGCAGCTCGACTATGCTAAGCGCCACCTGCAGACCACGCTCACGGCTCTGAAGCGACTGCACATGCTGGTTAACGCAGTGGACCAGTTGGAGTTCATGTCCTCGCAGCGTAATTATTGCGAGGCCGCGTCTTTGCTCGAGGCAGTCAACCAGCTCTTCACGCACTTTGACGGCTACACCAGCGTCAGTAAGATCATCGAACTCCACAAAACAGTACGCACCTTGCAGGAAGAACTCGGTGGACAGATCTTTGCCGACTTCCGGTCTATCGGACCAATGGAGTCGTTAGAGGACAATTTCCCATCAGAAGAAGAGCGGCAAGCAGTTTTTGCCAACCTCTCGGCGGCCTGTGCAGTTGTTGATGCGTTGGGCAAAGCAACCAGGGAGAAACTCATCCATTTATTTTGCGACGAGCAGCTCATGTCCTACGAGAGGCAATATGGTGATGGAGGAGAATGCGCTGGGTTGCAGCAGGCTGAAACGAGATATACATGGTTTTACAACCTCCTCGCTGCCATCGACGATCGCTTGAGTGCTATATTTCCCAAACATTGGCGGATGGCTCGACGCATGTGCATCCAGTTCTGTGAGAGAACCCGAACCCATTTACTAGCACAAATAGGTGCCCACACTCCGGACGAGATGGACGTGACATTGTTGCTTAAGTCTCTTCAACGCACGCTCATGTTTGAACGCGACGCAGCTCAGCGCTTTGAAGGCATGGCAGATGGAGAAGAGCTTCAGGAAGTGGAACTGGACGAGAATGGCGATGCTATCGATCCACATTCTGCTGAAAGTATCAAGAGAAAGCATCGTCGTAAAAAGCGCGAAGCAGAGCGTAAGGCGCTCGAAGAAGAAATGGAGAAAAACGGTGAGCTAACTGGCGACAACAGTCAGAGCTTGCCGACTATTCGTGGGATGATATCTCGTTCATTCGACCCCTTCATGACGGCGTATGTCGCGTTGGAACGCAAAAACATGGAGCAGATGATCAACGAAGTCATGAGCGCCGAGCTGGTGGATCGGAATGGCCAACTGCCAGTGTTTTCAAGCTCGGTGAACATGTTTGCGTATATCCGCAACTCCATTAAACGATGCACGGCGCTGACGAACGGCCAGACGTTCTTCGATCTCCAGAACGAGTTCAAACACTGCTTTCAGCTCTACTCGCAACGGCTTCTATCAAAACTCCCTGCTGCCTCGACCGGGACATTAGGCGGTCTGGATTCTTCTAGCAGTGGCGCAAGCAACAAGGTCAAACTGAGCGATAAACAGGAAGAAGAGCTGTGCTTTGTCATCAACACGGCCGAGTATTGCGCTGAGACGCTGCCATCTCTCGAGGAAGTCATTCGTGCCAAGATCGACAAGGCATTCAGCGAAGCCATTGAACTATCTCAAGAGATCGATACATTCCACGACGTGGGCGCCGCTGCGATGAAATGCATCGTGGGTGGATTAGAGACATCGTTGGACGACGAATTAACAGCGCTCTACAAGGCCAACTGGCAGACCTGGGAAGCAGTGGGGGACGAGAGTTTGTACGTGACGCAAATGGGCGAGAAGCTGCAGACGTTTGTGCCGGTGCTGCGTCAAATGCTGTCTGGGCTGTACTTTACCAACTTTTGCGATAAGTTTGCCGCCTCCTTCGTGCCCAAGATCTTGCAGGCTGTATTTAAGTGCCGAAAGATGAACCAGGTGGCAACTCAACAGTTATTGCTTGACGTGTACGCGCTCAAGACACTTTTCCTCCAACTGCCGGTGCTAAACAACGACGGATTCCAATCCTCTTCTGCCTTGACGAGCACGGCGACGATCCCCTCGCGTTACACCAAGTTCGTCACAAACGAGATGGCAACGGTAGAGAACGTGCTGAAGCTCATCGGCACCCCGAACGAAATGCTCGTCGAGAGCTTCAAGATCATGTGGCCCGAGGGCACCGCGGAGGACTTTCAGAATATAATGACTGTGAAAGGACTCAAGAAGAGCGAGCAGGCGGCGTATCTCGAGACGCTGGGGATGCAGCGCAAGCCCACGGGGAAGATGGCCGAGATGGAGGGCAAGATGAGCGACATGACGGAGAATTGGAAGAAAAACATGCAGAACTTCGCCAAGGTACCATTCACATTCACGGGCGGTATGAACACCAACACACACCATCAGGGCTAGCTCAGCACTATATCATTGAGATGTTTGCACTATAAAACACAATAAAAACTATCTTTTCGGTATTAACATGGGTGGTTGGAACCTCTGGTATTATCTTCTTAGTAGAACTTCACTCTTCGTCGCCTGTACGCTTGCCATGCCGTGTAGTGTGCAGTAGCTCCTGTCGTGTCGGTGATCACAGTCGTGGTGGCACCACCACTGGTGCCTGCTTTTGAGCTCGTGGAATCGTCTGTCATGGGGCAGTCGCTGTAGTCGGAGGATTTGAGCGTCGCCTTAGACGTGATCCCTTGGTTGGACGTGATTTTCACTTCTACATTCTCCATATCAATGGCTTCTGACGGTGCAATCTGGTAAAAGGAAGTCACACCGATGACTTCGCCTTCCACGCCATTGATTTCCATCGCTTTGATGCCGTCGCGTGAGTTTGGCACCTGCAATGCGAACCACTGCGGGTTGCTGCCTTCTTTCCAGCAGAATTTCTCCTGCTCGTCGGGGCAGGGTGTGAAATGCCACGAAATCTCGGAAATGCGAGGGTCTCCTCCTACAGCCGTGTACCACAACGCCGTGTTTAGGTCGAGGTTGCCGTAGCCGCATTCGTAGCACAAGTCCGCCACGAAGGCCGTGACTGTGCTGCTCTCGCCTGTGATGGACAAGCAACGGCTGCAGCTGGACGATTCGTAGTACTGGTCAAAGTTCATCGCTACGAAAAGCGACGAGTTGAGGCCGTACGGCGCCATACGCGCGCTACAGCTTCCTCCAAGTGCCGTCTCGAGGCCGTACGTCGTGGCCTTGCCCGTGAAGATTTCTTTCGCGAGCACAAGCCATGCAGGGCACAGATACAACGGAGCCAAGACCGACACAAAAAGTTGCGTAGCTCTCATCGAGTAGGAAGGAAATCGCACAGAAGACCAATTCGGCATTAATAATTCTTTGCATTTTATGCACACTTTTCCGTTTTGGGTTACAAAAGCATGTAGCCATGTTCGGGAACAACACCGGTACCATTGCTAGCACCATAACTGCTGGAAGAGGCTCCAGGTTTAGCCATTACCATGGGGATACCTGAGAGGCTGGTGATATCCTGCGTTATCATACTGGTCTGCCTATTGAATGGCATCGCCATCGTCGCGTTAGCAAGAGGCATATTAACCAGACTGGCATTTTTTAAAGATGCTGCTGTCAACGAGGAAGCAGCCGAGTGTGCTGGAGCGAGATCCACGTCTGGCGTCGCAGGTGTGCTGCCCATAATACTTTCATCCGCTGAGGAAGACGCGGAAGATTGCACGCTGTGAATATCCACGAGTTCCACCTTTATCTTCTGCTTGGCATGCAAGATGCCTTCAAGCGCTAAGTCGATCATCGTCTGGCGATAGTCCGGCTTCTCCCAGTTCAACCGAGTGAGATCCGTTGCCAACGTATCTGCAGACAGATCAGGAACGACAGTAGCCAAGCCGCCCACGAACTCCTGTAGCCTGCGAAACCGGCCGTTAACGCAGGACCAGGCAAAGGATACGTCCGTATCACGGTCATGTTTCTTCAATACGCCATTGAGAATCGGCTCACGGCTCACAGCCAGCATGA
This sequence comes from Phytophthora tentaculata, assembly GCA_033557915.1. Classification (NCBI taxonomy): domain Eukaryota; phylum Oomycota; class Peronosporomycetes; order Peronosporales; family Peronosporaceae; genus Phytophthora; species Phytophthora tentaculata. The sequence continues at coordinate 6,217,063 of JAUCEA010000016.1, read as the reverse complement.
ATTCCTCATACTCGCTTTGAATTGTCTTTATGTCTTCGTCGGAGAAAGTCTCGCGCAAACGTGGCTCTTGTTCACTGAGAATCTTTAAAAAACCTTCCTGCCCCATTTCACAAACCTCAATGGGCATTGAAATAGGTGGATTCACCTGCACACCGACGTCTTCAGTGCAGTAGTGGCGTCCTTCTTGGGCGATAGTGGCAACGCCAGCAATCAAATTCACAGCGAAATGAGCCACAGACTTCGCGACGTGTAGCCGTTCGACTCCACCCAACGTGTCGAACACCTCAATAGCCAGCGGGCCACCCTCGTTTTGAATAAACTGCTGTGCATTCTGGAAAGTCAATTGGAACGACCCTGCGGTGTGCGCCTCGTCACGATGTGGCGACTCCCACAAGTCTCGTCGAGCACCAACCACATCTGTCATTATCAGCGCTAGTTTGCATAGCTCCTGCACTTGGCCCCTCACTTTGCTCGGGCCTCTCTCCAAGTTCAGCAACTTTTTCATAAAGTACACAATCTCTGCCATCACGCGGTGGGCAACGGCTACACAAACCCACCACGAAGCGGACGGAACGAAGGCTGCAGACGCTGTTTGCCTGAGCTGCATAATAGCCAGACGATGTTCCATAAGCCATTTAAGCGCCTGCATTAACTTCTCGGAGAAGCCGCGAGTTGTCGAGAATGGAGTGGTGATATCGGGAATGCTTTCGTTCTCAAAAAGAGACAGCGATCCGTCTTGATGAGAGCTCTGCTGGTCCTGGCGCAGAGAAGCTAGTACTGATACCAGTTCATCATAAAAAGCTTTCCAACAAAAAGTGGTGACACAGTTCTTCACTACCAGCTCCAACTGGTGCACGCCACACCAGATAAGGTAGAAAGAAGGTTTGTTCACAGCAGTCTTAAGGCGCGCTGACAGTCCCTGTTGGCTTCCTGTCACCCCAGTGTTGCGTCCCGTATTGGCACCGCCGTTGGTTGTTGTGCCCAGCAGTTTACTTCGCCATTGAGCGTCCAAAACGTCGAGAAAATTGTCTAAACGCTTCATAATTGACGGTGCGGGATGCTGGTTAAACGCGGGTACAGTCAGCAGATGGAAATCATGGAGCGATCTATTCTGCCACAAGCGTATGCGGATGTCCAAATACGAAGTGCCTTGGTGAACGGCTGCGTCGGTGGTAATTGCGTACGCCCATGAGGAGCGCATCATAAGCGCAATCTTTTGCAAGTTGCTGGCGATCACAGCACGCACATAACCAGCAACTCTGTTGTCAGAGCAGCCGCCGTAGTAGGCCATTTTAGTCTCTTCTTTTGTGCACTGAACCATGCGAGATGCCAGTCGGAACGACGCACCAGACGCCACGAACTTGATGGCCAGGTCGTACAGGCGCTGGTTTTTGATGATAATTTCATATGTGTCAGTGTTTTTTCGGCGGAAAACGTCTAGCGCTTGGTCCTTTGAAACGCCGTCCTCGTCGCTTGCATTGAAGAGCATATCGCCGACAATCTCTTCAACCACGCGCTTTTCGATCACCGAAGCCGGAAGGCGCACAGGGCCCACACGCTGTACAACAGGCGTGACTGTACCCACCACAGTCCCCGCGTCGCTAGCACTGCTATTTTGAGCATTGAGGAGCTGCTGCTGCGCCATCGCTAGCGAGTTGATGGTAGCCTCTTCGATGTGAGCCGCAAAGAACTTTTCTTTCTCAGGGTTCGACGACTGCTCGTACTCGGCCCATTTCTGCCTGTGGTTGATCTCAAGGTGCGACAAATAATGGTCCGCACGGAAGGGCTGCCGGAAGTACTTTATGTTGGCCGTGGCACGCCGCTTGCGGGTTGCGTCGGCCGCCGACTCCTTTCCGAAGGCCACGCAAAATTTGCACATAACGGACTCCACCACACTCGTTTTGGCGTTGCGACTGCACACCGACAGACCGTACTTAGTCGTGTGCCTCTCATTGAACTTGACGCCTCGGTCCTTGTGCTTCTTGGGCTTGTCGCCACCGCGCTCCGAGCCGCGGGTGGCGCCCATGTTTTCAGTGTTTTTATGACTTTTTTTACTCGGAGACTTTTTCATCTGTTTTGTTTTTACTCATTGCTGGTGGAAATGATTTTAAAACCACACTTATTCTTACTCGTTGAACAACATGCTCTATTCTCTTATAAGGGTTTGCTAACCATGATGCCGGGTCATGCTCAACGAGAGCGGCACTTTTACCTTGTGCTTCCACGGGACGTGCTTCACATGCATGAGCCCTCCTTCCTTGGTCGTGAAGAGCACGTAGAACCCGTACGGTTTGGGCTTCTGCAGTCTCGACGTGTAGGGCAAATTCTTCGTTCCCTAGCCTTTAAGTCCGCCAACTCCACACCAGATATAGCTTTGCTGTTTTACTCAATCGAGCTGACGCATGTACTCTAGGCAGACTACTTTTTATCTGCTATACCAGTAATGATCAGTATCGGGAGATAGCTCGGTTGGGCTAGCGCTGATCACGCCTAGTGTGTCGAAAATCGCTGCACTGGTGACAACTCTGAGCTTGAAATGAGTTGTTTTGTGTCCACGCTGTTCTCCATTCGATATAAAGGACTGTGCTAAGTTATTATAAAAGCGAATACTAATTATAGGCGAGAGTCTGATTTGCAAAACTCTGTTATATTTACATGTGGCACAGAAAAGTCGAATATAGCAGCTTTGCAAGTCGGAAATGCCGGGATTTCCGATAGTCATTCGTGCATATCCGACTTTTGTTGGTCGCAAATCGCAATTTCTAATCTGATGTGACAAGTCGTAATTCGTGGATAGGCTGTCACATAACCGGGTTTTAGCAAAACAGAGAGGTCTAATTTAGACTTTGAGGCTAACTATAACAGAGATTTATTTGCCAGTTTTGCAGAAACACGTGCAAAGCACAATATTTTTAACGTTTTAAAAAACATGTTTTAAGGAAATAAAAAAGTAAAGCCATTTTGGTGCATTTCAACTGAATGGAGGTTTTCCTTCAACATTTTGTTAAAACAGCGCAAATCCAAGTTAACGTTGGTTTCTCTCTGCAATTGAAGTGCGATGGCGCCGAACTACCGGTGGCTTTGGCCGTTGATGGCCGTGGCTGGTACGGCAACAGCGGCAGTCGTAGTCTACAAGTACGCGACGAGAGGAGTGCGCGATCACGGAGACAGCGAGACGCAGACGATCGTGGAGACACAAGAAGGCGAGAATGTGGATTACGAGTGGTTGTCGGAAGCGGAAGACGAAGTGGGGGAAGCACAGCGCGGGGAGCAGCAGTTGCAGTCGCTGGACCAGGGAAAGAATATGGTGAGAGTAGCGCAAAGAAAACAATGCTTTAATACTTGTCGTCTACAGTATCATTAACGGGTGGTTGAGCTGTGCTCTGCTGCAGCTGCTGGCCATGTTCGGACTCATGCTGATGATACTAGTGACTATTGTGTCATTGATGATCACGTATAACACCGAGGACCATGATATTTCCTTCATGGAGCTGCCAATGTTCCAGCCGCTTGTGTGGATCGCCTTCGGTGTATTCACAGGTAAAGCCACCGACACTATTGCAATAAAAGCGCTGACACGTTACTTTGCTGTTAACTGTAGCTGCTAGTATGGAGCTTTTTACTCGCCCATCCAGTCCTGATCAAGAGATTCCTGTTCTCGAGGAGAAAGCTGTATTCCCGCACGATGCAAGCGACTTCGAGCTTATCCGACAGCATGATGGTACGTCTATCAACGTAGCCCACCACAGCAATTACAGTAGACTGACAAAAGCCTGATGCAGCAAACTCTGCATTGAGAAGGACCGAAGATGTTACAATCCGCCCAACAAGTCGTGCAAACAGTGAAGATGAAGAAAAGGAAAGTGTGCCTGGCGATCTCGCGGCAGTTATCAAGCGCGCGGATGAATTATTTGACCAGGGGCACCACGATCAGACACGAGAGTATCTAAAAGCAGAGTTGCCAAAGTACCCTCCAAGCGTCGAAATGGTGGGTGGTGCCTGTTACCTCGTTATTTCGCAGAATCTGGCTGACTGGGGTTATTGCAAATGCGTTGTACATGTATCTATAGTTATGGCGTTTAGCTCGCGCATGCAATTACCTCGTCGAAGAAAAGAGCAGCACTGACGATAAGAAGGCATTAGCTTTTGAAGGTTTGGCTGATGCAGAGAAGGCGTACGCTTTGAATAGCGACTCGGCTGCGTCCAATAAGTGGATGGCCATCATGACCAGGTATATCGACATTTATCAAAGACTTATGTCCACACTTCGCTAACTGGTACACATCTGCAAACAGCACGGTGGGGAATTTTCGAGACCTAAAGGAGAAAATTGCAGGGGCATATGTCATTCGAGTAAGCAGGCTATTGCGGTCCATGATTGATAATTGTCTTACTAATCTCTCGAGCTTGTTGCTCTTTAGGACCACATTCAACGAGCCATTGAGCTGGACTCGACAGACGCCACATCTCACAACATCCTGGGACAATGGTGTTTAGCCTTCGCCGACATGACTTGGATCGAAAAGCGAGCCGCTGCTGCATTAATCGGTACTCCACCGTCTGCTACGTACGAGGAAGCCGTTGAGCACTTCCAGGCTGCAGGTAAGCCTAAAACACTTTTCATGTTTTGGCTCAGATTCATAAATGCTGGATTTGTATTTGCATAGAAAATATTAGCCCCGGGTTCTGGAAGAAGAACGTGTTTCTCCTTGCACAGGTATTTAAGCTAATGCTGTTCGGTCGAGTTTTTTTCTGACGTTTTGGTGGCCAGACCTACTTAAAAATGAAGCGAACCAAAGAAGCGGTGAATTGGGTGTTAAAAGCCAAGGCAGTTCCTGTAAAAACGAGAGAGGACGAGGAGGTAGAGAGGGACATTGCAGCAGTGATGAAGCAATTGAAGCTGCAATAATTTTTGTGGCAGGTCCATATTATTCTTTTTCATAGGTTTATACTATTGAACAGATTATGCGCGGCAGCCGTAAGTGCTGTGAGTTCAGCAGGTGCATTAGTAGAAGTTCACTTGCACGGCAAACAAGGCAAACGGAGGTATGGGCGTCGATCTGGGATCCAACAGTGCAGCAACCACGAAGCAACGGGCGGTGACGAAGCCTACGACTGCTGGCAGCGCGGCTGCCGAACCGCCAGTGAAGCCGTCGCCGTCAATCGTGTCCATCATTGCAGGAGACGCGTCCCTGGTACGTACGCACTGCGGCTTCACTCAGTGATTATTCAATGGAAGTTAACACTTGAATCGTGCTGCAGTTAATGGCGGCGTCTGGTATCTGCACTCTGGCAGTGTCGGGGGTTGCGTCTATTGCAATGGTGGCGTTGGACGACAATCTCAAGTCAGTGTCTGAGCTGCGGCTGTTCTCGCCCTCCATGGTAACGGGGATTGTACTCTTTACAGGTGCGTTTAGATGGCTCTACTACGAGGTTACTCCAATATTGACCACTGCTTGTTGTTGTGTAGTTGGTGTGCTCAATGGCATGCTCAGATACTCGAACAGGAAGGCCAATGCTGTGCCTGGAGAGGTCGTGCTTCCGCCTGGCCACCCTCCTATCTCACCTGAAAAACTAGCAGAAATGGTAGAACTGGACGAGAATGGTAACCCAACGAAGCGCATCAGTCGTTGCCCTCTGGGATTCTAAGCAACGAATGTCATGATTTTGATACAACTTGTGGACAGTGTGTAGTAATTGCAATGTTCTCGTATCACTTTCTACGACTAGTACGTCGAGCTCGGCGCGCCTCTCGTTTCTTCTCCTGGAGGGAGAGTTTTAGTGCCTCCATCAAATCGCTGCACAAAACCAATTGTCAGTCTTCTTTGCACTACAAATAACTCGCTACATAACGTACGGATCATCTTCACCATAAACCTCATCGTGCTGATCAAGATCCCGTGCTGCTCCAACAGGTCGACGTGGGTTCGGGGCATCTTCGTATCCTGGTTGTCGGTAACGAATCTCGTTCTGGAGTCAAACCCACACATATCACAATCGACCTCCATTACGAAAATCTAGATAGCAATCCGTCATACCTCAAACTGCTCCGCGGACAACGAGCCCAGCATTCTCTGGGCGCCGCGATTAAAGATTGAGTACGCGCTCATTCCGTCTGCACGTCTCTCTCCACCGAACAGCAAGTGATAGCCGAGCACGGCGAAACCTGAGAGGATGGCATACGCTACCGCAAACTCGGGCTCGTTGTCGTGGATGTAGACTAGCCCTCCGATCCAAATGCACGCCAAAAAGGTATAAAACGCGAGAGAGCGCCAATGCGGTCGGAGGGCGAGCGCCGCGCTCTGCAACGTCTTCTTCGACAGCAACTGCTCCACCTTGTGACGAATCTTAGCACGCGTATCGCGGTTTACCCGCAACACTGGCGGGATGAAAGGCACCAGCCAGTCTAGGGGCCCTTGATCGGCAGCCTTCAAGCGGCGTGGCATGGGTCTGTCCATTTTTCCCGATTTGTGTCAATAATGAAAAAAACTAAGTAAGAACATGCATTCCATTTTTTGTTGTGTTTTTACCGTAAAACTTTTATGGCGATGCCTGTGATTTCAAGACCTGCATGCACGTCTTGGCAAATTGTTCGGCGGGGATTGCTGTTGGCAATTCTCCTTCGTGATTAGTGAACCACACGATGAGGTCTCGATAATGACTCGGAAAAAGCTTCTGCATGTGGCATCGAGTCTCATCGAGTCGCAGTTGCGAAGTCAAAAACCCACGCGCGAGGTGCACCCCCTGAGCTTTCAGCTTGTCGGTGTGCTGAGAACGCTGCAGTGCCACCAGACGCTTGTAAAACTGAAGTACCAGCTGCTTCTTGGTTTTTTCACGCCGCAGGTCAAATCGACGCAAAGTAGCCTTCTTTTCCAGCGCGTCCAGCTGGTCATCCTTCTGAAGAGTCTGAATGAGGAACTCCAACGAGTCCAGCGGCTGGGTCTCCAACAAACGTGTCAGAAGAATATGCAACATCTCCTGTACCTGATGACCCTCAGCGTATGAGCGCATGGCGTCCAATACTTCGGTCGGAGGGGGGCCATCGCCGGGCATGCTCGCGTCGCACTGCCGGATCACCCTCGATGGCGGCATTGTTTTTGCTACAGGCTGAAGAGAACTGAGGAGACGCCCTACATGTAGTTTTGTAACGCACGGATATGCTTTCGGAAAAGCAATGATTGTTCTTATCACTCATTGCTCACAGTCAATTAAGCCGGCACGTGACGTCCGTATCAAAGTGGTATCTGGATAGGAAAGTGGTTGACCACCCCTTACCGTACGTGAAGATAGTCTGCAGTGCGTCCAATGTGCATTCAACTCGCCGAGTCATCTTCAATGTCTGTTCCTATTTTGGCCTTCCTGCGCTGCCCTGCTGTCGTCCTCGAACCACATGGCATGTGCTCCCATCCACTTGCTTGGCTTGTTGCTTTGCCATAGGGTCGGCTTGTATTCCACCCTGCAAAGCTCCTCAGCAGTCCTCACTCTCTTATTTGCCGGCATTCTACTCGCTGCCGAGCCCTCATTGAGCAATTCTCAAGTATCAACAACAAGAAACATGAGCTACGGAGGCAACGTCGAAGGTTACCTGCTCAAGATTGAGGGCGACGACGCGCGTATCGTTTACTGCATCCTCGACGAGGGCATGCTGCAGTACTTCTCGCGCATGGGCGGCGAGCTGTTGGGAGCTATCGCCTTGTCAGGGTCCAAGATTGACGTGTTTCTACTTCCTTCCTCCGACGAGGTCGGGCAAGTACCCAACCAATTTCGAGTCGACGCTCAACCCCGAACTCCGTCCGTTCGCCGGCGTGGTGCTCGGCAACCCGTGGACGGAGACAAGGTGGTCACAATGACATTTGCAGGATCAACGCGTGAAGTCTCAGACCAATGGGCAGTCTCGATCCTCAACTGGAATCGCTACAGCTGGGAGGAAGGTCAAATGGTTTGCAGCTCCAAGAACGAGTATCACAACCTTCAGAGCATAATTGATCTGAGCGATTCGAAGACTGACAAGACGACTGAAGACCCTATTGTGCCAGTAGGAGTTAGCCCAGCAGTTCTTCCACTATAAAGGCACGCTTGGCTAGCAGCACAAGTAGAGTTTGTAGTGTTATGTATGTTTTGTTCAATAGACAAAGTTTAAAGTGATGATGATTGCATTGCCTTTTCAAAAAATGTTGCAAAATGCGAAACTGCAACAGTGCAACTTGCGCGATGAATCAATTCACGCGTACACGAATACCGAATGCTGTTTGATTGTATTTACTTACATCTCAACGAATTTACAAGCTAATCTATTGCTGCAAAAACTCCTACGGCACAGACGTTGCTTGCGGCATGGTAGTTTGAGACACCATCGAGATCGGAGCTTTCCCCGCAGTAGACGACAGAGGAGATGCCTTCTGAGGCTCCTCACTATTCCCAGCTGCTGTCGCTGCTGCTGCCTCCTCCGCTGCCATTTCTGCCAGACGCGCCTTCGTGATAAACCGACCGTCTTCTCCACGTTTGCGGTTCTTTGCGATGCTGTGCCGAACAGGATACGACGGTTTGTTGGACCAGTTGCGGTTCTCGCGTTTCTTCAACCACTTGGCAATCTTCTCCTTCTTCTCCTCCTTCGAGCACGGCGGAGGATACGACGGCATCGGTGGAGCAGTGGTCCACTTTCCTCCAGGACCAGCACGAAGCTGAGCCTTGCCAAATCCGTAGCCTGCGGCGTAGAAATTGTAGCCCATGTCTGGTTGCATGCTGCCATATCCATACCGGTTCATAGCATACTGAGGTTGCTGTTGGTATGGATTGTAGCCTCCATTTGCGCCGGACATGTAGGCGTTCATGGTGTACTGCGATTGGTCCCCAGCATAGATAACGTTTGCTGGATAGGAACCTTGGTTCATGGCGTACCCTTGTTGCATGCCATAGCCATTCATACCCATGTGCGCAGAGGCTGCGAGAGAAACTGCAGGCGGATTCATTCCCATCATGTTGTGAACAGGCGAAGACTCGTATCCACGCTTCATGTATGTGGCACGATCTCTGAGGGGCAGGTTGATCTGCGGAGGTACGTTAGCGTACATGTTGGTTGGTGAGGCTTGCGGTTGGTGGTACTGCTGCGCCATGATGGTCGTGGGTGGGTAGCCACTTGACACGGGCATTCCAGAAGGATATCCATTACTAGTCGACAAGTTTCCGGCAGTAGGAGTGACCAGGTTCGAGGGAGTCGAGTATTGGTTCATCGCCATGGGAGAGCTCTGTGGATAGCTTGTTGCATTCGTCGGCGTTGATTGGCTCGTTTGGTATGCGTACGCATTCGCTGAAGGAGTCAGAACTGCGGGTGCCGTATTCAATCGACCCGAATTGTTGACGTTTTGCACTGGCATCGGCTCAGCCTTAGAAGCCGGTGGCGTTGTGTAGAAATTGAGTGCAATATCATTGACAAAACTTTCCGACAGCCAGTCGCCGGTGTTGCGCTTTGAAGACGGATTCTGGATCTCCTTGAGTAGCAGATCCTTAACCGCCTGGAAGTCTCCCGTGTTGTTGTACTTGTCTAGCGCTTCTTGCAGCTGAGGGGAGTCATTGTTTAACAGCAGATCCTTCAGGTGTCCCCGGTCGTCATTGGAAATAATACCCTTATCACCCAGCGACTTGATCGCAGCCATTTTGCCAGAAATACTGCGGTAGCGCTTGTTTCCCTTCTTCCCACTGGACATTAAGCCGCCGGAAGGAGCGCTGCCTCCCATTCCGCCTCTAGGAGGGACTCCCATGTTTCCAGACGGTGGGGCATTTCCCGTAGTTTGCCCATTAGCGTAGGGAGAGATGCTGGGTTGCGCAGTGGCACTGCTGGCGCTTGGCGTGGACAGAGTCATGGGTCTTGCGGATGATCCACCGGGAGCTGCGGCAGCAATTTCGGTTCCAGCAGCGGCCTGGCGTTCGCTGGGCTGCTGGTAATCTTCGCCGCGCAGACAAATAACAAAGCGGTCATTCTCGCGGACACCGAAGCGTAGCGAGCGGGCATTGAGCTGTTGGACCAAGTGAGCCGTTAGATCCCCACCACTAAAAACAGGCAATGAATGCAATTACAGTGAAGACGCACCTCGGCTGCGATGCCAGTGGCCTCCGTCGGAAGCAGGAAGAGCCGCGCCTTGGGTGTTGTCACTCCGTCTTCGTACTCGCCCTGCTTGCCCACAGCCGCCACCATGGCAGTGATAGCGTCCTTCCACTTGAGCGGCGGCGGCGGCAGCTCCAGCACCTCGTCGTCCGTCTCATGCTGCGTCGTGCCGTCGTATAGACGCACAAACACGCGCGTGCTCATAACTACCAGCGGGTGTCGTGTCGGTCGGGTGAGGAGGTGACGTACGTCGGCGCTGTCGGAAGCTCCTCGCAAGTGCGGAAATGAGGCAGCGCCCAAACCCCACTTGGGCACCGAGTTCTGTGCCGGCGACCGCCGATTGGGTAATTTTTGGAATCCCCGAGACCGGCGATTGGATATTTCTTAGCCATAGAGTGGAGGACGACGCTGAGTCCACAAATTCTCCCCCAACCCTCACACCGAAGCGTCAATTTGGGCCCGGATTTCCCGCAACTTTTTGGGCAACGAAAATGAAGTTGAAGCGGCGAGCCATAGTTTTAGTGCTTCTGATGACTTCTGGTTGAATTCGCGTACTAAGCGGCATAGATCTCGCAATTGCGGGGGAGGAGGATTCATATTATGATGGCAAATAAAACGTGTCGGTCGCGGAGGCAGTGGGCTCTACTGTAGTAGGATAAGAACGAAAAGGTCGCGGTGTTCTCTTTGCCTCGTATAAAAATTCTCCTCGTAGTCAAGGCATTGGTTCCGTGTTCGGGCCGGAGCGTAGGGCAAGTGGTGAGCCCAGTCAAAACAACGCATGGCGGCGAAGCAGGGAGCTGACAGCACTGGTATCCTCGCGCGGCTAGCCGACTACGTGCTGTACCAGCCGAATCCTCTGCAGCAGGTATGAAGCGAGCATGCCGCGTGGCGATGGCAAGTCACGATGCGCGACAAAAGTATCCTTTCGTCGCGTTGTGTACTCATCCCACTTACATGGCTACATTGAACATAGTCACTTTTAGATCTTCTACTTGCTGTTGGTCGCCGGAGGCTACAGCGCTTTCCTCTTCTCCGGACTACGCCATCTCCCCAATGACTCACTGGGTGAGATCCACATGTACGATCGCGCGCGGAGCTGGTTAACGTGGATGAGCCGAGCAGAGAAAACTAACCAACGCACTGTAGATACCTGAGCTTCGTCGCGGTGCTGGCTGCGCTACACAGTTTCATTGGGGCCTCCATGCCGTCGCCAGGGATCCTGCTACCTCGTACGTATTGCATAGTTATTGTCGTGATTGCTTGGGTCTCTGCTCAACATTCTTGTTGCTTTTTGCTGCACGAACTGACAGAGACGCTCGTGTACTTCGACAACTTCGAGTTTGACGGTGTATTGTACCGCAATCGCGAGTGTTTGACTTGCAAAACCACCAAGTCTGTTGTTTATCGCTTTAAAACGCAGATTCCACGGCTGTTTTGTCATCTTCTGACTGGTTTGTGCTGCTCACGTCCCGCTATTACACCAGACTCGCTCGCTCCAAGCATTGCTCCGTTTGCAACAAGTGCGTCCCACGCTTCGATCACCGTACGTTATTCAATTCTCTGCTACTGTAAAAAAGCTCTTTTTTAACATTCTCTCTCTCGGTCAGATTGTGGATGGCTAAACACTTGCATCGGCGAATGCAACCACTGGGTCTTCCTGCGATTCCTCACGGTACAATTATGCCAGCATGAATTCTGTTCGCAATTATTCAACTAATGTGCTTGTTTGCAGATGAATGTGCTTTTGTGCGGCTACGGCTCCTACGTGCTGTACGCAATTCTATCCGACGAGTACAGACAACTACTTAACGAAGAATTCCTGGATGAAAACACCCGTACTGTTGTACACGGCGACCCGATGGTTGTGGTGCGGTACTTGATCCATGAAGAATCCGTCGTTACCGTACTGTTTGTGCTCTGTGTCGGCATGGGTTTTGCGGTTATTTGCTTTTCCGGGTTTCACCTGTATCTGATTTCCAGCAACCTCACTACGAACGAGTTTTTCAAGCGTAGGGAACTACGTCGAATGCACGCATGTCCCCACTCACACAAATATGATCTCGGCTCTGTCGTACAAAACTGGTGCGAGGTATGGAAACCGCGATACAAAGCAAAGATTTTTGCTTTGAAGATGGCTGCCTCCAAACAACAAAAAAGGGTAAAGTCAGCCTAGTACACATTTTTTCGATTGAGTGGTGAATATATTTAGCTACGCTAGAAAAGTGCTGCTGGGTCATTGCAAGAGATAAACAAGACCAATGCCTTCTGAACGAGAAGCATCAGCCTCCTTTCTTACCCCTGAAGACTTGTACTTGCAGGCATGTCACTTTGATGTAGATCTGGCTAGGGAGCCGTATTTGCTCCCACTTATAAAGCAGGCAGCTACTACTCCGAATCCTCCAAAAAGACAGCATAACGACGATGACAAGAATTGTGAACGTTATTTTCTCGATCAAATCAAGCTCCTTCGTCACCGTAACCAGCAGCAAGAGGACGAGGCGTCTGCGTGGATGGCTTTCGAGGAGCTGGTATCTCCTGTGGCTGCCAGCTCCGCAGCGGAGAAATCCAGCACGTACTATTACGACTTTGTCACCAAGTCCCGACAGGATATACACCCTTTAGTACCTATCCTAGGCGACAGTGCCGATGACGCTGACCCCATGACACGAGCGGCTGACCCACAAGAGTTCGAACACGCTGCGACGTTACACAAACAGACATCGATGAAGAAGTACGTCTACACTTTCTTTCGAGTTACTGTGGTGATCCATCAATGACTACTATTTTACATCTTACCGGTAGCATTACAGCATTGGAGATTTTGTGTTTTCATTGCTGGTGGAAGGAGACCTCTCTCCAAGGAGAGACGCGCCAATGCCGGTTGCGACTATACTTCTCCATCCCGACACGTCATTTTCAGGTGGTACTGGAGGATTCTCCTAACGTGTTCACCATTTCCCACGTTGCACATGCTGTGACTGGAGTGCCTCTTTCTGTCTGGGACTTGCATGAAGGTGCTCGTATTACGGTTCTCGGCCGCCCTACTACATTGCGTCAGGCTAGCCTTCTCACTCGCCAATGGTTAGAAATCCACGAGCGTCGCCTACGCCCAGTAATGGATCAGTTGCAGAAGGAACTGGCCAAATATGAGCTTCGTTCATATGGACGCTCTGCAGCGGCACCAGCATCCGGTCGAATCCTTTGCGCAGACCCGCACCGTTCTCGATCTGGCGTGTCATTGCGCCAACTACTGTATGAGATTACTTTGCTTCAGACCAAGTTGGCCACGTATCGTCCAGATCTCGCTCGTCGATTGTGCGAACCGCTCGCAGATCTTGATATCGCTTAGATATTCAAAACGAGAGCAATAGTACCGTAGTGCATGCCATCCCAATATAACTTTGATATATTTGAAGCCGGGTATGTATGTACATTGAGCTGTTTCGGGAGTGACAAAACGATTTATGATAGCACTTTTAAGGCTCGCCTAGTCATCGACCAAGATGACTATCACGACCCGATCAAAGCGCGTGTCGGCGTTTGGTACTGATGGACCCACACCAGCCACAGTCGCACCCGGGTCATACGCTCCTGAGCATTTTATCACGAGTTTTGGTGTTCAAGCTCGTCGTCCACTCTTCTCCAGCTTTGCCACAACCGAAAAGCGTAACCTCAACGAGAACAAAACGACGTCGGCCATCACGCCTGGTACTTGGTTGTAGCTTACTCCTTTCAGTCCTTCACCATATAAACGAGGCTCTTGATGCAAATAGGTCCTGGAGCATATCTTGACGAATCTCGCAGCCAACGGGGCTTACCACCGTCGAATGTCTTCGCCTCCAAAGTACTCAACGAACTACATGTTAAAGATTCTTTTGACCAATCTACTAAAACTACAATTGAACTATACAGATCTCTCGCTTTGCTCCAAGTGCACCAGGATCCACCGTTTTCAGCGCGTCTAGTGTCCAGAACAATCCTGGCCCAGGAAGCTACTTGCGGCCATCTTCGTCACCACCTTCCAACAACCAACGAGAGCATCAAGGGCCCCATAAATTCGCACATCTGATTAAACCGTCAGTACCAGCTATCCCTCAGCGGCAGCAAAGTTACGGCTACGTACAGGTAGGTATGGAGCTTCAGGGGCAATCTGCACCTGAAAAAATCTTCTCTGGCGTTGGAGATGACACAGTGGGGCCTGCGGCTTACAGCAGACACAATTCGATCTGGAATGAAAGGAAAAATGGTGCTCCTTCACTCAAATCTACCGCCAAACGCGAAGTGTGGGAGGAGAACAAGAGACTCACGAGTTTGCCCGGTCCCGGGCAGTACGACACATACTTCGCTCATGAAGCTACAATGGTCACCGCCCCGACTCAAACGAAATTGACTCCAGAAGGCCAACGACCGCGAATTGGTGCACGCCGTAGTCAGCATCGAGGCACCCGACAGAGTGCTGTATTTGCGTCCAAAGTGCCCATTCTTCCAGCTCCTAAACCTGTTGGAGTGTACGACCCCGAACGAGAGCAAGAACTTCTCGTTAAGGAAGAGCGTGCTGAACGATATCGCCAGGAACAGAGCAAGTTTGGTGGCTACGGTGTTAAGACGGAGGCGTTTGGATCTACTACAGGTCGTACCGAGTTGACGTCGCACATTACTACCCCGTTTAGCAACCCGTCGTTCACTAAAACACCAGGTCCTGGTAGATACGGCGCTCCTTGCTTGAATCCGTCGTCAAAACAACTTGGGAGGAAAGCAAGCGGAGTCTCGATTCCACATCATCGCGCCGAAGGAGTCGGGTTTTCATGTGCCACCGTGCGTCCTTGTCTTGCTCGTACCAAGACACCTTCCGCCCCAGGTCCTGGTGCATACAAGAGTGAGACTCCACGGTCACTCAATCAATCCGTCAGAGGGAAACTCTGCATCGGGAGAAACGGAGTCTTTGGAACGACATCGGAACGGCAAGTCTGGGGTGGAGATGAGTTTACTCCAGGGCCAGGAGCATATTCCGAGGCGGGATCGTTCGACACTAAGCATTATCTTAACTCGGCCGCGTTCAAGTCGGGCTCAAATAGGTTTGCCAAGAACGCACCTCCACATGCCCCACCACACGTACATTGTGTGGGTGACCAGGCCACTCCTGCCGTGGGGCAGTACAACGTCTCTAAAGGGTTTTCGGCTGTCGCTTCGAGTGTCCCCGAAGTTGCATTTGCATCCGATGCAACAGACCTTCTGTCCCCACGTATTCCATTCCTGTCAACGCAAGAGCGATCTGTGTTTGATACGAGAGACGTTTGCGATCTTCCTGGTCCTGGGGCGTATAAGGACAGTGCCGACGATAGGGGAGCCTATACGAGATCAAGAGACGTCCGCTTTACAGTCGGAAATGAAGCTCGCTTCCGTGTAAAGCCGACGGTGCCTGAGACCGTCGGGCCTGGAGCTTACTCCATTCCTGGCACAGTTGGCACCAAGAGCTTCAACGTGACCATGACACCAAAAGATAAAGGCAAGTCTGGCCCAACAAGAGCTCGTGGCTCCCCCACCCATACAACTTCCCCACGCACGATGATACACTAATTAGCATTGCAAAACTACAAGTATCCCTTAACACCCTCAGAATATGAATTCGCAATGGTTTCAACTCGGATAGATCTCATTCTTCATACTGTGGGCAGATGCCGTGATACTGTCGATTCTATTCTGGCATGGGGGGGGTCATACTTGGCTACGTGTGTTCGATTCGGCTCTGGCAGATTAGTCAGAGCCGTGCAGAAATTTCTTCCACCGCAGCAAAGCTCGGTATGCGAATAGCAAGAAATCTTGTTCAGTGATCATACTGTCAGCGTTGCAGTCCATGACCTCCATCAACAGACTCAATTCGTCTTCAGTCGCGTACGCATCTGATCAAAGCAATAACAATTAGCATCGGCTACACAACACCACACGAACAAACGTACCGCTGTATTGTTCAGCGAGGAGAACAACAAAGCTCTCTTCCATCAGAACGCCATTGCCATCAAGGTCCAGGATCGAGAAATACAACTTCAGCGCTTGCCACTGAGTCTTCGTGAACACGTTAATACCATTCGACTGGACTGGGATGTGTCCTTGAAAAGTGGTCGTAAGCTGCGCCACCTGCTCGAACGACGGCATTGGCATCCAGTCCGTCATACTCTTTCGTCGTACAGGACCAGTAGAGTCCGTAACGGTGTCAATAGTTTCAGTGTCAGTGGTGGCCTCGCCGGTCGAAGTTGAGCGCTTGAACGGCGTTTTGTAGTACGGAATCCACGACGCCCGCTTGCCTAGATGGCCAGGAGCTGAGGTGATCTCCGGCTCGCTCTTCTTCATACTGTCCCTTGAAAAGTATCGGTCGTAGAAGCGTACGAATCCCGGGCAGAACTTCCAGCCGCTGACGATTCGACTCGTGTCCCACTTCTTCTTGTCTTTTTGCTTCTTTTGCTTCTTCTCGATCTTGTCCTGCAGTTTTTTCTCCTTTTTCACCTTCTTTTTGTCTTTCTTCGACTTCTTCGTATCAGCCTCAGCACTCTTCGCCTCAACAAGTTCCCAATCCTGCAACGACTCGGCCACTGCCTTGTGGCTACATTCGGCTTCCTTCTCCACTTCATTTGCTGGTACAGAAGGAGGTGGCGACACGGGAATCTCAGGATCTTCTTCCTCGATCTTCATAGCTGGAGCACATAGCGACGACACCAGAGACAACTTGCGAATGGGTTTGGTAGCAGGCGCTGGCGTGCTGCTCACTGCTCGCTCAAGAGTGAAGCGCAGCTGCCGACACACGTTCACCAAGTCGTAAAAATCGATCGGGAAGAACGGCAGATTCTCCTCCAAGAAAGCCTTGACCGCGGCCTCCTCGCTTGCTCTTGTGAACTCAAACTCGGAGTATTGGCTGCGCTTATGCTGCTGATACTGCAGCAATCGACCGTTCTGCTTCTCCCACGGTATTCTCAACGTCGCTCCGACATTGTGGTTCGTGTTGCAGTATTCCGGAGCTGAAAACACCGTCACAACAGCAGGTAGCACCAGTTTCCCCTCCTCATCTTCCTCCACGCAGTCCCCTTCGTGACGGAAATGCTCTTTGTAGCCATCCTCTTCCAGTTCGTGGGCGCGAACAAGAGCCAGGAGGTTGTTGCGTTTCAGGAAGTCACGACACGCGCGTTCATTGAACGTAAACGAGCAGCCACGCATCCCATTGGGCGCCCATTCCTGTTCCTGCCCCTCGCCCTTGGCAGGATCTGACCATAACAAGTCACACAGAGCCCCGTTCGGTTCAGGCTCCATGAAGCGGTTCACCTGGCCGTTAATATCCTCCACAAACTGAATATCCGGTGACAATCCGCCATGTACAGCCAGGAACGTGCCGTGCGAAGTCTCAAGTCGCGCAGCCAGTGGCATACTCTCGAAGCACTTGATCATACGGTTATAGAGCACGGGTCCGTATTTCTTAAGGCATTCGGCACGGAAGCCGTAAAATGTACTCAAACTCCGACACTCGTGGTTCCCTCGCAATAAATGCACACTCTCTGGGAAAGCCACTTTAAAGGCCAAGAGCAATAAGATAATCTCGCAGGAAGAAACCCCGCGGTCCACATAGTCACCAAGGAACAAGAACGGATTGTCGACGGCAGGAGAGCCGTGTACTCGGAAGAGTTCTAAAAGATCTTGGAATTGGCCGTGGAGATCCCCCACTAGTGTATACGGCGCACGGATGGAGATGACGTTCTGCTCTAGTGCCATGAGGTTTGTAGCCCTTCGTACGATTTCCAGTGCACTGGACACTGGGATGGTGCCTCCCAGTCGGAAAAGTGCAAGGACTTCTTCCGGTTCTTGTACGTGCTTAAGGGAGCTCGCGTGCTCCTCGTCCGCGTTATTGTCCACGCTCATTTCGCTTTCGAGCGCTTCGACAGCAGCTGCAGTGGCAGTAATGACGGGTACATTGGCGAAATATTGCACCGTGTCGTGGCTAATATCGAGGTCCGCCTGTTGACGCAGACAGCGGTTGAATAGTGTCGTGTCGGTGGACACACGGCGGTGATGCGAGCCCTGCACGCTGGACATGCGCATGGGTCCCGCCTCTGACTTAGCGTCTAGCTCCGAGCCGCTGCTTGTGTGCGCCAGGTCTGGCGTTGGAATATCGTGCTGTGCCTTCAGCTTGGCCGCCGCTGCCTGAGCAGCCATAAAGCTTTTTAAAGGAGAAGGCCGCGAAACATCCCGATCATCCTCAGGTTTGTCTTGCTCCTGGTTCGAGATCCTCGAGTCCAGCTCCAACTTGAAACTGGGGTTATTTTTGCGCTGTGACGGCGTACGGCGACGACGCACCATGGGCGGCTGTGGCGTGGTGGGCGCGAAGGAGCCGACGTTCTCGGGTGCTTCCTTCAGCTCCAGCTGTGGGAAGGCCATCACGGCCGGTGCCGACTTGGGCGGACTCGGCACGCTGGCGTTGGCAGGCACGGCGGCCAGGAACGCGTTGAGCTTGCTGGCCATGACGATTCGAGACGAGAAATAGGCAGAGTTGTGACCAGCTGGAAGAAGCCAATGCGACGTCGCGTAACTACCAGTTTGGAGCCTATAAATACGGCCGCGATGACGCCGGAGAGCGACTGGACTGGTCTCGACAGCGAGGGATTGATCAACTGCGCCGGGAGCTCTCTCTTGCGCTGCTGATTGTATGAATGCAACAAAAGCAAAAAAGTGATTTTACTCGCTGCGGATTACAGAAAAGGGCAAGGCGACTTTTGTATCGGCCCTTCCCGCGCAATGATTTGGATTCGGTTGCTTGAAGCAACTTGCTTTACGACACTACGTGCACTTGCTGAGCGTTGCGTGGACTGCAGAGGAGTCTCCACTGTATGGCGCTCTTAAGATGCCTGGCGCCAACTTGAAAGCAAGCTGGAGTAAATGAGAGATAGCGTTCGTTCCGAACGGACACTACGTAAATCAGAAAAATGACAGACAACACGCTCAGCGTTTCTCAACGGCATCAACAACTTGCTGGAGAGAACGCTGCACTGCCCAATGCATGGCGGTAGGCCACCGGCGGTGGGACCGCGAATCAATATCCGAATTTAAAAGTGACGTTTTACGCAGTTAATAAAATTCATAGCAACTAGCTTACATGTACGAAGTAGCACGTGATGTAGGCTAAGACCAGGGCGAACAGTACTTACGACTTGGAGCATCGAGCGCTGTACATGTACATGTACTTGAAATACCGTGAGATCCTGTGCCTTGTCTGTCCAGCAGAAACGGGCCTGATAGATGGCAAGGAAGCCCCGCGGAAAATGAGCTGGTCCCTGATTTCAAGGCTTTGGAAGATCGGAGCCTCTTTGGGCCAAGGAGGCATCGAGACTCTCGATCCTAGGAGAACCTCTTCGCGATAAGTTCTCGTCTTCAGTGCTGAAGTACGGATGCGGGTGAAACGCATCAATTTGTCGGTGCAAAGATTCCTTCGCTGAACTTCAGCCTCTGCACTTGCGTAAACACGCTGTTCCTTGGCAGAGAACGCTTTGAGACAGTGAGCAATACATGTATCAATCCTTCACAACGATACAGAATGCAATCGTATGTGCACAAAAATCTATTGAACCGATTTGAAAATGATACACCGCGCTGGGTGCCTTCAAGCTAGAAACGATGGCAATCTTCATCGATGGTAGCTTGTGGGTTGTCTTCCAGCTTTACAAAAGCCAACCCCTGAATGCTTGGCTGGGATCTGCTGCTTCAACTTGTGTCTGACAGTCAGCAAACTGTTTATCGAAAGCTATGAGCGGTTGGTGAAAAGGCAATACACCAGCGAGAAGCGGGATGCCATAAAATTATCCAGATCCATTGCTGTCATCGTTTCCACCGCCGCTGCCGCCGCCGTCGGATCACGATCGCCTTAACTAAACATGCTGCGGACAACTACGACGTCCTGGATGAGTTCGTGCATGAGTAGATCGAACTCCGGCAGGTACATCGTCAAGAAGAGTGTCGTCGAAATTGTGGTCGCGCCCGAGACGTAGTGCCAGCGATTGTGCCACTTATCGTACCGCTCTCCGCCGGGCATTCCGCAGTAGAGCCACGTGAAAATGCAAAGTACAGCCAGACCCAGCTTGATGGCCAGGATGCCGTACCATTCGTTGTTGAAAGTGTGTTGCCCAGCAAAGATAAAGATAACGCCCAACGTGCCGCTGATGAGAGCGTCTAGCAACAGGTACTTGGTCTCCTTGGAGCGGTGGAACATGGTAGACGCGATGGTCGCGCCCATTTGCAGCACACCGCAGAAGTTCTGGTCGCAGCTGAACGAAATGAGCGCCGCAAACGCGTACACCAGATTGGAGTAGATGAGGCTGTCACACCAGGCGCGCTTGGCGTGGCGAGGGCGCACCTTACGTCGTGGCCGCGTCGACTTGACAGGCGCTAGCTTGCGCAGCCCCATATCGCACGAGCTCGCAAATTGCGGCAGGAATGGGAGGAGATTGAACGAGCACATGCACATAGTGACAGCGGTTTGGCAACGGGGTCAATCCGGAGGGCGAGTGCTTCGTACTGCTGGGGAAAGACTACGAATGGTTATCTCGCAAGGATGAGCGGTAGCATTTTGAACCGGGACTGTTTTGCCAGATAAAGATCGGTGGCAGCAGAGCGTTGCGCTTGGCAAAAAATGGCTGTTTCCGTTGAATAACTGGCGGTTACTTCAGAAAAGTATGGTGCCCTGGTCGCCAAACTAGAAATAGGAATGGCATGCGAAATGTATCCAATCGAATGAGTTTTTAACAGCGACAGTGCAAAGCCATTGGTAGAAAAAGAACGCTATTAATAAACGCAGCGAGACATTATTGCCATGTTCACGGCAACAGGAGAAGATGATGCCCTGCACTTCGCGACCCAACTCGAATGATAAGCGCACTGTGCATGTAAGATCAATTTTGTACGCCACCAAGCATCGCGCTGGTCCTTTGGAAAGAACCCGATAACGAATGCAAGACTACAACCGATGCGGCGACCGATGACCGTCGAGCAAGGTATCAACGCCGAAGGCGAAACCTGAAGTACAGCTGCGACACGTGCTGCCGCCAGCTCAGCATTCCACCGACCACGGCGTCAACGTACATGATCTGGCACCGATCGGTTGGATGTCGCGCGAACGCAACGGAACCATGTGCGCCACGCGAGTTTTCTTCATGCCACCTTGGCGCGACAATGATCACGAGACGCACCAAAATTACCGTGTCGGGTACTGGTAATACCGATTTCAGGCGCATTAATCCAAGCAGCAGGCGACCACGACCGTCACTTGGATCCCAATGGCTACGCCCCCACCCGCCCCCGCCACTGCCACTGACGTGCAGCAGGGCTTCTCCGCCTTGACACTGGATGCTCCTGTGCCGGCGGTTCCCGCGGCTGCAGCTCTTCCTGTGGACGAGAAACTTGCCAAGCTTGCAGCTATCACTGGCGCTCCGCTGTCCGCCGAGACCGAGGCCCAGCTGCGTGCACTCTTTGCCGAGAAGGCGCACCCCATCGCTTACGATGGCTTCGAGCCTTCAGGTCGCGTCACCTTGGCTTCTGGTCTGTTGCGTGCGCTCAACGCAAAGCGCCTAATGGAGGCTGGCTGCCACGTGCGTCTGCTAGTGGCGGATACGCACGCTCTGCTTAACAACAAATTCGGCGGCGACCTCAAGAAACTTCAGAGCGTCAGCACCTACATGGCGGAGGTCTGGAAGGCGCTGGGATTGGATGCTGACAAGCTGCCCAACCTCGAGATCATGTTGGCCTCCACGGAGACCGCGCGTCACGCCGGCGCCTACTGGTCGCAGGTGCTGGACGCCGCTGGACGCTTCACAGTTGAGCGCGTGCAGCAATGCGCACCCATCATGGGCCGCAAGACCAATGACGCCGTGCACAACACAAACCGTATCCTGTACCCGCTTATGCAGCTCGCGGATGGCTTCTTGCTGCAGGCCGACATCTACCAGCTCGGCGCTGATCAGGAGCCTGGCAACGAGCTTGTGCGCGAGTACATTGCCCAGAAGGAGCTTCCCAACAAGCCAGTCTTCCTTACGCACCCGCTGCTGCTCGGTCTGAAGCAGGAGCAGTTCAAGATGACCACGACGGACGCCGAGTCGGCCATCTACGTCGATGATACGGCCGCCGAGGTCAAGACGAAGGTCAAGAAGGCGTACTGCGTGCCTGGCGAGGTGGAAGGTAACCCGGTTCTGAACTACATGAAGTACCTGGTCTTCCCTCTCCACGCGGACGGCGTCACGCTTGAACGCAGCGAGAAGAACGGCGGCAACCTCACGTTTGCCACGTACGAGGAGCTCGAGGCAGCCTTTGCAAGTGAACAGGTGCACCCGGCTGATCTGAAGCCGTGTCTGACCAAGTACATCAACGCGCTTCTCGAGCCTGTGCGCCAGCACTTCGCCAGCGGTCCGCTGAAGACAATGTTCTCGAGTATCAAGAAGCTTAAGGTGTCTCCGATCCCGGACAGCGACAAGCTGGCGAATCTGACGCTGCCTGGATTCCCAGAGTCTGTGAAGGAGTGGAAGCCATCCTCGTTGTCGCTGGAAGAGCGTTACACCGTGGCTCGCTCGGTGGGTGAAGAATGCATCCAGGAGAACGAGCTGCAGGCTCTGCTGGAGAAGAAGAACCACCCTGTGTGTTACGATGGCTTCGAGCCCTCAGGACGCATGCACATCGCCCAGGGTGTCCTGCGTACAGTGAACGTGAACAAACTTACGTCGGCCGGCAGTGTGTTCCGCTTCTGGGTGGCTGACTGGTTCGCCATGTTGAACAACAAGATGGGCGGCGACCTGGACAAGATCCGCATGGTGGGTCAGTACATGGTGGAAATCTGGAAGTCCGTGGGTATGGACATGACCAATGTCGAGTTCCTATGGGCGTCGAAGGAGATCATTTCGCACAGCGCTTCGTACTGGCTGCGTGTAATGGACATTGCTCGTCGTACGACCATTGCACGTACGCTCAAGTGCTGTACCATTATGGGGCGCAAGGAGAAGGAAGGAATGCAAGCCGCACAGATTCTCTACCCGTTGATGCAGTGCGCTGACATCTTCAACCTGAAGGCGGACATCTGCCAACTGGGTATTGACCAGCGCAAGATCAACATGCTTGCGCGCGACTACTGCGACCAGGCCAAGATTCGCTTCAAGCCTATTATCCTCAGTCACCACATGCTTATGGGTCTCAAGGAAGGCCAGGAGAAAATGTCGAAGAGTGACCCGGAGTCCGCAATCTTCATGGAGGACGCCACTGAAGACGTGAGCCGCAAGATCGAGAACGCGTTCTGCCCTGAAGGCGTCGTGGAGGCGAACCCGATCCTCGACTACATGAAGCACATCATTTGCCCGCGGTTTGCCGCACAAGGTGTGACCGTGAAGCTCGTGGACGGCTCGGAGAAGACGTTGTCGGCCTACAAGGAGCTTGAAGACGCCTTCGTCGCCCGCCAGGTGAACGGTGCCGACCTCAAGGCAGCATTGACCAAGTACCTGAACGAGTACGTCTCCAATTGTTTATTTCTTGATTATTTTTTTTACCAGTTTTACTAACTTTTTTCTTAGGATTCTGGAGCCTGTTCGTGAGCACTTTTCCAAGGGTGAGGCCAAGGAGCTGCTGGCCAAGGTTCGCTCGTTCCGCATCACCAGATAAACACGACGTAGGACTGCACCAAAGGCGCTAGGCTGCCTCGGTGTGCTTAGAAACTTGTAACGTGAATGAACAAGTTGACTTGACGTTGAAATAGTGGCGACCAATGAAATAAAGCCAGACTCAGACACAGTCCTCCGTTTACGCCATTCCCTCTTGCGATGGAGGCTGCAGCCACTGGTGCGCCGCGATTGCAGCGCGCGCTCACCAAGGTCCGCGCCGACAGCGAAATAAATGGCGTCGCAGAGATAATAGCTGGCGACAACGAGGTGGAGAACCAGAGCGAGCAAGCGGCTTGGGGTACTGCGAGCACAGGGAACAAGAAGAATCCCATCCGACTGCTGGACGTGGTGTCGCTGTCTGTAGAGGGCTCCCAAGGCCATGCAAACGAAGACCGATATGTGGTGGCCAGTAACGAGCGTTTCCACCTGTTCGCAGTCATGGATGGTCACGGCGGCTCATGGGCCAGCGAATTCCTGGTCGATGAGCTGTTCAAGACACTGGACGAAGTGTACGACGACGGCTTCGACCATGCTAAGCTATCCCAGGCTATGGAGGAACTGGATCGCAGGTTTTGCGCAATGGCCACGCGAAAAACGGACACGAGCGGCGCGTGTCTGCTGGCCGTGTTGCTGTATGTGGACCCGAACACAGATACCCCGCAGAAGATTGTGCTCAACATTGGAGACTGTCGCGCTATCATTCAAGAGACGCCGGAATCCGCTACTGCAGGGAAGAAAACAAAGGGGAAAGCGCCACCGTCTACGGCGGGTAAGACGTTTGCACTCTCGGAAGACCATTGCGCAGCTAACGTGAAGGAGAGAATGCGAGCGTTAAACAGTGGAGCATACATCCAGAACAAGCGCATTGCTGGTGTACTGGAACCGTTTCGAACTATCGGCGATATCGACTTGAAGGGCCCCGGCATGAAGAACTGGGTCATTCCTACGCCTGAGATCCATCAAAGTGAGCTGCTTATTGGGCGCAGCATTTTAGTCATCGCCACAGACGGTGTCTGGACGGTGCTCAATAACAACCGCACAATGGCACACGCAGTCAAGGAGCTAGGCGCTAATGGAGCAAGACATTCAGCTGAATCCGCTGCCCAAGCAATCGTCAAGGAGGCTCGGGAGTTCGGCAGCAGCGACGACGTCACCGTCATTGTCGTCGCGGTGTAGAATCAGCAAACAATGAAATGAAATCTTCTTGCAGTGAATTACCTTCCTCTTCCCACACTACACTGAAATTGCTTGTGGCCGCAGTGCTCTACGTTCTCACGACAGCCTTCCAGGCACCATCGAACTCCATGCCTTCATCCAGCTTGCTCTGCACTGCATCGGTCACCTTTTCCCCGTACAAACACTTGAGCACGTCGAGCCTGGGAGTCTCAGTGCGCGAGCGGTACGACTTATGCATGAGCGGCGTGTAGTTTGGGATACGCTCGAGCTTGAGCAGGTCTTCTCGGATTGGCATTATGTACGCTTGGCAAGTGACAGTCTGGTGCTTCAGTTCCCCCTCCACGCTGTTCACTGGGATTTCCTCTCGCAAGTAGTACTCATCCTTGACAGCTTCCAGAATGTCCAACGCTGCTAGTGCATCTGCGTCCACGCGGTAGATCTCCCCAGGCACCTGATAGCCCTCCGTGTGCGTCCGGTACAGACACGGCACAGAGCGGTCCGGATTAAGAACCAGATGAAACTCAGCGCAAGCAGTCAGACCCGTGCCGACGTACTCGGCCTTGCCTACGAGCTCTGCCGGGTGAAGATACCGCTCATAGTTAATCAGACCGCGCTTGAGAGTGCCGTAGACGAAGACGTACGTATCTTAAGATACCGCTCATAGTTAATCAGACCGCGCTTGAGAGTGCCGTAGACGAAGACGTACGTGTCCATGGTGAAAGATCTCAAAAATGATTCGATTGCTCGAAAGTGATACAACTTGAAGTCTAGGAATAAGATCTGAGAAAGAAAGCTCACTTCCAGCATACCGGTATTAATTCAGTAGTACTATTGAAAGGGGATATGCTTTACTTTTAAGTAAGCTTAAAAGTAGTATACTAAGTATCCCCTTTCAATAGTTCTACTGAGTCATTACCGGTATGCTGGAAGTATGTCATATACCGGTAGACAAAAGACCTCACATTCCTTTTGATGGTCGGAACGGATGCGCCGCGGTTGGTCCTCGACGACGGAGGAAGAGGAAGGGAGGAAAGCCAGACTGCCGTGATTTTTTGTGTGTATGTGGTGCTTATACAGCGCGAGTTTATGACGGATTTGTCGGCACATGAGCTGCTGCTGTTGCTTGCCTTATCGGTTCGAGCGCCGCTCTTGTCCATTGTGAAGATGCTTTAGCCATATTTGAGAGAAGGCCTCGGGTCGTCTCGATGATGATAACACGTTCGAGAGGTTTGTTTGCTGCAGCTAATGGGGGGAACGTCTGAGGAAGTGAGCGAAGTGGTGTGCTTGTACTCCTTTTCGGGTTGCAAGTGCGCGGCGTTGCTTGTTCATGACGATCTCCTTGGCTATAAGAGCGATGAAGCATGCAATTTGTTGTACGGTGATCCCAAGACTCTGCTGCTTTGTGCTGCATGTACACAAAGGTCGATGGTTGTTTGCGGTGACCCTTTTCCTGTCTGTGTTGACTCCATCGGTGACGTAGCATTTGTCGTGCGCCTGAGCTAAACTTGTCTAGTTCTTCTCTTCTTCTCGCAGGGATGCAAAACATAAGGCCGCTTTTAAGACCCCCGCTAGAAGCTCTTGGGTTCTTTTGTCCTGCCGCTCTGCGTGTGTGGAAAAGTTGTGCTTAAATTGAGCTCGCGGGCTGCTGTCTGATGACGATGACCATTGCAGAAGGTATCGCAATATTGCTGAGCACGAATGAGAAGAAGTGAAATTCCGTACTAGACGAGTGCCCGGGTGTTTGGCCCGGCAGCCAAGGAGTCACATTGAAAATGATGACAAGAGGAAAACCAGAGCGATTGCGTTCGAGACGCGTACAGTGTACGCGCTCGAGGCATCGCGATGAAGGTTCTTTACACTTGACCTGATTCCACTGTTACGCAATATAAGTCTAAAGTTACGTTTGTTCATGCTGCTGTTCTCCTCTTGGTCTTCGCCGTCCTGCCACTTAAGCCTTTCTCCGCCTTTCGTTTTCCTTTTCGACCAGGCTTGTTACCACCACGGCCTCCTGCGGCCGGGGGATCGCAGACTGTGTTGCTTCCCTTTTTCCCCTTTAGCTCATCATCGACAGCGTTCGTCAAGGCATTCGGTATCGCGCTATGCCGCGATTTTGTTCGGGGGTATAGCGGGCCTTCAGGTGCCGAGCAACTCGCCAAGAGCTCGTCCCAGTTCATCCAGCAAGCGAACGGCTCAGCCACCTTATTTGGGTCCATTCCACCCAGTAGTGGCCGCAGCTTCAGACATTCCGAGCATTGCACGAATTTGCGTTCGCCATCGTCGTCCTGAGAGTGCGTATACTTGTAGTGGTACGACAGTTTATCCAGACGCCTGCAGCGCTGAATAAAGTCTTGAGCGAACTTGCGTTGACGGTGCTCCACCAGATCCGGACCGTTCATGAGCACCACGAGCTTCTCTTCCGGTGCCGCGCATTTCTAAAATGAAACAAGAGCAGATAATAACAGTCTGTTAGGCGATAACTCGCTACTGCGCCGAATAGTGCACTAACATTGTGTCGTTTGTCCCATTTGTTCATTTTGCAGTACCAAACAGTCGGCAGCTCTGAAACATTCACTTGATCTGAAGCCAAACACATCAGGATCAGAAGTTAGCGCACACATTTTTCATCTTCAAGCCTTGAGAACTTACTCGGTAGTCGACGCCACTTTTGGCATTTGTCGCACTGCACCCAGTCATCTTGCTTTGTCGCGATGGGATTCGGTTTAATCTCGTCATCTTCCGCCGCTGCTTCCTTCAATTTCTGCAGCGCGCTTCGTGTTTCTACCGACAGTTCGGGAGACGACGGAGCAGTTGTCTCGGAGCTGCTCCCGCCAATTTCTTCGTCTTTCGTCTCGACATTTATATTTGCTGACTCCAGCGCAGGCATTGTCGTCGTTGCTGCTACAGTTGCTGGCTTTAAGTCGTCCTCCTGCTCCGCCTCCAGGTCTTTCTCCCCCTCTTCCTCAGAAATGATCTGGACTTCAATTCCGTAGTAATCCATGATTTCTTCATCATCGTCAACGGGCGCTAGGCCCGGCCAGAGTGAAGAAATATACTTAACACGCTCGTCAAGCGTCAAGCTCCCTGGCTTATCGCCCGTCAGCGGGACAAAGTCTTCACCTCCTACCTTCAC
Source organism: Phytophthora tentaculata (assembly GCA_033557915.1). Taxonomy (NCBI): domain Eukaryota; phylum Oomycota; class Peronosporomycetes; order Peronosporales; family Peronosporaceae; genus Phytophthora; species Phytophthora tentaculata. The sequence continues at coordinate 6,188,988 of JAUCEA010000016.1, read as the reverse complement.
AGGCTTATACTTTGGCAGCGGCCGGCGTACACGTGGAGGTACAGAAGGGAAGCTTCTCTCGTCGGAGCAATCAGCGTAACTGCGGCTATCGGTCCAGCTGGGTTGCTGAGTTGGGTGTGCGCTCCGACCGATGATCGCGTCGAACATGGCAGCTTCGTGGTCGTCCTCCTGCACTGAGGCGTTGTATTCCTTGAGCAGCTCTCGCTTTAGGCGGAATATCTCCGCATAGCGACTGGGGTTGCTGAAGCCGCCGTTGTGACGCGGGAGACGCTCCGGCAGTATCGTAGTCGTGACAGTGCCACCGGGAGACACCGCGGCCTTCTCCTCGGCAGGTAGCGTGGCTCGGTATGAGATTTGGCAGCGCGGGTAGAAGCGCACGAGGCGGTGCATTCTGTTGTTCTTAGGTTTCATGATGGTAAAGTCTTTGAGCTCAATCTCACGCGGCTCATCGGGTCGCAGCAGATACACGTCCACGGTCTCCGTTTGCATGTGCACCTCTTGTTCTGGAGCGAAGATAGAAGGAGAAACATTCAGTCCAGGTAGCATTAACAGAGGAGGAGAAAACTATTGTATAGCAGGCAGCCGGCAACGCACCGTCGTCGTAGTGGTAGTCGTCGTCCATGGCGTTCAGCGCCGCGCTCAGGTCCATCGTGGGCTACGATTCGTGGCACCTGCTGGAAGTCGGTCAAAGACTGGCATACTTACGCCAAATCATTTCAGAAAGGGTATTTGAATTTCTGGTTTTTCAAACAGAATTGGGCATATTGCTGAATCTGATAATCAGATTCAGCAATATGATTATTCGTTTCAGAAGGTTCAGACATGATGTATCCACTATCTTCGCAGGACGTGCACAATGGCCTCGAAGATTGCGACGAAGCAGACGCTGGTGTTCGTGTACGGCACACTCAAGATGGGGCTGTATAATTACAAAACGTATTTGCTGCCAGCGGTCGAGCTGGGCAAGGCTTCATTGGTTGGCGCAGCTCGTAGTTGAAGGAGGACTTCCACTTGATGCTGGATGACTAGGCCTTCTACCCGTGTCTTTATCGAGCGCCGCAGAATGAGGGCTACCGAGTTACAGGCGAGGTCTACAGTGTTGATGACGACACACTGGCGGCTCTGGATGTGCTTGAAGAAGTGGATGATGATCTTTATGCTCGTGACGAGATCCATGTGATACTCGTGGATGGAGAACGCAAGGGAGAGACCGTGTCCTGCCACTGGCATTAGGTACACCTGGCAGTGCCAGGTGTACCTAATGCCGGTCATCGAAGACTTGCCTAGACTCGAGCGCATCACGAACTATACGGCAGCAATGAACGCCAAGTACGATCAGCTCATGGGTGATCCCCAGCTCGAGATCTTGGAATGCATCTTTGGAAAGGAGATCACACAGGCCGTGGAAGCCAAAGTAAAAGAAGGGATGGAGTTTACAGATGCCTGGAAAGTGGCGGTGAAAGCGTAGACACTGTGAGGTGCCGCACTAACCGCACAACACCAATTTTTTATACAACACATTGACGTGTATGTACCGGTAATTGCTGAATGTTGTGGTGTCTACAGGATAAACTTCGAAAGGTCCGTGCGCTCCAGTACATTGGAGAGACGTTGCTGTATGTACTTCTTGTCGATCTCGAAGGTCATACCGTTCATCCTAGGTGCGTGGAAGGACACCTCCTCTGTGATCTTGCTGATGATAGTTGCCAGGCGACGTGCACCGATGTTGTCCGTCTGTGCGTTCACTTGTTCTGCAATTGAGGCAATCTCACTGATGGCGTCGTCCGTGAACGTGAGTTTCACGCCCTCCGTCTCCATCAACGCACTTGTCTGCTCCAACAAGTTGTGATCCGTGTCCTTCAGGATCTTCTCGAACTCGGCAGCGCCCAGTGGTGAAAGTGCCACACGAATCGGCAAACGGCCTTGCAGCTCCGGCATCAAGTCCGAGGGCTTTGAGCGGTGGAAAGCACCGCTAGCGATAAACAGGATGTGGTCTGTGTATACGAGTCCGTAGCGAGTGTTCACAGCGCAACCCTCTGTTAATGCCAACAGCTCCTTCTGCACGCCTTCACCCTTGCGGTAGCTTGCCGCGTTCCCCCCGGAGCGAGTCTGGTCGCCACCGCTAGCCAGCTTGTCGATCTCATCAAGAAACACGATGCCGTTGTGCTGCACGTTCTCCAACGCTCTCTTGACCACTTCGTCGTCGTCAATAATCTCGTCCGCCTCCTCAGCTTCAAGACGAGGCAGCGCCTCCTTCACCGTCATACTCGTTGTGTTGTCCTCATTCTTGCTGCCACCGCCGGAAAAACGAGACGCCATGAGCGTATCCAGATGTTGCATCATTTTCTCTAACTCTGGCGGCATTTCCATCATCATCTCTGGGTTTGCTGACGAAGGGCGTGCCTTACTCGACAATGGTTTGAGCTGGACACGCACCTTCCGGTTGTCCGCTTTGCCCGTAGCGATCTCCTCGCGAAGCTCCGCCCTTGAGATATCGCTGAGGTTCTTGCGGTCCAGCAGGTCCACGAGCCGGTCAATGGCCCGTTCACGAGCTGCTGCAGCGTGCAGCTTCTGTGCCTCGGATCTCTCCATGTTGACAGCTACGTCCACAAGATCCTTGATCATGGAGTCAGCGTTGGCGCCGTAGATGCCCACCTCGGTGAACTTGGTGGCTTCCACCTTGAGGAACGGCGAGCCAGAGATCTTGGCCAGACGCCGCGCGATCTCAGTCTTTCCAGATCCAGTAGGCCCGCTCATGAGGATGTTCATGGGCGAGATCTCAGCTCGCAGCGCATCGTTCTGCAGTTGTCGACGGCGCCAACGACTGCGCAGTGCCACGGCCACCGCTTTCTTGGCCTCCTGCTGCCCTACAATGAACTTGTCTAGTGCGCGCACCACATCCTCCGGAATACGATCGGCATCTCCTTGATGAGTCCCACCAATAGGCGCCAGCGCAAGATCAGTGGTGATTGAGCTGAAGCGGCGAAAGCCAACGCGACGCAGCATCATAGTGAAGTGATCCTTTTGAAGTGTGGCTGGAATCGGTTTCCCTTTAGATGTCATGTTTCTTATGTACACCACCCAAAATGACGTTAAAGAGGCAAAATCAAAAGTGGCGCCAGTTGACGAAAATGGCGCTAATGAATGACTCGGACCGCATGCTGCTGCAACGCATTATGGTAACTAGACTGCTCATCTTAGGACTAAAATGCGTCGAAAATGCTCATGAAGTAAACGGTTATGTCTGCATACAGGCGGCAGGCTCAATGGAAGATCAGGAGGTGCGGCGCTTGGCCAGGAAACTCACAGGCGAAGGTGACTCAATCGTTATTACTGGAAGTGCTCTACCAGCACTATAATACTGAGCACTTTTATTTGTTGCGTGACAGATATGACGGCCACAGAGGTGGATCAAATGGTGAACAAAGTAGCTGAAAACATTCGACCATTTGCGCTTGATGTTCGTCGCGGCATGTACGACGACGGAAAAATGTATCTGGCTGTGGTCAACACGGTGAGGAGGAAAGCCACGTACTTGGACTGCAATATTGTTGCTGACATGCAAGGGTTTGCGTGTATTGCTGCATTATTCAGAGCAATGACTCTCTTACAGCGTTCGGCAGCAATTTTAAGCCTTGGGAGATCGTGTTCCTTCGCAAGGCTATGGAGGAGATCGTAGACACGTAAGAACAGTACCTTCGACTGTTGCAAGATGTTTTATTAACTTCCTGTTTTTATTCCAGAGATGAGGGGGCTCTGGAAGAGTCGACCCTGTATAATCTACGTAAAAGTCCCACCACTTTGAACGAAGTTGAGGAGCTACTGCGCAAGTTGACGGCCGAAAAATGGATCGCGTCAAGCGCCGTACAAATGCAGACACGCAGCTTCACGCTGGGACCGCGTGCGTACCTGGAACTGAGTGCATTCCTGCGAGACTTGCAGGTCAAGAAGTGTCCGATCTGCCAGTACGAGCTTCTGCAGGGAGCCAAATGCCAGGGCAGGAACTGCGAGACTGTGGCCCACCACGGCTGCATCGATAAGTATGAGAACAGAGGAGTACGCTACAAGTGTCCTACTTGCAACAACCAGTTGCGACGATAAATTCGTGGCAACAGAACATTTCTACGGAAAATGCAACGTGGATTTCAACAGTTTCCTTTTCTGTATCCTTTTGTGCGCTTAGCTGGCCGATTCTGGGACTTGGGGGGTGGCATTAGGGTCGTATGGCAGCAATGCAGCAGCTACTCGGCGGTCCTCGGCATTCAGGATGTTGAATGTAGCACAAGCGTTGACTGTATCGAGGTATTCCACGACGATGCCGTTCACCTTCAGCATCTCCTTCAGCTCCGGATCCAAGCCGTGGTTGATACGCTCACCGCATCCAAGCACGAGAATTTCTGCAGCACAAGGTTCAGCCACTTAAATGCGCCACAATTTTATAACACGGTATCAAACCTACCGACGGGCGGGTTAGCAATAGTGAAGACAGTTAGGTGTTCGCGAGTGATCTCTTCAATCCTCTTCGGTTTCCAGAGCTACAGCGTAGCAGCAACCACCGCGTTAGTCGGGGCATAGTAGCTGCAATTATCGCTCTAAGAATATACCATGGCGATCTCGGAGAACAGCGCCACACCACCACGCATGTTCTGCAGCATTGGCAAAAATCATCAGCGATGCAATAGACACCATACAAAGATGTTCCGATAATAACTCCAACGCACAACGTCGTTGATGACGAATCCTCCTTCATCGTACTCGGTCACTGAGACCTTGGCCGTGCCATTGAGCATTTCCTAAACCACAAGAAATCAAGCCTTAGATCGATAGCACAGCGCAGGAACAAGCACCAAAGGCCACAAACCTTGTGCATATCGTGTCCATAGTTGATCCATCGACGCGTCAGTTGCAAAGTCGGCCGTGTCGCCGCTCGGAGGCTCTGACGAAGCTGCAGCAAAGTGCGGCTCATATTCGTCTGTGTGTGGCACCTCAATAGAAGCCCAATAACCAAAATGTACCCATTTTCGTAACCCATTCGTAACCCTCGATCGACATTGCAATGGATGAGCATGAGCACTTTATGCGAGAAGCTCTTCTCGAGGTACGCAGCCACCGACTAACTCTGACGATGTGCATTAAAACCTAAACTACAGCAAATTGAATGCTACAGGGTGAGAGAGCTTTGACTCGAGCAGAAGTGCCCGTTGGATGTGTGTGTGTTCATAAGGGCGAGATCATTGCTCGCGCATCCAACCGCGTCAACGAGCTCTACAATGTGCGCGAGCTTAAGATACACCATTGCAATGCATTCTTGTGTAGATTAACTTTCTTCTATGTATCTGTTTAACTGCAGGCTACGATGCACGCCGAGATCGTAGCGATTGAATCAATCGCTGCCAAGTACGGTGACAAGGCCAGCGAGGTCCTAGCCGACTGCACATTGTACGTGACGTGCGAGCCATGCATCATGTGCGCAGGGGTGCTCGCACATGTATTCATCAAGCGCGTATTCTTTGGGTGCCACAACGACCGTTTTGGAGGATGCAGCTCCGTGCTTAACTTGCACGAGCGCAGGTGCGTCGCAGTCGTAAAAGACTTGGACAGAAGTCCTGTCACAGGACACTTGAGAATTAACGAACTTGTTATACCGCCAATTGCACAGTGCACTCCCTAATAGCAACGTGCATCGTGGCTTTCCCTGCGTGTCAGGCATCCTTAAGGATGAGGCTATCACACTGCTCAAGAAGTTCTACACCAGCGAGAATCCAAGAGGTATGGTGCTAGTAGTTAGATATTTGACCGATTTGATATTTACAGCATATCTTCTTGCTCACCTGCAGTGGAAGACTCCAAGAAGAAGCGGAAAAAACGAGGTCCTGAGAGCGAAAAAAACCCAGCAAGTGAGCCCAATGAAAAAAACGCGTGATTGTTGCTCTATTGCATTCCAGTTGATATACTCTATTGCTTGCGCTGTTGTTTCTTGAGAGCGTTAGCGTAGGGAGGGTTAATAGGTTTCTGCAGTGGTTCCTGGTGAACATACTTTGCTGCATCACCCTGAGCTTCATTGCTTCCCTCGTCTTCGTCTAGTGGGTACGATTGATCTGCGTCGTAGCCGAACACGTCACCAGCGCCCATAAACACAACGTCAACACACACACCCCGCTCCGCCAATACCTTGCTGGTATAACAGTCGTCACCCTCTTCGTTCTCGGCATCTTCGATGTACCGTAGATCGAGAAGGTTTCGCTCCATGTCCGGCACAAAATCTTTCGGTAAGTGGAAATCTTGGCAAACAACAAACGCCTCGAAGCTAGAGTTGCGGCTCGTCTTGGGCTTGGCACATGTAACTATGCTGAAAAACCGACGCAGCTGGGCATATAACAGCGACACTTCTTTGCCTCGAAAGAGCTTAGCAACGAAGGTACCATCATTTTCTAAAATTTGCAAGCTGATGTTGAGCCCAGCCAGCACGAGCTGTGCCTGTAAATACTCGTCCAGATCGTGCAGTCCAAGTACATCGGGGGCACCATCACTGACAACGACCTGTGCTTTCTGGCCGTGGAACTGCGCCACAATCTCGTCCGCCGTCACCTTGTGTGTGATATCCCCCTTTAGCTGCACCACACCGTCCAGAGGCGCCATCTCCATGAGATCCACAGCGATAATAGTGCTGTCTTTGGGTACTCGCTCCGCGATCACCTGGCTCCAGCCGCCAGGGGCTGCGCATAAGTCCACGACGCGTGTGGCGCCATGCAGTAGTCCGAACTTGTCATCCAACTGGAGTAGCTTGAAGGCCGAGCGCGCGCGGTAGCCCTGCTGCTTAGCCTTACGGTAGTAGATGTCCTGCCAATAAACGAGCAAGGTGAGCACAAGGAATACGCCGTCGGCAGCTGCGCCAAAGGCGACGCACCCGCTTGTCCTTGGAAGTCTTGCCCATGATGACACCACTGGCGAGAGCGATTGTTCCGCCCTTTAGTGTGCGCATTGTGACATTTGTGACAGCAGCCACAAATGTCCTACGCCTTACACCTCACAGTGACCTATATACCCTTTTTGAAGAAATTTGATTGGAAGAAACTTTAAATGGGTAGATTACAGGACGCACGTCGCAAGTTTGCCAACATGAAGTGATTCAGCTCATTCCGCTATTCTCCAGCGTGAGGCTCCTACAACCCATGAGCAGCTTTTCACATCCAACCCATACAAACTACCACACAGGCAGCAGCACCAACGGCTATTGCTACCCTAACACGAACACCTACTACCAGACGCCCTACACCTCGTACGCCTCTTACGCGCAGCCACCGCCGCAATACTCGCACGTCCAGCCTCCGCCCCAGGAAATCCCGTACGCCGTGCCAGTAGACGCCGCCCCAATGGCTTCCCAGGAATCAATCGACTACTCACGACCGCAGACGTGGCGCAATTTACCGCAGCAGCAGGAGCGTGGAAGTAACGTGAGCACTGACCCTGGCCGCCCGCCAAGCTTCAAATCGAACCAGACCGCGACCCGCCCGGAGCGCTCGTTCAGCAACATCAGCGCCACGAGCATTGACAGCTCTACGCAATCATCGACCTACAGCGAAGCTGCCATGGCCGCCAACGCTTCAGTCGCCGCAGCCGCTGTCGACCCAGCTGCAAGCTTGTTCGGTGGAAGGACGAGTGTTTACCCAGGAGAAACCTTATTTGGCGAAAGAACGAGTGTGTCCAGTGCGACATCCAGCGCCACCAGAAGTAGCTTCGACGCCGCGATGGATACCATGTGGGAAGCACGTCGTGCGAGGGAGAAAGCGGAGGCGGAAGCTGACCTGAAGCTGATTGATGCTGTGTGCAAAGCCTCGCTGGCCGAATACAACGATCGCGAGCGAGCGCTGAAGGAATATGAGTCTGAGTCGTCTCAGAGATCTCTCCAGCACCAGACATCCTCAGCGACACTGCTGCAAGCAAAGACCGACGCGGAGCAACGCAAGCGCGCAGCTATGCAGACTGTGCTCGATAGCAAGGCACGAGCTAAAGAGATGAGTGAGAAAGCTCGCGAGGCCACAGCGTTATACGAACAGAAGAACAGTGAACGTCTTTCAAAACAGGCTGAGCTTGAAGCACTGAAGCTCCGCGAGGCGCAGGAAGCGGAGCTGTTAGCTGTGCAGAAGCGCAAGGACGAAGCCATGCGCAAACGCACGGAGGCCGAGCAGAAGGCGCGCGAGGCTCGAGAGAAGGCGGAGGCAATGCGGCGCCAGGCTTTCCAGGCGGCGTCCAAAGTTCGAGCCAACTCACGCCGACAGATTGAGACGCAGCTAGGAGAGGAAGAGGCTCAACGTCAACGCGAGATGCAGCGCAAGCTAGATGAGATCGAGAGGAACAAGGAACTAGCTCGTCAGCGGAAGGAAGAGGCGGCCAAGAAGGCGGAGGAAGCTCGTCGCCGAGCTGAGGAGCTTCGCCTGAAGGCTGAACAGGCTCGAGCTGGGCTGAAGTCTTCATCGGCCACAACACCAACAGCGTCTGCTTGACCCCGTAGGAGAGCGCGTTGAAGTGGAAAGTAGTCACGATTCGGTTGTACCGGTAAATATATTAGCGTTGATGAACCACGCAATGTTGGTCCAATCATTTGTGTTAACTTACTAACTTCATTTCCATGGGGACAGCTATCATAGTTAAAAAGCAGTAGAAGCCTCGGCAGCCTCCTTCTCTAAGCTAGAGAAGTGCGTGGGTGACGACAGTTTGAGCTTACAGACATCTTCGAGACTTGCACTCGAGCTGCACGTGCCATCAGAGGCAGTTGTGCGACGACAAGAGAGCGAGCGACAGCGGATATCGTCGTTGAGCTCACTTTTGCGCTTAGAGCACAACCAGTCCTCCTCTTGGTTGTCGGAGAGGGAGTCAGACTCCGGTGCGTCTTTGAACCAGCCGTAAGACAGCAGATCCGTGGCTGTGGGACGCATGAGTGGGTCGGTGACTAGCACGTTCTTGAGCAATCCTTTTGCCTGATCAGAAATGTACGCAGGGTAGTTGATGTGATTGCGTGAAACATCTCGGCGCAGTCGGTGGAAGTCCGAGTCGTCGAAAGGTGCGCAGCCCGTAAGAAGCGCGAAGATGAGCACACCGACACTCCACACGTCGGCGGGGCCCCCACGGAAGCCTTCACGAGCGGCTTGAGCTGACGCATGGAGAAACAGAATCTCAGGACTACAGTACAGCGGTGTGCCGCACACAGTCTTAAGTGGCAGCTCCGGGTTGGCAACCACTTCCGATAGACCAAAATCAATGAGTTTCACGTTCAAGTCTTTAGTGACCATGACATTCTCCAGCTTCAAGTCGCGGTGGAAGATGTTGCGCTTGTGACAGTATTCCAACGCCGACAACAGCTGCCGGAACACGCCGGCGACTTGGTCTTCCGGCATCTTTCCGTTCTCCAGCAAGTGTTCCAGTAGGTCTGATCCTTCCACGAGTTCGTGGACGATGCAGATGCGGTGCGACGTCTCATAAGCGCCCAAGTACTTGATGATGTTAGGGTGGTCCAGCGACTGGGAGATCTCCAGCTCCGACACGAGTTTCAGCAGTCGTCGGCGTACACGGTGCACAGCCTTCTCGCGCACGTACTGGCCGTCCGCGACCATGGAGCGGCGTGCCTCCACCATCGACACCTTGTCGAACACCTTAACGGATACTAGCTGGCCTGAGCTCTTGTCTACCGCCTCGTACACCTTGGATGTCGCACCGGCACCCAGTACGCGTCCAAACGCGAGCTGCAGCCATAGAAAAAAATCAAGTCACCCAGCAAATCGTCAGTCGCGCCTTCCAACGTTGGTAAGCCACTACAAGCGTACGTACGTGCTGCTCGAGCTCCTCCTCGCTGATCATCTCGCCGATGAGCGCGCGCAACCGATCGTTGATCGACAGCTTAGCCGGCTTCTTTTGCAGCGGCGCCTGCCTCCGCGCTAGAGGCGCATGGACTTTGGCCGACATTTGAGGCGATCCACGACGCTCGTTCATGCAAAAGAGCGACGAGTACCCGCCCACCAGTGTATCCAGCAGTGTCGCCATCGGATCTGTTTGATGCTGCTTCTGTTTCTAAGACGGACAAATCACTTGCCCTCCACGCCGCTAAATTCAAAGTGACATCGCTCTCGTTCAGTGGAACGCTTGGCAAAAACGGATGCGTGAATCCTGGGGTTTATTTTTAGCCAATAGTATTGACGGGACCAGTCGGCCAATGAACGGTCGCCGAAGCAAGATCTCGCACATAAAACGCTCGCCGGAACCTACCCCGCTTATTCGCAGCGTCGAGAGACCAGACCGTGAGGATGGGTCTCGCAAGCGACAAATGACCACAAGAAACCCATGGCTACCGCTCATTGCCATTTCGCGTCGATATACGCGTTGATTGTTATATTAATACTTCATAGAAAAGCGCGACGCACATTGCGCGTTGCAGACATCGCTTAACCTCGTCTTTCTGTTTGGAAAGTGTCATCAACCCACGCACGGCATGTCATGCGCAATTTACCCAGGGTTGTTGTTTCTGAGCATGGGCTTAGTTCAGCTGGGTTCTTTTTTCGAGGTCTATCTTTAACCGCCCAAACCACTGGCTGCCATCGTCCCGCGTGCGCTGTCGTGTCTATCTGAGAGACTGGACTGGGTGAGGCTGGTTTTCAGCCCTGGAACGGACTGCTGAATCAGCAATCAGGCGTTCTTTACTGTAAAGCGTTCAGTATCGATCGACAATGCGCCCCCGTCGCTGTTAAATCTGATAACGTCGGAATGATGGTCATCTGATTAAGGCAAAAAGCAACAGGAAAAACCGATTCTATTGGCAAAACAAGGGCAAACGGGTGAGGGATGATCAGAGCGAATCGCTCAGGGATGTCCAAGTGAACGCGAACAACGTATGTTTCAAGCAAACATGAAAAAACACACTTCATAATGTTACTACAGTACCGTTGATTCACTGTGTGTTACCGGTACATACTGTGCCACAGTTTTAGTACCTAAATAAATATGCAAAAAAATAAAAGAAATTTTCGGTTGCATATTTTTAAGAATGCATACCGAGAATTAACTTAAATGTCGACTTAATTTAGCTCTATTAATGTAGAATGATATGCTAAATTTACAAATTTTAATCTGCTCTACATATTATGTGAACAGATTAAAATTGTTCGTCTGATCGCGATAACACTCGACTGACTTCCATCATGGCGGGCCAGCAAGCCCCGCTGTCGCCGCTCCTGGCACCGTCTCCAGAGGACCCGCCAATGCTTCGGAGTGCCCACAGCACTGGCAGCTTCCCGCGCCTACCCGTCACGCCCATGACGCCGCGCTCGCCTGGATCCCCTTCCGCGTTTTTCCTCCACACAGGGACCACAAACATCGTCGTGCTGGCACCACCATCGCCAACCGACTCGAGCGTCTCGACCACTACAGTGTCCACTGTCGCCTGCGAGGCGTGCGTGAAGGCCCGGAGATGGCTGAGTATGAACGTGGTGCAGCGTGTGCTGTCCGCGCTGGTGCTCGTGCCACTCATCACGGTCTTCCTGTGGCTCTCACCAGCCTTTGCCACTGCCACGTTCTGCACCTTCGTAACCAGCATCTGCTCCTACGAATATGCGTGGCTGCAACACCGCATTTATCTGCGCGTCATGACCAAAATGAACGCGTGCGAGCCAGGATTAATGCACAGGGACGCCGGACCGAATCAGAACAGCCGTGATGAGGACGACAATCGTGTGTCCGGTAGCTTTAGTCGCAGCACACGAAGTGAGAGTGGCAGCAGTAGCATCGAGAGAAACGTGGAGGCTTCTGCTGACACTACAGGCGACGTATACATGAACAGAGGACGCACTGCCGTCAGCACTAGTGGCGAAACTGTGCAGTCGTCGCCATTGACGCCCCCACCTCCGCCTAGAGCCTCAATGCTGTCTCCTCAATTGGACGAAACGCCTCGACAGCGAAGACCCAGTCACGACAGCAACGTGCGGGAGAACGACGATTACTTGCATGATTCGAGCTTCTCAAATACTGCAGTTTCCAAAATTGCAGACAAATACTTCGGACAGAACGAGTGGATTGCTGCGGTGGTTTTATCGTCGATCACAACGCTCCTCACAACGCCAGTGTTCCTGCTCTACGTCAATCACATCCCTGAGCTGCAGGAGAAGCAGCTATTCAAACTGCGATGGTTCTACAGCATCGCCACCGACTTCGTTGCTGCGCTCTGCGCCTTCTTCACGCCTAACTGGAAGTATGCGTTCATCTGCCTAGTGGAGAAGGCAGTGTTTACGTTATTGACGATGCACTCGACTGCCTGCCCCATCAACCGCTTCCGCTGCGGTGTCTCATTAGAACCGGCTCAAGTTTTCCTTTCAGGTGTGGTGGTTATTGTGTTCTTTCGAGTGCAAACGCGCTCTTCTGGCCCTGCAACGTTCCTACACATTGCACTGGACATGCTCGGCTACCTGTATATTATTGGGAGCCTTTCGGTCATTGTTGCGTTCGTAGATGACGAGCGACTGGAATCGTATCGCAAGCTCTTGATTGTTCTGCTGTACGTCGTGTGGGCTTCCGATACTGGAGCGTATTTGACGGGGAAGATGCTGGAGCGGATACACTACAGCTACTACAATCCGATGGCGTCTCATTTATCTAAGAACAAAGACTACGAAGGAACACTAGGGGCTATTCTATTCGGCATAACTGCTATGTTCATCTCCTCCGACCTGCTGAACGTACCAGGCTCTGCAGTCGCTCAAGTTGGTTTTACAGTGATGGCTGTGATTGTTGGGCGATTAGGAGATCTTTTCGAGAGTCTACTGAAGCGTGCAGCGGGTGTGAAAGACTCAGGAAAGCTGATTCCTGGACACGGTGGTGTATTAGACCGTATTGACGCACTAATGTTCGCCTCGCTCGTGTTCGCACGATATTATGCGTCGATTGTCATGTGACGCCAGACGTAGGCTTCTCGAGCAGGTCGCACGAGGAGCCTGCAAGAAAGTTTCGTGTTTAAATTAGTAGTATTCAGTTGGTTGAATGGAATGAAAATATTGCGATTATTTCCGATCGTAACTGGAAAATTCAAAAGACATTCCTACGGCCAAGGATACAGAAGTTCCGCAGCAGCTTTCTGCGCAGCAAGGTTGCCATTCAGCAGCTTGACCAGCGTCAGCGCGAACTTGAGCACCGTTGCTGGGCCTTGGCTTGTCACGCAGCGAGTGTCCACAACGACATCTTCGTCAACGAACTCGCGGATCATTTCCGGCTCATGAGCAATCGAGCAGGTAGCACGCTCTCCAAGCAAACCATGCGTATTAAGCACAACTGCCGGTGCCGAGGAGCTCGCAGCAATCCAGCGACCAGCTTGTTTCTGCCACAGCAGCATCTTGATCACGAGATCTGAGTCACGTACATGGGAAGCCCCATCGCCCTGCTCAATTCATCAGTAGTGATCAGTGCTACTATGTACTAGTAGTATTTAACTCGAGGAGATTAACAACAACTCGTACTTACCCCGGGCACTACGATCAACTCGAAGTTTTCGAAGCTGCACTCCTCGATAGGCTTCTCAGCCTGGATGTGCAGGCCGTGATTGCCCATGACAATGTTATTCTTCGTTCTACCGACCGAGCCAATGACGACGTGGAGCCCCCCACGGACCAACACGTCGGACAGCGCTAACGTCTCTAGTTCTTCGCAGCCATCAGCCACTACGATCAAAGCTCGAGGCTTCACGTGTGGCAGTGCCTGGACTGGGAGGTCTTCATCGCCCAGCGCAATGTACTCGGATGTTCCACCAGCCATCATGTTTGCCGCTTTTCCAATGTTAATTCGGTTGTGAGCTAAGAAATTCACCGCAACGCAGCTTCAAGACCGTTCAGGAGAAAATCGCGTATGGGAGTAGCCAACATGAAGTTCAACAACGTCAGGGCTCAATGACCAACGGCGAATCGTTAACGAGAAAATGACACAGCACTCTCGTATTGTCCCCGAAGAACGAAAGACAAGTCATGGCTCGAATTGCACAGGCGATCAGTGAGATCGTGAACCCGAAGCCCACGGCACTGGTTCCAGTGGTAAGTATCTTAAAATAACCATCTTTTAGTTGCGTCAATGCTGACAATAGTGATGATGAATGTAGACCATGGGGAGTGAAGAGATCGAGGTGGCTGCTCTGTGCGATATCTTGGCTCGTGGTGGAGTTCGTGTGACTGTTGCGAGTGTTGACGGTCATCTCAACCACATCGTGAAGCTCGCGAAGGGCACCAGCTTGCAAGCAGACAAGCCTATCGAGTTTTGTGTCAATGACGAGTATGATGTCATTGCAGTGCCCGGTGGTCCTGGAGCGAAGACTCTGGGTGCCAATCGGACGCTGACGTCGCTACTGAAAGAGCAAAAGTCTGCTGGCAAACTGTACGGTGCAGTCGGTGAAGCCGTGTTCGACGTGCTGTTCCACAACGCGCTGGTTGAGGGTCCCATGGCTGCTGATCCGGCTGACAAACTGGTGTTGAGCGACCTCTACTCGGACGACAAAATCGTGATCGCGGAGAACTGCGTGACAAGCAAAGGCCCTGCCACAGTCATCGCCATGGCCGTGACGTTGGTGGAACTGCTTCGAGGCGAGAAGGTTGCTCGTACGGTGGCCAGCGACATTGCCTTCAAGCCAATCAAGAAATGAGTCATAGTAGGAATCGAGCCATGTTGCTCACGTGAGCTTGCATTGTAGCTCAACAAAACGTTGACGAAGAAACGTTAGTTCAATGAGAACCATAAGCTGTATGCAGCTAGCTAGCTAACTGTAGTTGGTCAGCTAATGTGCTAAATGCTTCCGTACACTTCAGCTCTTCACTTTTTAAGAAACGAAACACGAAGAACGGGGAGGGTCAGTACTGCTTGTAACGATCCAGCTCCTTGATCCACTTGGACAGTTAGCTTCGTCTTTAGCAGGTACTTTCCAGGCACAAAGACAGTTAATACCGAGTTGGTGAGATCCACTGCAATCTGCTCCGAAGTTGACTTCATCTTAGGAACGAGAATGGCTGCAACGATCTCGTTTTTCCGTTGTCCTGACATCAACTCGAATCGAGGCGTCTCAAGTTTATTACGTTGCGGTGAATCGCTCAGCGGACTAGAGATTGTCTCCGTTTGTGTCAGGTTGCCAGTGAGCGCCTTGCATCTTGCGGCCTGGTCTTTTGTTAACACCATACCTCGGTAGAAATGGCGACCTAGCTTGTCTTCCAGATGGATATCCAGCTTCGCATCTAGTCGCTTCTGTAAAGCTTCCACGACTCCATACTCCACATTGAATCGCCGTGTCTTGTCGACTCCGCATACAACATACAAGAAGCTGCTTCCGCGTGACCAGGCTGTATCTTGCTTTTCTTCTTCGTGGAAGTGCGAGACCGCACTGAAGGGGTTCTGCTTGGGCAGCAGCAGCATCTTAGCGCCAACAATGCGTGACTGCACTGCGAACTCGCCATTCATGTCTGCATAGTCATTGGCGCAGGTAAAAATGGCTGGGATCCTCGACTCCGCGATGCGATGGAGATCTGGTAACCAGCTGAAGAGTAAGTCGTGTCTGTGCGAGTCCACAAAGTTGCCGAAGCCAGTGTTGTAGCCCACGATAACTGACGTTTCAGGCGTGCAGTCACTGAAGAGATGAGTGTTCTGAAAGTCTCCAAAAGTTCCTTGGAAGTGATGAACTGCGAGGTTCCCGGGCTGACCTTCCTTGATTCTGTCTGCGTCTCGCTCGTCGACTTCTGGGCCGATGAAGAAGAGCGTGACTTTGTCTTTAAAGTAAAACGCGGCAATTTCGTTCCAGTAGTTAGTGATGCGCCACACGCGCTGCTCCGCCTTTTGCGAGGCTCCAATCACCAGTATACGCAGCACAGGACCCGTGCAGAGCTGTAGCATCTGCGTTACGTGCAACAACGTAACGGGGAAGCTCAGCGCGTCGAGCATCGACGGATCATACGTGGCCGTAGCCACGAGGTCCACATGATCACTGGAAGAGCTCCTTGATCCCAGGAACTCCTTCCAGCCAGCCGATAAGTCCACAATGTGTGACGGGAAGGGTGGAAGCTGCGGGAACACTTTGGATTCGAGCCACCGAAATGTGCCGCTGTACATTCCGTCACCACGCGGATCCAGTTTGAGATGCTGCGTGTCAACAGCATGGGGCACCGAAGCGTCCGTCGCCATGGTTGGCGGAGGTTTCCCCGCCTTCGGTCGTTGGCGTCGACTCTTCTTGCCCATGAGATGCAGCGACTAGCAAGAGCGAAAGTGCGATCATGAAAGGTCACGATCTTCGACGTATGACGGTCATTTCGAAATTACGCACAGTAATCGTCGATACTTTAGTAAGTAATTACCGGTATATGCACATCTTGCTTTTAAAATTACTGACTATATAGCCAAATACATATCTCAGCATGTTTACGGAGCTACATTACCGAGGGGGGCGAAGAGCTCACAGTCACATCCGAGCTAAGTGAGCCGGAAAAAAGAGACACTCCCCAGGCACGAGCAGCTCCGGCTCCCGTCGTGTGTGTCGTGTCGTGAGTGCGTGCCATGGCGGACACGAATCGCCGCAAGGGGGGCTACATGCAGGCGGCGTCCCAGCAGCAGTTCTCGGTCTATCAGCAGCAGATGCAGGCCCAGGCCCAAGCTCAAGCTCAGGCTCAAGCACAGGCCCAGCAGAACCCCTATCAGTATCAGCAGTATCAGAAGCAGCAGCAGAGTAAAGCGCCAGGTTTCCATCCCAACCGTAGCGGAGGATACCGCAGCGCCACCTCCGCGCGTCCTGGAGCCCAGAAACCCTTCATGACTGGAGCCAAGATGGGTATCAAGAGCGGCATGACGGTGGAAGATCTCAAGCGACTGACACAGAAGAGAATGCAGCAGTCCAACCCGGCCACACCCAAGACCTCAGCGCCCGAAGATTTCTCGTCCGCGAGACCTGCCACGCCAAAGATCAACATGGCGGTGGTCAACGCCACCTCCACACCCGCTGCAGTGGCCACTCCACCAGTCATTCCCAAGACTGGCATGTCAGTGCAGGAGCTCAAGCAGCTCACAGCGCTTCGTGTGGCGTCTCAGAACGTCCCAGTACATGCCAGTGAAGTGACGGGACTAGTGAGTAAGGTGGTGCTGAATAACGCCGCCAAGTCGCACTACCGTGACAATCTACGCACCTCTCTCACACCTGGCAGTACACCCAAGCGCTCCCACCACACTCGAAGCAATAGCAGTACCCAATTCGGCAGTGCACAGTACAGTGGCTTTGATCTAAGTCGCAGTCACGGATCAAGTGATCTCAGTCGCAGTCATGGGCCTATGAGCTCCGGGTCAGGTGACGCCATCCCAGTGCGTGGCCACCGCAGTCGCTCACGTAGTTCGCAACTCCCCAACGTCGACTCGTCCGTGAACAACATGCCCATGCGCTACTCGTACACTAGCGGCCAGACACCGGAAGATTATTTCTCTTCGTACGACTTTGGAGGCAACTCGACGTCGTCTCAAGAAACAGATCCAGGGCGTGGCAGTCTCGACGATGGCGCCAGTTCCAGTCGCAATTCGTTTCTACAGTTCTCGGACGATTCGTTCCCTCCTCCTCCCCCAATGGACGAGAGTGGAGGCTTTGTATCGACCGCGTTACCGTCGTGGTCTCCGCCTCCTGCCAGGAGCAAGAAGCTCAGCGCCTCAGCAAGCAGTGGCGCTACATTCTACAACCAGCAGACTTCATATTATAACATCGCGTCCAAGGATGAACCGACCCCTGCTGGTGATAATGGAGCGAGTACAAGTCAAGGACAAGACCAGAATTCCGTTCTGGCCCCGCCTCCTGGACTCACACGAAGGCCGTCGATGACTGTACCCTGGCAAGTGGCTGAGGCTGTGCTTAACACCCCACAGACCAACACTGGACGGAAGAAACTGGCGGATTTGGATGCTGACACCAGTTCAAGTGGACTAAACTCGTCAGCCGCTGAAGCTGCGGCTCAACTAACGGGCCTGTCGCTACAGTCGTCTACGCGTGGTCGCAATACAGGTGCACCGCCTCCTCCTCCGCCTTCGTCGAGTATGTTGTCGAGCTCGCCGTCCACTTCTGGGGGTATCCCGCTATCTGGAGGAGCCAACGCCGCGCGACGTGGCAGCTTCGGCAATGCTGCCGAGTTCTTCAAGTTCCGGCGACGTAGCAAAAGCCGTCTTGAACTGGCGCGGGATATGTCTTTCGGTGACAATGGGGAGCTGGCTGGATACCCTAGTTATGGCACAGCTGGAGCGATGCCTGGTATTGCTGAGCGTCACGGTGATGCTGAAGACGAGATCCACGAGGATTCAGTCTCCGAAGCGAGCGCTTCGACGTCAGCCAACGATGAATCCAGCTCGCAGGACTACACAGATGAGGACGTTGTCCAGGTGACTGGCGGCTATGACGATACAGCAGAGATCTCGGGCAGTTTTGTGTCATTTTACAACGCTGCGAGACAACAACAGAGCGGGCTTTCAACGCTGGCGATCCCTCCCCCGCCGCCGCCGCCTCCGATGGCAGACGAAGACGATGATGCGTCGACCACGTCGTCAACAAAGGGCAATGGGCTGCCTATGATGTCTCCGAACGGTGCGCGACTTCGGAAGGTGGCGGAATTGGCTCGACGAGGCAGTTTAAGCAGCGAAGACAAGACTCGGGCCAAGGATGAGATTATTCAGAGCTCGTTGGGCATCGGCGCGAGTAATGCCGCGCGTCTATTAGCTACCAAGAAGGAAGATCGGGGAGACCGCGTGCCAGCCACAGCTCCGTCAGTGACGGCACCTCCTGGATTCCCCGGCATGCCACGCTTGACACCGAAAGCCTCGACCAAGAAGATGCTCACACCTGGATCGGGGATCGTCCGTAGTACAGCGGTGCCGTCGAGCGCTTCGTCTGGTGCGGCTGCAGCAGCTGCTGCTCTCGGTGCCAGTGCGGTGTCTTCAGGCTCGTCGGCTGGTTCACAGATTGGAAGTAACAATACCTTGGAGGAGCGTCTGGCTGTTGCGGCTCAGAGAGTGGCTGAGTGCGTTGGGAAGGGAGATATGGCAGGGTTCCAGCAGGCTATGGACGAGTTAGACTGGCTTCGCAATGAAGCTAGCAATCTTATGCGCGGTTGAGTGAAGCTTGTCGTGAGGTGGCGTTTAGTAGAGCAAACAGCGAGTTAGCAACAAGCTACAACAAAAAACAATCAAACGGTGTAGATATCGAGAGGGAGAAAAGAAGTTCTTCCTCATCGACAGACGACGAACAGACAGCAGGGCTCCAGACCCGACGTACCAACCCCAAAACATAAACAAAGACACACTAGCAATTTCATTTCATCTTACCAGTTACAGGGGTGCGGATTTTTCTCGAGTACAAATCGGATGGTTCACGAGTATACGTATAATTGAGATGGTTTGCAAGTACATGTATTATCCCAAAGTGGCATCATAAACATTTACTCGGATGCTTTTTTTACTCGGATGGTGCATTTCAGTGGTACCATCTAACGTATTCTTCCGAATAAAGTACTCTCACCTAATTGAATACCTCCTAATACAATACTATTTCGCAAGAATAAGCTTAGTTATAAAACCCTCCAGATACTATACCAAATACGAACCACCGGTTCGGATATTTCCGATTACAGCCAGTGCACTGCATTCGGTTCTCACTTTCACTTTAGCGAAGAACCCCACAACCAGCAAGCAAAACACGAGCACTATGCCCGGCCAGCGCGTCTCAAAGAGTATTGCCGAGAAGAAAGATATCCTCGACTGGATCGACCGCTACGCCAACGGCGTTCCCTCACGAACGTTCAATCATTTTGCTGTTAAAAAGGGCTGGAAGATCTCCGTGACCCAGATCCGCTATTGGTACAAGAATCGTGAAGCCATCAGGCAAGCCTCGAGCGACCAACTACGGCTGAGGGGTGCTGGTGCTCGTCCAAGACTTGGTGAGATCGAGGACATGCTCTTCGACGAAATAGTTTACATGCGTTCTGAGCACCGCAAGGTGTCGAGGCAATGGATCCAGGCAGCTGCTGTCCACCACGCCCGAACCGTGCTGAATGATGACGCATTTGCTGCCTCTGAGCGATGGCTCAGCGCGTTTATGCATCGATACGGACTCTCCCTACGCCGCACTACCAATTTGACCACCTTAACCGATGTGGAACTTGTTCGACGTGCGGTCCGCTACATGGCTTACCTCACCCACCTCAAGCCACGCTTTGATTTGTCACGAACTATTCTCATGGATGAAACCGCTGTTTATTTCGAAGATCCTCGACGTGAAACGGTAGATTTTGTGGGCTCGCGTCATGTGGTGCTTCGATCGACGGGGTTTGCGTCGATGAGGGTCACTGCAGTGCTTGCCGTGACTGCGGACGGAGCAAAACTGCCCCCGCTTGTCATTTGGAAGAATGGTACTACCGGTATTAGTAGCTCGGCAATCAACAAAATCGACGGAGTGTATGTCGCTACACAAAAGAGGGCATGGGTTGACAGCACGCTGCTCCAACGATGGCTGGGTCATTTGCCAGGCAAAGCCCTCGTTTGGGGCAGTATGAGCGCTCATATCGAAGGCGGTCAAGGTAAGATGTGAGGCCAAAATGATTGACATGGTTGTTGTGCCTGGTGGCTGTACGCCATATCTGCAAGCTGGAGATATAGGCATTTACAAGTCTTTTAAAGACCGTATGGCACCTCAAATTAACGAATGGAAAACATCCGACCATGTAGAGTACACGCGCGGTGGCAACCCCCGTCCACCTTCCGTGAGTGTAGTGGCTGGTTGGGTCAAGCAGGCGTGGCAGTGAGTGCCAGATGATGTGATCTCCAAGTCTATTGGTGGTGCGGGTTTCAACAATAATTACAAGGAATGGCACGTAGCGAAACATGATGTCTATGGTGATTCGCTTTGTGCAGAGTGGATACTGCAGAATATGGTAGAGCCTAACCGAGAGGAAGACGTGCAGCAAGACGACGCCAGTGAGGGCGAGTTAGTTTGTGAATTATAATACCCTCATAATATAGCACCCTCCGATTAGTTTGACTATGAAATGTGGTATACTAATACTATAATACCGGCACATTATTTGGAAGAACCCGTTACCGGTACATACAATCCTCTCGATCATAATATCCCAAATAGGATACACTCCAGACAGGATCGCTTGTGGCTACAGTAGCGATACGAAAATAGCGAATTTCACTAACCAAAGGAAGTTAACTATGGAAAGAAACCCAATTTACAAGGACACTACAGCCTAGAAGTTGTTGACCTTGTAGAATGGAGAGCAAGCGAATTCGTTTAGTAGGGACCTACGAACGCACCTCGCTCTCAAATGGCGCCGTCAAACCGCGCGGCATGCACTCAAGGCGACCGCCATGACCACCAGATCGGTACACTCTGGATTGTAACAACTCTAGTTAGTTTGTTTTTGATCGCTTCCGAAGCTATCATGGACGATAGGAGTGTCAGTAGTCTTCGCCAGTGGCTCCATTGCCACTATAACTTTCAGTTTGTACCGGCAGAACTGGCCGGAACAAGAGGGGGATAATAAGCAGCCCCGTTTAGCTAAGGCGCAAGTATGAAGTTGTGTTTGAACAGATTTCTACCAGAATGTGTTCACATACAACTTGGCACTGCCAGCCTGCAACACCAAGATGGGCTCACCTACTGCTACTAAGGGCGCTGCTTCTTTGCACCCCTGCGCAGCGAGTTGATAGTGGCAGCCGCTATTTGCAACTGGCAGGCAAGTTGTGTTCCTTGAAAAGCTGCGAGAACATTGATGCTGCAGGTCAGCAACCTTTTCTCATTTACATGCAGTAATGGAACGTATTTTCAATGTATAAACTCCCGCCCTTGCATGTAACTAACTACTTCATTGAAGTAATTGACTAATTAACCAATTAACTATTTCGAAGTACGTTGTAGTAATAATAGCTTCTTTCCGCAGTGTTGGAGCTACCCTCAGCCATTGTACTCGCAAAACCGCCTTTGGTGATTACGCATTACTTGAAACCATGCTTGTACTCGCAAAACATCCAAAAACTGGCTGTAGTCGCAAACAATCCGTTTTGTACTCGAGGATAAGCTTTCCCCAGTTACAGCAAGATCTTGTCCTGCTCCATTGACGAACACGTGGTTTATACTGTAGTAATACAGGTTGGACACAATGAAAACGCATAAGCAGCCCACGTACTACTGGATATTGTGGAAACGATTGAACGTCATTTTGACGTTGTCCAAACTTATCTAAGGATTGAGAGTGTAGACAAAATGCGACAGCTCAAACTGGAGGAAACCGAGATGTCATTTAATGACACCAACCCAACAGAAGCACTGGACAGAGAGTTGGAGCAGTTTTTCGCAGTGCAGTGGGTGACACCAGCTAAAATGAACCTACAGTAGAAGCTGTACGGATGCTAGCCAGTATGAAGGTATCGAGGAAACTCGACCTGATCAAATCATGTCGAACGCTACAGCAAGAACCTCTTCTGAAATACCTACAATAATTCACGATACACGACCAAGCTGAGTCGAAATCGACTATTCCCGACATGTTGCATGTTATAAGGCTTCTATAGAACAAACACATACAAATCAAATAGAAGGCCACTTATTATTTCTGAATTACAAATTGACTATGACTCATAGTCTCCATTGGAGACTACAGTATGAGTCGTAGGAGACTCTCCAAGTCACTCGAAGACTTTGAAGACAGAATGTCGTACGAATGTTAACCCGGCAATGAAGTACTTATATAATACCTTTCTACGATACGGTAACTACATAGAAGTACATTCAATCCAAAATCTGACGCCTAAGGTGAAACATGGCGTTGCTTACTCTACTGTGCTCAAATATCAGAGGCGGGGGTGGTGTTGTCGTTGAAATTAATCGACGGAGTATGTTGGTGTCTTGCAGCGATTGATTGCAAGTAAACTCAAGTTCGACGGCAAATCAACTGACCTGCTGCTCTTCCTGGCGACGGATGGCTGCCAGACTACAAAGCCCTGGACGAGATGCTGCAGTGAGGTATTAACATTTCGGGGGGTTGAGAAGATGCGCATGTCTTCGAGACTGGATAGCGCGGACCTATTTGGTCAAATGATTAACTCGTTGGCACTAACCAGCGATCCCGGAGTGAAATTGATGCCAAAAGCAGGCCACGTCGTTGTCAATGTACCACTGGTCAGGCACAGCGAAGTATATCATGGAAGCGGCAGATAGTGGAAAAACACCTGATATGTAGATGAATGCACTAGGTACAAAAGGCAGGTTTACCAGTCTGGTAAACCAGCCTTTTGATGTGATACCGGAGGATGTCACAGCTTTGAAACACTACCTAGAACGCGAGCTTCCTATGAAAATCCCCGTATTTCGAGAGCACCTTAACAAAATAATTGAACTGGATCATGCTCTGAGACGATCCATACGCTGTTTATCCGACGCGACTATGGTATCTCGATGCAAGCAGCGCGCCTGGGCTGATGCTACTGATACCGCAAAAACATTTATACCAAAGCTTGTTTTTATCATGCCCGACTTATGGCGCTAAGAGTCTTTTCTGTATCCCTGCGACGAATCTCTAAATCTAGGCTGCGCACTGAAAACCCGCTAAACTGAAACGACGGATTGGCCTTCCCGCTGGAACGGAGGCAAACACTCGATTGAAAAATCCGCCGGATCATCTGCAGTGCACGGTTTTGGAGTCTAACGACCTGCTGGTTTTCACTGTACTTGTTTTGTATCATCCGCTGGAACCACCCGCTATCTGCCGGAATTCGGGCAGATGAAATCCTCCGAAAATTAGCCGAAATTCCCCTGGAATGACGCGCAGTGCAGGACAGCGGATAGACCAACCCGCTGGAACGCTAAAATCCGCTGGAATTGCCTGTAACAGAAACTGCCACGTAGACCCGAAGAGAAGAGACGAACCGAAGAGAAGAGACAACCCGAAGTGAAGACCCGAAGGGAAGACCCGAAGAGAAGACCCGAAGAGAAGACTGTTGGTTTGACATGAAGTTGAAAATTGATTGATCGGTTAGCTTAAAGCTGGTGCCTGTTCACCAGTTCTTGGCGACGAGAACGTGCACACAAGTATCCACGTCCCATCCTAAAACCTATCAAACTCAAACCCTAATTCTATCCTTATTTACCAATGAAAACCTATTAATCCTAAACGTCGCTAGGTAATGAGGTAGCGCAAACTTCAATGTTGACGGGGCAACTTGCGTCCCATAATCAAGCTGCCTTGTCCAATCTGAACCGAATAGCTTAATTTAAGCCAATAGGAATGCATAAAATGCATACTCAGTGTAGCTGTTCGTATTACGCTTTCCACCGTAAACTGAATAGGTAACTATGAGCAGTTGACGTGGGAGTCCTCTACCATCTCATTGGCAAGATGACAACCACGTCACATTGTCCCATCCCGCTCGAATTTTGACGTGCAGTGCGCAGCCCTAGAAAAGTCACTTTGCAACGTCTTCGATGAGGTTCAGGCACAAGTCGAAGTATCGGAGCCAAAGATACGGCACCAATTTGTACAGCATGACACTTCAGGGTGCTCCGCAAAGCGAGAGCTCAATGACCACCAAGCACCATAGAAGTAGCTTTTGCTAGTTTTAGTGAAACAGGTCATTTCATAGACCACAGTTGTCGCCGTCTTGCTGGAGACATAAGGTGAACGGGTAGTACGACAGATCGCCGTGTGGCGCCAGAAGCGGCTCCACAACCTCCTTGATCAATGCTTCCGCTCTGGCATAGCTCTCGGTAGTTTGCATGGGGCCGAAGAGCCTGCAGGCGTGCGCCTTCGTGTCAACATGCTACGCTATCCAATGCAATCCATCGAAATTGAGAACCCCTCTAATCTCGTTCTTTACCGGAGAAAAGGCCTTGTACGTGTTCGCAATCTTGCGCTTGTGATCGGGCTCAGCCTTTCCGATAATAGAAGGACTTACGACTCCAACTCCGCCGTACTTGGCCGCAAGAGCGTGCAATGAGATCAGCATAGCCGTAGTGCTCAGCCACGGGTTGTCTCTAAATGTCAGTAAATGAAATCCGTCGATTGCTTACTTGCCGATGACTGCTAGGCATAAATTCAAGGCCTTACATTTATTCTGGATCGGCTCTTGCAATAGTATAATAACATGGTCGGTTAGATAGACCGCAGCGTTTCCTGTATACCATGGTGTAGATGTTCCGGTATGACCCAATGTAGTAGTTCCGATCTCGTACCTTTTGATTTGGCAGAAGTCCATTGAAGCTTGAGGGCGCTGTGTCGACATCGTCCTTGTTCCACGCCACGCTACCAATCCACGAGATAGTCTGCCCGACAGCTTAAAGCTGCAGCTTTGCTTCAGCATGTAGGACCATGAATTCGAACTGCTCTTGACTCGCGACACCAAATTCTGGCCAGCTTACTGCATACCTCTTTACAGTCTTATTCTGCTGGCTACGCAAAATTGACAACGAATGATTTATCTTGTCAACCGGTAACACTTTGTCCACTTCGTCTAACGTAAGTTTGGGCTCACCCACTTTGAAATCAGACATTGCCTCGGCCGCTTCGCTAAAGGAGTACACACTCAAAAGTAGTTTGGAGATTTCGGTCGCTGAAACCCGCACGTTTTTCCTCGAGATCCCGAACAATTAAGCCACTTTCTTCAAACCCATTTTGCGTTGTGCTCGAGTAATCTTTGTTTTAGCTTTTTTCGAAAGCTGTTTGTTCTTTGTGACTTTCTTGAACGTATGCTTTGGCTTTTCAGCCGAGCGAGCTGATGTAGCGCTCTCTTCAGTCCTGAATCTTACCTTCTCGTTACGGCCGTCGACTTGAACACGCCCGACGATTGTAGCCGCAACTCCTTCCTTCTTGTCACTGTAATAATCAGCTCTACCATTTTCGCTTGACTGGCCATTTGATCCGCAGCCATATTATTGAAGTAGCGTCTTTGAATTTGCAGCCGTAGTCGCGATAAAGTCACTAGATTTCGCTGGGCTGTCATTGGACACTACGCCCGTAAAATCTTCCATTATCCCATTTTCAAGAGACACGTAGAAACCTTGTAGCCAAGTGAGGGCCGCATTGTATAGTGGCGTTGGCTGACGATCCATAGCTGCAATAATAGACTCACACGTCTGCTTTGCACGCGAGTGCTTTTCGTTGTGTCCCAAGGATGAAATATCGGTTATCGTTTTAGTGGTATCGTTGTCCATGGGAGCCACGTGACGACGCTCAACGTTACCAACGTGAACAGGACCAGCTCTGATGTCATTGGCGGGGTGAGATCTGAGCCAACGACCGTCGTACTTCTTTCTGTAGCCCTGGCCACCAGTACACTTGTGAGAGTATTGCGTATGTGTGTGGAGCTCTAAGATGCCCCGCCCATAGAGAATCATGGCTCTCTTTGAACGCCGTCGACCACAATTCGGGTGGAAGCACCACTCGTCTACCATTTAGCGTCTCCACTAACACTAAGCCGAATTCTGTCACCACTTGCATTCCTCCGTACTCGCCGGCTTCCTTTAGTTGACGCACCAGTTTGCTACGCGTCTGTGCTACCACGATCTCCACGTCGGGTCAACTGTAACGTCGGTCCTCCTTCGCCATGCACTAGTCGCTTTTGGTGCACGTCCTTGCCTTGGCGCACGTCTTATTCTTGGTATGCACCACGTCCTTGGTGTCTACCTCGTCGTTCGTCATCATCATCTCGTACTCGTACGGCCTCCACTTGTGATTGTGTCTGTTCTCGCGATTCTCTTGTTGTCGGGGCAGTCACCAACTCTGAGCACTCACCGTTGCTCTTATGCTCGGACTCGGTTGTGCCACTCGTCTCGATCTGCTGGTTCTGTTGCTGGTCTGGCGCCTTCCCCAATCTCGAACTCGGGAACTGGCCTCCGGCGTTGCCACTTGTTGCTGTGGTCGTCCTTGGCTCCGCACTGTTCTGCATCGCTCGTCTTTTGTGCTGTCGAGATTTCGTGACGCTGCTACGCGTCGCCTTGGCTGTCTCGAACTGATCCACCGATGGCACCCACGAAATACGCCGCCGTCTTCGCCACGCCGAGTTCCTTCCCGTCGTTGTACTGGATAGTGTTGACGTCGTCGTCCTTGGCATCGCACCGCTCTTTTTCGCCGGCATCTCATCACTCGAAAGTTCCACACTTTCACACGATGGACTGGTTCCATCGGCTTGCGTCTTGCTTAGCGTTATCGTCTCTTTCGTCGTGCTTGCCGTCTCTTTATTCCGCACCGTCGCTGCCTGAGCCGCCTCAGCTCGCCGCTTGGCCGCCCGCGTCAATGGCCGCGTCACTAGATGTTCCTGGTCCTTGGTCGGCGCTGCAATTCTGTCACTCTCTCCGTCGTGTTGCCTTCGTCTCTTCCTCGAAGTAACTGTCCTCACGGACATGCCGTTGTTCGTGTTGGCTGGCTCCTCCACCGGCTGCTTGCCGTCGTTCAACTCGTCCATCTGACCCCGGTCTGGCGTCTCACCATCCGTCGTTCCCACACCACCTGTCGCGAGCTGCGACTCCACAGACACTCTCGTGCCGTCCACGGCACTCGTTACGATCGTACTGCCCTCTTGGTCCGACCCTGCCTTCTCACCACTATTTTGAGGCTGTACTACCTCATCACCAGCGCTAACAGCACCCATGTGCCTCCGTGGTCGTCGTCGTCGCCCTGCTGCCGCTAACACTCTCGCTGGTGACCTCGATAATGCATCTGCCACGACATTGGTACTACCGGGCCTGTACTCCACATCAAAGCCGAACTCCTGCAGAGTTAATGCCCAACTATGAAGTCTGCCCGTCAAATTAGGACTAGTGATAAGCCATTTCAAGACTGAGTGATCAGTAATAATAGTAAATCGACGTCCATATAGGTAAGGACGAAACAATTTAATCGACCACAGCCAAGCACTCCAGTTCCGTAATTCCTTAGTTCGACTCAGTTGTACTGTTCACTTTACTCGCGTAAGCTATAGGTTGCCAACCATTGCCCTGATGCTGCATTAAACATGCTCCTAGACCGACCCTACTGGCATCAATCTCGAGCCTGAACGGCAACTGGAAGTCTGGGTAAGCCAACACCGGCTTCTGCGTCAACCGATACTTGCACTGCTCGAACGCCGTTTCCGGAGCTTCCGTCCACTTCCATGCAACTCCCTTCCGTGGTAACTTAGTCATAGGTGCCATTAGCGATCCAAACCCTGCTATAAATTGTCTATAATAGCCGGCTAAGTGCACGAATCGCTTGATCTCCGTAGCATCCTGCAGCCTCGGAAAGTCTCGCACCGCCATTACTAGTCGATCCAGCGGTCGTAGTCCTTGAGCACTCAATTAATGACCAAGATACTCAATTTGTTCTGTTGCAAACGTGCATTTCTTCAGTTTCAAGGTCAATCCAGCTACCGAAAGTCGTTCTAACACGCACGCCAGCTGTATCATATACTTCTCGATGCTGCCCCGTGTATAGATCACGATGTCGTCAAGGTAAACTAGGCAAGTTGTCCAGGTCAATCCGCGGAATACACTGCTCATCGTTCTTTGAAAGGTTGAAGGTGCATTGGTCAAGCTGAAAGGCATTCTTACGAACTGATAAAGCCCTTTCTTCGTTGTGAACGCTGTCTTTGCTGTGGATTTTCCAGTACCCGGCCTTCAAGTCCAGCGTTGTCAAAAGCATGGTGCTTCTCAAAGTTTCCAAGGTTTCGTCAATTCGAGGCAAGAGAAAGACGTCTTTGTGTGTCACTTAATTAAGAGCTCGATAATCCACGCAAAACATGATTTCACCATCCTTCTTCTTTACGAGAACTACGGGAAAGCCCCATTCTCCATCACTGTCTTCGACCACTCCGGCAGTCAACATCTTATCAATGTTCTTGTCAACCACTTCGTCCTCCGTTTGTGCCTGCCGTCTACGATTCAACATGATGGGTGCTGCGTCACCCGTGGATGCTCGACTTCTAGTGCAGTGGCTGGCGGGCAGTCACCAGTGTTTGTTACCAATCGTCTGTACGCCCTCAATAAGCGCAGTCTCAGGTCGCGAATCTTCTCGTCCTTGGTACTTCGTCCTCGTTCGCCAAAGGTTCGTCATTCTTGTCCAGTTCAGCTAGCCACGCACGCGATCGGTCTGACCGTAACGCGCCACTGATCTCCAGGATCTCCACGTCTTGGTCGATCGGGATCCACGTGCCCAACTCCTTCTTAGTTGGCAACTTCACTCTATTCTTGCCGGTATTAATCGCGGGAATCCACGCTCTTCCATTGGGGACCTCTGTCACCGTCGCCGATAGCAACACTGATCCTAACACCCTTCCTGGTACGATGATACCACGCTCACCATCTTCTGCAGCAACAGCAACATCTATAGGAGTGATGGTACTCCTGCCGAGTCGTGTTTTGCGCGTCATGCGTACTGCTGCCACCTTCGCGTTACCGGAGGCATCAAACGTCTTGAACGGGATCAACACCACTCGTCCCAATACCTTGTACATCAGCTCGTTCTTCGCGAAGTCCATCGTGCTCCATGCTCACGCATAAAGTCAACACCAAGTAAGAATTCACCCGTACAACCCTCCACAATACAAGCATCGAAATGAATCACTTCACTGAAGACACTAGTCAACTCGAACCTCCAAACTCTGAGTACGTCCAACAGGAAACCACCTATCCCTTCGACGAAGTCAACCGGAGCAGTACATGATACTCTGGTGCCGAACTGCATCCAGTCGGTACCTGCTACACTGCAGCGTGCTCCTCTATTCAACTTCACGCTCTTGCATAACCCGTCCACCGTCATCTTGGCCGTAGGCAGACCGTCGTCAGCCTCTGCATACTCCACGACGTCGGCCATACTCGTCACTCACCCGTCATTTTCCTCACTCGTTGTACGAGGCGCACCCTCGCGGGATCACCTCCCTCCACTGTGCCAGTGTCGTGTCGCTGTTGCTGGCGTTGTTCGACAAGGCGTCGCACTGCGTCGTCGGCCAGTTCTTGTCGTTGAGCTCGTTGCTCAGCTTCGTCAGCCGCCCGTCGTCTTTCTTCCTTGGCCACTGCTCGTCGCGCAGCCAAAACTCGCTTCACTCTCTCTAGCTTTCTCTGATTCTTAGCCTGTTTCAACTTCGGCGAAAGGCTCAAGACCAGGCTAGTAGCTGAGCTCGATTAGACTCAACGTTTCGACTTTGATGAATAATTTCTGCCAGAAGATAGCAGGGAGCCAGATGCAATCGCTAATCAGTACGAAATCGAAGCAATTCTCGATTTTAAAATTGCCGCTATCCACGAGCCCGTCACGATCTCAGCGGAAGTTCAACGATAAGTGGGTCGGGTATGATGAACCTACGTTGGAGCCGCTGTCAAACCTGTCATGTGGAGGTCTCCTGTTTGAATATCTACTACAGAAGAAACGTGAAAACTGTCTGCAAATGGTGCAAGTTGCCGACGAAAACTAAAAACTATAGCACAAGATGTTACACGCGAATGACACAGGCCAAGTTGAGATGAAATGCTACTATGTCGAAATTTGCATATGATGTATGAATTACGAAGTGGAGTTACGAACGCGACTTACGCTGATACCAAGTCGAAGAGTTACATAGAAGACGATCCAAATTCCACAGGAGGCGAACTCCGTGGAGGAGATGTAGCATCTGCCGCAGTTGCAAGAAGTATCATTGCTGAGTTCGCCAATGAAGCCGACGCTGGAACCGACAAAGTAGTAACTGACGCACCAGAACTCGACTCAGCTGACTTAGGACGAGATGAGCAACCTCGTCGGGAGACGAAGAGCCAAGCAACGATGTACTCGGAGACGGACCACGTAGATTCGGAGAAGTTAATATTTCGTCAGCCACGCGGTCGTCGGAGTCATATTTGACTTCCGAGCCGATCTCACAACATAAAATCCCGTGAAGATGCGAATACCCTGACGAATCAGCCGGGGAGGAGCACTTGGGGCAAACTGGGGAGGCGCTCGCTCGGCGAAGTCGATATCGTCCTCAATAGTATCGTCATCCACCAGTAGAGTCATACCACGCAGAGCAAAAACCACGTCTACGTTCCGGGCACGGAAATATGTATTGTACAGGTGGACAGCCAGACCGGTTAGCCACCAAGCCCACCATGGTTCGGCAAAGTCCACGTTGTGTGTGCTCTGGATCCAGTCACTTCCGGCCGGAACCCATGAAAGGCTGATTGGAGAATAATGAGGGACCGATGGGTGAAAGAATACTCCAGCGTCTGGGGGGGGGCTGCCCGCTATGTTACTGAGTCACCACCGAGTAGAGCTGACCGTAAACAGTGGCAACCCAGGACCGTAGGATGCCACTCCGACGCTTACGCTCGAGTTTGTACACGAGCCAGAGTTCGTACACCTCCGCGAGTTGAGCAGGAGTGGATGTTGGGTTCAAGTCGGGGTGGAGACCCATCAGCATACTCGACTAGACGATCCAATGGTCAGCGCTCGTAGAGGGCAATGAATTGACGGGGTAGCTGCTCATCAGCAGAGACAGGCTGACCAGCCGAGTCCAAAGAACCGTCATCACGAAGCTTCACCTCGAGTGCTCCGCACACGGTACTCAAACCGCGTAGCGCTCTCACCAGCCTCGTCCTGGGTTTAGATCCGCGTGCTACGCACACGGCTTAAACAGACAGGTAGTGTTCTCTTCTGGATCGGCCTGGGTCTAAGCCAGCGTACTACGCACGCGGCTCTTAGACCGCACGTAGAATTCCACCTTACCATTGAGGTACCTACGCAGTAAACTACACCCGCCCCCTAAACCAAACCTTAGACCGTCAGTGTACTCTAGACCCCCTCTACCTCCCCCTAAAGGGGCGATATGTCGTCGGCTAGACCACGTCGCGTGTAAAATTCCGGTTAAGTACGATTTTAAAGTGACTACCGAATGCTGAAATAGTGCTAAGTTTAAAATTCATTTTGGATCTACCGTTTAATTTCAGTTAAGTGCGATGGAAGTGACAACTTGGGACACAAAAAGTTACTGGCTGGAACATTATTTTTAAAAGTGACTAGTCGAAAATGAATACCCCTTCAGACAGGTCGATATCATCAGAGCTCGAGAAATGCTGTCTGGTGGTAATAGAGCACAGCTGGCAACCACTGCCAACCTTGACCATAGGAATCGTCGGGAACTTGAGCTGGAGATAACGATCACTCAAGTAAGTCGCAATGAAAATCTAACTGCTTCCCCTTGTAGTCCATGACTGTCTGGTTAGCACTCAGTGCGCAAACACCACAAATGTGTCGCTGCTGGTCCGTGCGTGCGGTGCGTTGGAACCACTTCGGCCTTGCGCAACGCACGGCTAACTTCCTGGTCTGATGCTCTGACGGATCGCCGAAATTGTTCGTGCTGCGGGGTCACAGTGCCGTCATGACCAGATTCTTTAAAGGTCCTGGTGAGTGTAACACCCCAACGGTCTGGCTAATGTTCATCGACACATTGTTCTTTGCCACGTATACAGCTTGATTGTAACCCCAATAAATCTCCTTTCCACCACTCCACACAGCACATTCATCACATTTGAACAGCCCCGATCCCACGAGGATCAAACGATGCGTTGCCAAGTTGCGAACCACGGCATCTAGTGCTTGAATCATCGGTAACACAAGTTACACTTGGGTCTGGGAAACAGTCGCCTAGAGTCGACAAATGAATAACCACCATCTGCATCGTTACCTTAAAGGTGTGGAAGTTGGTGGCACGGTCACTCGTGTTACCATTCCGAGAATTGTGAAGAAGCTCGAGCGGCATCGGTATTGTTCGGGTCCACACCCGTGAACTCCTTCGAGTTCCAAGACAATTTAATCCGCAAGAACAGAGCCGCCATGACATCGTGAACAACTCCAACACGCTCGAACGCTTCCTTGTACTGCTGCATAGTAGCGTTGATCACAAGACGCACCAGTAAACATGGTAGTGGACGTTCCGGTCGGGGCTCGTGTTTTGGGTCTGCCTCTCCTTCAGCGGCTGCAGTTGCATCAGAACTACCGCATTCGGCGTCTGCGGCGACGTCACTGAAGCGCTCCACTGTCACGTGAAAAACTTGGAAATCTTGATTGAAGGCTTTTCAAGTGTAACCGGGTAGTTCAGCCACAGCGTGCGATACCAGGTCGAGTGTATATATCGAAGTCCTACGGGAATAAGTAGGGAGCACCGAGTTCGGAGCACCGGAGCAGAAAAGGACATGATATCTGGCATTACTTCAAAGTCTGCGAAAGCCCCACAAATTAATCATCTAAGATATTTGAGAAAAGAAAAGAAAAATATCCCAAGGAAAAAATCTTTTTATTTAAGTGATAAAAACAGACGTACAAGTCAACTTTCAACTCGATGATGGTCAATACATCAATCGACTTCACATCAATACTCCACGTCAATAGCAAATTCTCCGAAGTCTAGTTGTTTTCTAAAGAGGTGGAGTTTGAATTCACTCTTGGATTTCCTTTCTTCAGCATAGGGGGCGACGGCCGAGGTGCTGTGAACGATCGCATTAAAACCTCGACGTACCTCGGTACAATGCATTGTAGTAGTCGATTTGGCGCTTTGTACGGTATAGGGGCTTAAATGCCATGGTTTTCTACAACGGACTGTCCGCAAACACTGTTTGCATTGGTAGACCAGCACTTCACTGCTGTGAAGATTTGAAATTTAGAGTGTTTTTTTTTAATTTCCAAAAACAATGATGAGACGACAATTTCAGTTATAAAGGAACTAAAACGACATTTTTCTAAATCTTGGTTTACTTCTTCAAATTGAATCTTTGTAAGTTTTGTCTTATAAATAGCACTCAGCATGATAAGAACGAGAGGTCGAAGCTACAGGTCCGAATGAGAGACCATTTCAACTTCTCCACCTCCGCTATTATGTCGTCCGCCGAATCCACTTCACCGAAGCACATCATCGACCCCCCCCCCCCCCCCCCCCGCCTCCGCCGCCATTGGAATATCCGTCGGAGCAAGACGCAGAAGAGGCTCTTCATGCCTGGACTAGAGCTCACAACTACAACGTATCCAGCCAAAAGGCAGAGCGAAACAAAACTGGGGAAATTAGATACAGGCTTTTTAAGTGTGATCGCGCAGGAAAGCCCAAGAACACGAGGAAAATACAGGATCCGGACAGCCGTCGGCGACTGACTCATACCAAGTGGTGTGGGTGTCCGATGCGCATCAGCATTGTTGCCGTCGATGCGTCAAATACAGCAGGCCCCTGGAGGATTGCACACACTCACGACGGTAGCCGCCTACACAACCATCCGCCATCGGAGGACGTAAGAGCTCACGTTGCCCATCGGCAACGGGCGGCAAGAGCTGCAAACGCCGTGTCGACGCCAACTACAAATGAGAATATTGATCTTCAAATCCACGCCGGTGTATCGACATCTAAAATTCACGCGACGCTAATACTAGGTGACTCCGACACGCTTGTTCCTCTCGACATTTCAAATACCAAAAATGCAGCTCGCACCAAGCTTCTTGAAACAAAGACTAGCAACGAGGCTCTGTTTGAGCTGCTTCAAAAAAAACGAGTTCCACCATATGTACGAAGAAGATACCGCCACGAATCGACTACGATACCTCCTTTGGTCACGCCCACTCTCAACATCATTGGCAAGAGACTTTATGGATCTCCTTGTTATCGATTGTACGTATAAGACCAACCAATATCGAATGCCGTTGCTGAACGCGATTATCTTCACGGAAATGAACTCAGTTTTACCATTCGCGCAAGTCTGGTTACCTGGAGAAGCGGAACCTGATTTTGAGTGGGCTCTCACGAAGCTAAAGGTCCCGATGAAGGAGAATGAGGTTGTTATGCCTCATGTTATCCTCACCGATCGCGACTTGGCTTGTACTAACGCGACTGAAACTGTATTTCCAACATCTTCGAAGCTGCTGTGCAGATGGCATATTAGACGAAACGTGCAAGAACAAGTAAAAAAAAGCTGGAGGACCATTCGAATTGTACTCGAGTGCTGCGGCAAAGGTCAAGATTAAACAAGACCTCTTCATGGTCAAGTTCGATGCCACAGTTGATGCTTCCACTGGGTCAGAATTTTCAATGATCATATTGCTGGCCTTCGTGAATCCTTGTACGGCCACCAATGTGTATCGAAATACTTGGCCATTGAGCAGTTCAATGGGCAAGTATTTCGATACACATTGGTGGCCGTACAAGGATAAGATAGTTCGCTATTGGACAGACAAGTACCGGCATTGTGGCTGTCGTGACACATCCACTGTCGAAGGCACCCTCGCAACATTAAAGCGCTGGCTCGATAATTCACAAGGATATCTATTAACTGTATTCCAACAGCTTCTCCCTTGGTGGATTACCTCGTCATCGCGGATAAAGTACCAGGCGGCAACGGATGCCTGCAAAAAAAATTCCGATCCTGCTTCGTGGAGACGATAGATACTCGGCGGTGTTAAAATAGTAAGCGTTTGGGTATTGACGGAAACAAACAAGATGTGGTCTCAAGCATACAATATTGTCGTTCACGGAGTCGAACGAAGCGTATGCGACGGTAGTTTTAGACAGGTACACGGGCGGCCGTGTGTGGTGTAGGGAAATTCAAGTTCGGCAAGCGCGCCTAAGCCAGGGATACGGACCTAGTCTAGGAAGGCCTCTCGACCTGACGGAACCCAAGGACCAAGGACTTACGGTACTTACCTGGCGGACGAGGCGCGGTTTAGGACTGAGAACTTACGGTACTTACCTGGCCGAGAGTACGGATACGCTATCCGGAAGATCTTATGATCTGAAGAGTCACCCAACGTTGGCTGAGAGAGTGTTGGCGAGTCGTTGGGAGTTTCGCAACGGCTCTAATTCACTAGATATTTGTATAGAAACATAGGAAAAGTAGGAGGAGTCCAAAGGGGCTCCCAAAAGATAACAGACAACAAAGCAGAATTTTCCACGTCCAAGACAAGTGTATACTCTTTCGGTAAGTCCAAGCACAGGGCTGGATTAATGTCTGCCGGCGGTACTCGAGAGGCATAGCTTGTAGAGTACTCGTCTGGTAGCGCCAAGAGATTAGGTTGAGAAGCCCGGGTCGGGCAAGAGGTCTCACTACGCGCGAAAGTAATACAAAAAAACTCGCCAAGTCGCGAGCCGGTACGTCGGACAGCCCGGGTGCCGTGACACTTCAAGTCAAGACGCCTTTGCGTTTGGTGACCTGTAAAAGTGCTTGCGCGCCGTCGTCCATCCTTTGGTGGAGGGCACAGGGTATAAAGACCGATACTACTCGCCAGCGTCACCTGGAGACGTCTCGAAGAGTACTGGCTTGGTTTGTCGGAACCTTGCGAGTGTAAGACCACACGTCTGTCCCGGCTGGGCCGAACCGCGAGGGGACCACAACCCCTGCGTAGGCCCTAAAATCGCCTCAACCTTTCCTGGTGTGCCAGAGTTATCTGGTAACCGCTAAGTTTTATAGCGGTTTCTAGAGGGACCTGGCGGTTTTCAAAGCGACCTAGAGATCTCCAAATTGACCTGTCGGGTTTCAGTTAGACCTGGCGATATTGTTGTGGTTTGTGTAAGGAATCCATATCTGACGATATTTGTGCGTTCTGCTACACCACAGCTGGTGCCGCGACCCGGGAACAGGTGTGTGTGCTTGTTTTCTTAGGTACCAGCTAACCAAGTTTCAGAAGAAGAAGAAGAGAGTGAAGATGGTCAAGGGATCTGCGAGCGACGGAAGTCCGGCGACAGCCAAACTTTTCTCGTGGGGCCGGACTCAGCGGATGAACGGATTACTGACATGACGATGGAAGTAGTTCGCACCGTCCAGCTCGACAGCGACGATGCTCAACACCAAGGAAGCGATGAAGATGTGAGTAATGAAGAGTATGAGGAGAAGGCCGAGGATGCTGAGCTCGGTGAAGTGAAGACTACCGCCGAGTTACTTGGCGAGGTGGCCAAGTTGGCGATGCAGGTGGGACGCATGGGACACCCGCGTCCGGTTGAGCGCAATTTGGCTGCCGAACTCGACGGAAGTGCGGACGATGACGAAGATGAGGAAGAGCATGGTGTTGCTCAAGGGGACAGCCCGTCCCTTATACCAAAGGCAACGAGGAATACCGATACGCCAAGTGCCATCAAGGCGTTCGCGAGACTTGGTGAGGATATGAGAACGCAGTCAGAGTGGATGACGATGTTCGCGCCGGTGGCTATGGCGCAAGCGAAGAGGCCGATGTTGGGACCGAAGCTGACTCAGCCGAGCACGGACGCGACGAACGAGATAGAAGAATCGATCGCGGAATCGACGGAGAGGATGGTTGTCCGCCCGCAGTATGACACGCCGACGGGGATTCTGAGACGACCCACGGGTCGAGCGATCGTCAGCAGTCAAAATGTGAGGACGCCCAAAGTCAAGAAGGCTGAGATCACCGACGTTGAAGTATCTGGACCGGAGGCTGAGCGAACGCGTACGCCAGAAAACCAGATCGAGGAACTAGCAGCGGCTGACGACGAGGGCACCACCAGCGCACTCGAGGTTGCGCAGATCGCACCAACTAGCGAGCCTTAAAGCGGGGTCGACGGATCGGGTGATGATCGAGTTGGCCCGGGTGCAGATGCGACCGAGGTCGATCCGATCGAGAGTCCCGCAGGATTGAGATCGGTCGCAGATGAATCGGACCTGGCTGCCGCAGATCGACCTCTGGAGGACGAACAAGTCTGCATCCGTGAAGGAGGCAAACTCTTCGCCGAGGACGTGGATGCACAGATGGCGATCTAGACGGAAGTGGTGACGACGCCCGAGGTTGTGAAGCTTGAAGACATTCGGATCGAGCACGAAGGCAGTAGCACGCCGAAGGATGAAGCGCGGCTGAGGAAGATCATCTGGCGCCGACAACACCTGCTGCTTGGATAGGGGAACGTCCTGCCGCATGCCGCGCGAGGTGTCTACTGCGATATCGATACTGGAGTCGCCAAGCCGGTGGCTCAGCGCGTGCGTCGAGCCGCGCCCCAATTCCGTGGTAAGCTGTCCGACTTGATCAAGGGTCTGCTCTTTGCCAAGATTAGCAGGGTGTCCAACTCTCCGTGAGCGTCGCCGATCCTGGTGATTATCAAGAAGAATGGGGTCGACATCAGGCTCTACATCGACTACCGCGTCGTGAACAGCCTGACGCGTCTCATGGTATACCCCATTCCGCTGATCAACGATCTGCTTGAAGACCTGGACAAGGTACTCTGGTACTGCTCGCTGGATATAGCGAGCGGTTTCTGGGTTGTGAAAATGACCGAGCGGGCGCGCCTGGTGTCGGCCTTCTTCACGCCGTTTGTTCTCTTCGAATGGCTGCGTATGCCCTTTGGGCTGAAGAACGCGCCGCAGATCTATCAGCGGCTCCTGGACAACACGTTGTATGGCTATCTTTGGATCCCAGACGGTGGCGACCATTCAGGCATGGCGGATGCTTTCGAGGCCTGTGAGCCGGACGTGCACTCTGGACCACCTGTGCTGGGACGTCGCTCGTACATCGATGACATTCTGGTGACCGCTGAATCCTGGGACGCTCTCTGCAACAAAATAAATCGACTGCTGGACACATGTAACCGCTGGAACTTGTCGATCAGCGTGGTGAAGAGCTCAGTGGGCTGCCGCAAGGTAGATTACCTGGGACATCGGGTGTCAGCGGACGGCCTCGAAGCTCACCCGAAGAACCTGGAGACTCTGACGACTCTGCCATTCCCGCGCACACTCCGATCGATGCAGTCCTTCCTCGGTAGCCTTAAATCATACAGTAGATTCATCGAGAACTTCGCGATCTACGCGTCGATCTTGTACGAGCTGCGAGAAGTTGATTTTCACGAGATGAACCAGAAGCCCGACTGAGTTGCTGGGGACGAGAAGCAGATCGCCTCGGCGGACGAAACGGACAAGTGGGCTCGAGCTCGAGTGGCGTTCGAGATGCTGAAGAGCAAGATCACAGACGCGCCGGTTCTCAGACACTTCGACCCAGATCGGACGCCGGTGATCGTCGTCTACGCGAGCGACTGGGCGATCTCTGCGGCCTTGATATAGGAGCACGACGGCACGTACATGCCGGTAACGTTCACCAGTCGCACGTTGAAGGCCAATGAGTTGTGCTACGGCGCCGTTGAGAAAGAGATCTTGGATATTCTCCAGATACTGAACGTGTGTTACCCCACGCTGGTCACGAGATCGATCAAGGTGCTGACGCGACGCTCCACGCTGGCGTGGCTGCTGCGATCGTCGGGCCTGCAGGGCCGGCTGGGCAACTGGGCAGACTTGCTTTCACATTGGACGCTGGAGATCGTCAGGTGTACGCGAGGAGAAGACGAAGTTCTGGGCGCAATAGCAGCAAGCACCACTCCTCGGGAGAGCATCGACTCGATCCTGTCGTCGATCACTCCGAGGAAGCCACGACGTCAATATGTTGCCGCAATCCCGCCTACAGTTGAACAAGGCGATGAATTGTTAGTCATGAGTTTCGATGGATCAGCACGCGTCAAACGCGGTGGAGGTGCATGCAGCGCTATCGTATGGAAGTTACCTGAGTGGATCGTGGTCGCAGCAGAGTCGAAGTATCTGCCTGACCTGACGGTAAACGAAGCGGAGTACCACGGGCTACTGTTGGCGTTCAGCTTACTGTCCAGCTTGGATAGGGGGCGTCTGATCATCTGCGGCGACTCCAACCTGGTGATTCGACAGATGCGTGGCGAGGTCGAGTGCAAGGCGCCTGGCTTGACACCTCTGCGGCAGCGAGCGCTGGATCGACAGAAGTCGTGGTCGTCTCACGAATTCCTGTACGTCAAGCGAGAGTGGAATCAAAGCGCGGATTGGTTAACAAGCAGCGAGATTACCTTGGTGGCCGATCGGGAAGGTCTGAGCGTCCTCAATCGACTGTCGGGACTGCTGCTCCCGAAGGACGAAACGCCGATGGCACGCGTAGCTGCTGCGACACGATCCCGGACGCATCTGGTAGGCTCCCCAGACGAGCTGCAGTCAGATATTGTACAGCGCATGAGAGCAGATCGAATCCAACAAGCACAAGATGAAGAGAAGTGGATCATGGATCTTAAAACGTATCTGTCTGGTGACTTGGAGAAACTGAGAGCTGCTGAGGCGCGCACTTGCGGCAAGATCGCTGACGAATACGAAGCCGACGAGATCGGGCTTCTCTTTATTGCCCGCGCGTGAAGGGAAGCGACGCCGATCGCGATCGAGTTGCGAAGCTGGTAGTGCCGGAAGACCTACAACAAGACGTACTTCACCACTACCACACAAGCCTGGGAGGGGGACACCATGGAATCGGAAGAACGTACCAGCGAGTGAGATCGCGCTCCCATTGGTGCGGCCTGTTCAGGAGTGTGTAGCACTACGTGGGTCAATGTGTGAATTGTGAGACACAGAAGGGATGTCCGACACTTCAAGCAGTGTCGCCAGGGAACATGCAAGCGGCGTACCCATTTCAGTACATCGCGATGGACCACATCCCGTCTCTGCCGAAGTCGCACAAAGGCAACACCGAGCTACTCATCTGGATTGACCTGTTTCGGGTTACGTGGTCCCCAAAGCAAGCGCGTCGAGAACTGCGCAGACGATCGCCGAGAACTGCGAAGAATGTGGCTTCCGCCGATTCGGCGCGAGTGAAGTCATCCGGCGATCGGGAGCCAGGCTTCATGTCGGACTTCTTCCGCGCATTCAATCGCACCGTGGGACAGCGACAGCGTAATACTATGGCGTATCGCCCTCAGGCCAATGGAACTGCTGAACGGATGGTGCAGACGGTGACCAGATCGTTGAAGATGTACGTTGTTGACATAAATCAGAAGGACTGAGATGAGTACGCGGAGCGCTTGACGTTCGCCATCAACACGGTTCATGACCGCATTCGCGGAGAGCCTGGTCCATGGATGGGACGCAAGGTCCACCCTGGAGGCGACTCTTCCACTCGGCAGCACTCGACGCCGGGACTCGGAGCCGCGTCGATGGCGCTACATCATCCAGCGACAGTACCGGCAGGCCCGAGAACACTTTATCGAAGCCTTGCGCGAGGCGATCACGGTGAGAGCAGATCAACACAACGAGAGTGTGCATTCCCTCGACATCAAGACCGGTGGCCAAATGTGGTTATATCTGGACCGTGTCAAGGAAGGCTATGCTAGGAAGCTAGAGCACATGTGGCACGGCCCCTTTAGAGTCGCGGAGATGATCGATCGACACGCGACAAGGATAGAAACTGTGGGCACCGAGTATCGACTGTTCCCGATCGTACATGTAACGAAACTGAAGCTGGTCAAGACGTACCCGGACCGTCCGACCACCTAGCCGACGAACGACAAGGCAGACTGCGTTGACATCGACGAGAACCTGCTACCTGAAGACAGTTGGGAGCGCGAACTAGACGAGACGAGGCCGAGGTCGATCGGATCGCTGATGTACGAACAGGGCGACGAACGCGCTACGGACGGGCCTTACGTGAATACCGGGTATATTGGAAAGGCTATGCTGAACCCTCATGGATCGACGAAGCAGATTTGAACTGTCGAGCACTGCTGAGAGACTTCGAGCGCGGTGGGACTGGTCGCAACCGTTTCGAGGCGATGCATTCACACGACGAATGAGCGGTGGAACATCTACGGTGGACTGGCCACTGTGTAGAAGCGAGAGGGAGAATGACGGCAGGATGGCTGCAGGTTGCAAGGAGGAGGCGGAATATGTTATGCGTGAGGTGGATCGACCGATCTGATACGCCAACCACGACAGAAAACTGTTAAGAGTAGATCGGGCCGGAAGAAATCAACAAAGAAGAAGAACAAGAGCAGGAGAAGCTTTTGAACACGAACATTTGGAAGCAAGATCGCGTTGGATTATCAAGTTAGGGAGATCCGCCCTACTCACACTACTGCTAAGTGACGCTGGGGATCGACTGGAAAACGGGAAAGAGATCGTGGAAGAACTCCGCTGAACTAAGCCGGAGCGGCGAATTTGCCGGTCAGGCGAGGAATTTGGCGCGCCGGATGGGCAGCGGGGATGTCACTGTAGTGATTGCGCCACCGATCGGCACGATCCGTGACAGCTAAGACGTCGAGCAGATCGGCGGGGTTGCCACGAGGTTCTGAGCCGGGGTACCACATCCCAGCTTCACCATGACGCGGGAAATGGAGGAAGAAAGTGCCCAGCAGCCGATCAAGGTCGCAGTGGCCGCTCAGCATACCAATTAACACTTGCTGGAGGAACGTCTTCCATCGCGCACCAGCACAAGATCGACGCTGTTTGCGATGGGTATACACAGCGGAGAGGTGGCGACTCGATCTGCGCGTGGCAATGCAGATCGGAAAGGCGTGAGTAGAATCGCAGTACATGCGGAGGTTCTCGGTCTCGTAGGAGGAATAAACTGCCACAATGAACACGAGCCAGCCTTCTAGACGGAAGGTGTGCGGGCGAGGCCAGTTTGCAAGAACTTCCCAAATTCGCGCGGCAACTCCGTGTTGCCCTTGTAAGATTTAGGTAATGAAGGGATATGATCCGTAGCGATGATCTGAAAAGGTAGGTCGCTTGGACGTTTCCCGGCGATTCGCCCGAGATCGTAGGCCTACCTTTGCCCATCTCGCAATCCACACATTTACCGTAACGTTGCACGCTCTTGTACAGTCCTCTCCAGTGGAACCGATCTCGGATCCGTTGATAAGTGCGACCAATACATTGGTGTCCACCCTCCAAGCTGGCATGGTTGTGATGTAAGATGTCTTGATGTAGAGCGGCCGGCTTTACCAATCGCATCCATCCATCGCGATCTTCATCGGTCCGCTTAGTGGGAGGACAATAGAAAAGTAGATAGTTCAGACCCACCTCGTAATCGGCAGCAATGAGACTAAGCGATTTGGCCTCTTCTCGACTTAGATCTGACACATCTCCAATCAGATATCTCTTCAGGCTCGAAATCCACGTCTCCTCGTCTTGCGCCTTCCGGATCCGATTAATCCGGAGCCCTCTCACATACTCCTCCTGCATGATCTGGTTTGTAGACGTTGTCCTGGCTCTAGATCGGGTAGTCACTGCTGAGATCTGCGCGACTTGGCCCTCTGATCGCACCACGATAACCTCTTCCAATCTGTTTCACGTAACGAAATTTTGGTAGGCGGATTCCTCCTCTACTTCAATCCCACATTGGCTTTTTAGCGCCGCACTCGCTAGGCTGCCTGCACTGGCGTTCCAATCCCGCTTGACATGCACCAAATCATGAGCTGGCCATTGTTGTAACCGATTTAATACATTTTGTCTCAGCAACGTCAGTCCGGGTGCCTTGCAGTCGATCGCACCTCGTACCTGCCGGATCACCGGATTCGAATCACCACAGTTCACCAATCGCTTCGGACCGGCCTTGATCAGCAGATCCAGGCCTTACAGCAGCCCATGGTACTCGGCTTCGTTGACTGTGAGTCCTTCAGCGTACGCAGACCGGGCTTCCACCACCGTCCATTCGGGTAATTTCCGCAGGATCGCGCTGTTGGCACTTCCCCCACGCTTCACACTCGCGGATCCAACAAAACTCACCACATACAGATATTTGTCCTGTTGTACCGTCGAGATGGGAGTAACAATTGATCATCCAAGATACACTGCCATCGAAGAACGTTTGTCCAAGTCAAGAACAAGCGTGTGACTGTGTGTGCCTGGATGAACATGTATCAAGACGACAAGTTGGTATCGCAATCAAGTGACACGCAAGTTTGAAGTTCAACCACACTCGGAGCGCGCTTAAGCACGACCCTGTCGAGTCGACAAAGACTACCCCATACTGAGACCGAGATATTTGAGCCAAGCCATGCCCAAATGAAGACTACAAGAAGCCAGAACTGACTACAATACGAGGACCAAGATAGCCATACTGAAGACAAGCTGTTTTACGAAGACTTGAAGAAGAACTGCATGATGAGTGTATGAAGTGCAAGAAGACAGAAGACTTAGGACCTATTGATAAATTTAAACAGAGTTCGTTTCTCCCCGTTGAGCACACGTGTTTGGCGTGGAATAAGTCAGGAAGGGCAAGTGCCGCGAAGAAGAAGCAATCACACCGCGGCGCTCCCACACATTCCGGGCAAGTTGATCAAGAAGGACTGATCGCTTCGCTGGAACTCCACCTATACTCAAGTCCAGTTAGGTGGTGACCAGCGATCATATATCCTGGAGTGACCCACCTATTTCATATCCTAGTTGGGTCACTAACTTGTTAGTGCTTTGCTCATTTTATATTAACCTGTGAATTCCTGAAGTGCTAAGCAGTCGCCTTTTGGGAATTTGTATTGACTGCTGTGTGGATTGACCGTATCCTGGATTACAGCGAATTCTTCGTCTTAATTGAGGTGGTGCGCGTTTGTATTGTGAGTGTTCAGGCTGCTAGATTCCTGAATTTAGACTCGAGTGAGCCTAGTGTGTGCGACCCCCCCCCCCCCCCCCCGCTTCGGGTCTGTAATATTTTGACAGCTACATATTATTACATATTTGTATTTAACTCTGTTTGCTGGTTATCAACCAGTCCAGAATTGCACCTGGGATACTGGACACGAGTTGTCTGCGTCCTAGCGTACTTGCTTCTGGTTTCCCACATCCTAGTGAGGACACCCACGCCAGGATTACCTTTGAGAGTTCGAGGCTGCATCCTGGAGTGGACGCTTGCCCCGCACTTTTTCATTAGGTTATGATTGTTCAAGACCCTCCCAA
This sequence comes from Phytophthora tentaculata, assembly GCA_033557915.1. Taxonomy (NCBI): domain Eukaryota; phylum Oomycota; class Peronosporomycetes; order Peronosporales; family Peronosporaceae; genus Phytophthora; species Phytophthora tentaculata. Next base: position 6,144,272 of record JAUCEA010000016.1, on the reverse strand, counting down.
CTACTCTGGTGGAGTGCCTTTCCGTCGAAGACAAACTAGCCGATAGGGATACACGAGATACACACGCCAAGACCTTCTCAGGAAGTCATTCTCGTTACCTGTACCCCCCCCCCCCCCTACTTCTACGCTCGGATCGAGTTTATCCTTGCGCAGGACCGGTTATCCTGGCGCAAGGGCCCAAATCCAGGTGCAGAAGACCAAGCGCGGTGCCCTCCTTGAATCTGCTGGCTCATCAACGTCGCTGGGTTGCGCTATACACCCCCAGAGGCGGTAAAAATGTTTCACCGACTTCGCCACCCATCATAGTGGTCGGCGGATCGTCTCCATCCCCACAACCCTTGAGTGGCGCTCCAGGATTCGCTCCTTGACTTATACTTAGAGTAGCGCCAGGATCCACGATTTCCTCCTGGTTCCCGACGTTAACCTTCACACTCGTGGGGTCTTGCTTCATCTCGACAACAGACACTCACTTCATCCGAAGAAGTCGACTCGGAAATCAAGTCAGCCACCTCCGGGGGCTCAACCAAATTGGCGCCCCGCTCAGACGCCTGAGTGTCGCCCTTGCGGGCACACTCCTCCTTGACGCGACGTGCGTCTTCTCCAGAATTTACGTCCGCGGACGCTTCAGCACCACAAGTGATTTCGACACTCTGGGCTGATGGCTCGATGAGAGGTTGCTCTAGGTCCGAAGACACTTCGACATCAGCACCTTCTGCAGCTCCATCTTCCGGAGCAGCCTTCGTAGCCATCCGAGCTTCCCGAGCAACAGGGTACAGGTCGTAGTACTTATCAGGCTCCAGACCTTGCACCCGTCGTTACTGCCGAGTCCCAAATCCGCGACCACGCGCACCACGTCCGGTCTTCTTCCCATGTCCTTCAGGCATTCCTGATCTGCGTGAAGGGACGGTCACTTCAGCACTTCTTCAACTCTGGATACTCTGGTGAAATCCTCGATAATCCAATCCGGGCACGCGTACCAGCTGTAGCGAAATCGGTGAAACGTTTTGCCGCCTCAGGGGGGTGTATCGCGCAACCCAGCAACGTTGTTGAGTCAGTAGATTCTAGAAGGGCATCGCGCTTGATTTTCTGCGCAAGGATTCGGGTTCTTGTGCCAGGATGCCAAGGTTCTGAGCTAGGATAAACGCGATCCAAGCGTAGAAGTAGGAGTAGAGTGGCGGGATGACTTCCTGGGAAGTTTTTGGCGTGTGTGTCACGCCTTGAATGAACTTACCGGTAGGGAACCAGTTACCGTCTCCAAGATGGCTCTTCGTTTTAAACGGCGTCGGTTCGATTTAGGATTACCAGTATTTTAGATTCCTCTGTCATTTCGGATCCCCTGAAGAACCTGCAAGGTGAAACTCCAACTTTTTGCTTCACCGTTTCGTGATGCACGTTTCCTATTCGACGAGCCTTAGGCATTCTATTGGGCAATACCATTATGTTATGCGGTAGTGGACACTTCAGTAACAACCGCAAAGCTCCACGGGACGCATGTGCTGCCTCTCAGAAAAGAAAGACTAAGATGTGCTCAAAGATCCGTATTTCTAACCTATGAGGCAGATTATTCTGAAACCACCTCCGTCGCTACCACCGCCCAGAAAACAGCTCACTTTCCAATTAGCCGACTGCAACTCAAGTCCTCCCACCATCTGCTCTTCCTTCCTGCCCGCCTCAACCTCACCTGATACGACTTGACTAGTTGAGAGCCTGGAAGCTCACGCTTAAACATGAGATCCTGGTTTCTCGCGGCAACGACAGTTCGGGGCCCGACCAGAGTCACCGGCGACTGCTGCATCCACTTACAACGTCTTCGCGTCCAACAACACTCCTGTCGGAGCTCCGCGCTCGGCCGATTCTACAACAATTTTTGAGTCAGCGGAGTCGTTTGAGTCAATCTCCACTACAAGTGCCATCACTATCTTTGCAAACTCGACCTCCCACGGAACAATTCACTGCAGAGCTCGATGAGGCTTTGCATCAGCCTCTCATACCTGGTGATGCATCCCGAGATCTTTTGTGGCTAATGGAGATACTCCGACAGCCGGTTGCATCCAACTACAACTTAGTGGATGTTCCAGTCGCAGTCCAAGAAGCGATAAAAAACTACCAGCCTTTACCTGGATTTACCCTAGTCCCACCTAAGGCTGCTGAGTTATCTTTTATTTTTCAGTGGGGTGTCCGTGTGACAGCAGAATCGGTTGGAAAAACGTGCATAGGATGGATCTGTCTAGGGAATGAAAGCTGTCGAGAGCGCCACCAGATCATACAGCTATATGGAAAAACGTCAAAGACCACAAAACATCTGTATGACGTTCATGGCATCAACTCTGATAAATCTACACTACAAGCTGCACGCAAGCGCACACGCGATGACGAAGTGGACAGGCTTCGCAATGCCGCTCTGACGCATGACGATGCTCGTCGTATGTGCTTACTTCTGGAGACACTGCGCATTATCTTTAATAACCTGCCATTCCGGTTCGGCGAGTACGAGGAATCGAAGTTGTTGAGCGAGCTTGTCACTGACGAAAGGTTTCGAACGACAAGTAATGCGCAAGCCGCAACGCATGCAATCTTGGAGCTGTATGTTTCAGAGAAGGGGGAGTTGATTAAATTCGTCCACCAAAATATTCTGCCCAACATAAAGTTTCTTACGATGGTGGCGGACATGTGGTCATCAGAAACACAGGGTGAAAAGTACCTCGGTCTGCGAATTTACTTCATTGACAACGAGTGGCTCTTCCGGCGGTTTTGCTTGGAACTCGTCACTTTCGCCCTTCTTACGACGAGCGTGATGGTGGCATTCGTGGGCCTTTCAAACGGTGGATAGTTCAATTTCTATACGACTTCAGCCTCTCAATCAAAAGCTTCTTCGGAGGAACCAATGACGCAGGTGCTGACGTGAAGTGGATGTTGACAGAAGGACTCAGTCTTCAGTGGGAATGGTGTATTCCGCACTTAACTAACGCTGCAACTAAAGCCGCCTGTGGAATTGTCAATGACAAGAGCAAGTAAAAAAACAAGAAAATGACAGATTGATATCACGAATAGGGAGGACTGTTCATCAAGTGCGTCACGTGGAGATAATGGGCTCCCTGTTTGCAGAATTATGCGAGATGACAGGAGAAAGCAAGTCCCGAACCCTTGTCGAGCTCAAACAACATCGATTTATGGGCCTGACTAAAGTATTCTTGAGAATTCTTGAGAAGTGGGACCAACTTGTAGATTGGTTTGATGAGCGAATCGCTAAGTCGCTTCGGGTCGGACTTGCACCACCGGATGGTTTCCCTTTAGCAGCAGATAAACTGGACTTGATTCAACTGGTGTGCCTCCTAGAGCATATTACAGTGCTCAACCGTCGAGTTCAAAGCGAGTCTGCAAATCAGATTCAAGATCTTCTCACTTTGTACAAGCTTCGCCAATATGTTCTGGACACATCAGTCGCTCTAATGGACTATCGTTCCATGCATCTTAAACCACCTCGTTATTTTTCCTGATGGAGTGTTCGCTTCGATGATTCGTCTGTGCAACCAGCAGTTAGTCATTGACCCTACAATACCGACAAAGCGAATGAAAGAGGACAAGGTGACCAGAATAATGACCTTGGTAAAAAAAAAACAATTCTCGACCGACTCTAGTCGCTCAAGTTGCCGTCCGTAGCTGCTCCGGAAATCGAACTGGCACCGGCCCCCGTCACGGATGAAGCCCCTTCAGTGTTTCTAGAGGATCTTATGGACTTCGTTGAAGAAGACGGAGGTGTTGCTCAAACTAATTCAAGGGATGTTCAGGAAGCACGTGTTGAGGAGGAGCTGGAACGGTGGATTGCTGAACCAGTAGTGATGAATCGTGACGAAAAGAACGAAGCAGAGCATATCCTCGCGTTTTAGAGCCGCCAGACAAGCAACAACTACCAATTTCTCCCTTCTGTTGCTCGAATTGTCTTTGCTGTTCCAACATCGTCAGCGCAGATCGAGCGAGACTTCGGGGTCAGCGGTATGATGGTTACGAGCCAATGTGCTTCTAATCACCATTATGTGCTCGTTTCTGAACCGAAACCGGGAGGTCATTGATGTTACGCAATGTCGTAGACTTCAAGATGATGAATTCCCGCAGTCAGCTGTGTCCACTCGCTCAGAGGATGAAGCTGAGTACGAGTTTGAGGCGCCATTGTCCGATAGCTCAGTGCCTGCTACGAGCTCTACTCCAAACGCTCAGTCATGTGGTCATGTGGACTCTTCGTCTATCGTAACCTCTTCGACGACGCCGGCATTGACCACCCCGCCTTCGTCGTTAGTCAGCACGACCCTTAATTTTTCGGCTCCGCTGAGTTCGAATCTAGCTTCGACTGGGCTTCTCACGACTGCCGCAGCTCAATCGTCGAGTTCCGGATCTCGCCAGCTTGCTGGTTTGCCCCAGGCGAACGCTCCAGCGTACGCTGCGTCAACGGGAGTAGCGGTTATTGTCATGTTCTCGGTTTCATCAGGCTTCAGTCGCGACTACTGCTTCCCCAGATTGACCTTCTCCAAGCGTTGATGTGACCATCGTACTCACAGATGTTGTCACACCGGTCGTGAGTCTGCCCAGACCGTCACTTCAGACGAGTTCAGTTGGGTTGACTTCATCTTCTGGACGTCCTCTTCGCAAGTCCGCAGCCACCGCCCGCGCAGTGACGGCTCAACTACTCTAGGATCTTGATGCCTCTGATGAAGCTGTCTTGGGTTCGGGTGGTGATTCTGCTCAGTCGGTTCGCTCAGCAGCTATTGCGACTGGGTCACCTTCCGATCCGATCTCCTTGCCTGAGAACTCGGCGGACAGCTTTGAATCCGATGGACAAGCGAGTCCTCCCTCTGGCCCCGTCTCAGCGGAAGAGAAGGATGACCTCGTCAAGAAGAGAAGCCTTTGTACTGAGGTATTTGGTTCTGACGACGAAAGCAGCGATGAACCTTCGTCGCCAAGCTCGCGGATGCTGAGTCGAGCTGTTAGTGGGGTACCTTCTCCTATTGGAAAAGAGTTGTGTCTTCATGCTTCTTGATGCTTGCTTCGCAAATCTGATGATGCGTCTGGTTCGCCGACTCTTCGGATCACTTCGAAGAAACCCCGGCGTCGTCGAGCCCGCCAAGCCATCAATGGCCGAAGAAGCACCAAAAACATCACAAGCGGCTCAAGAAGCACCACAAAAAGCACAAGCATCAGAAGCACAGGGAGTCGGAGTCAGCACCTGACTCGGCTCCGTCAACAGATGCTACTCCGCTCAGTACAGACTCCGTGGTTCCTGCTCCGCTGAGGCCGACTCCGTCGAATAGCTCAACTTCGTCCTCTGCAGTTCTTTCACATGGTCTCGCTCTGCTATTGGATAAGTCGCGGACTCGGGCATCGCAAGCGCTCCAAGGATTCTTGGCTGACTCCCCAAATGGCTCAGCTACGGGAGGTTCACTTTATGCATTTTGGTTCCGTTCGGTGTTGGGTAGCCATTCTGGACTTTTTGACTGGTGGAGTGCAATTGGAGTTCGTCAATGGGAAGCACCGTGCCTCACACACCATGTTCTCTTGTTGGGATCCGATGGCGGTTTTCAATTCCAGGCATCCGTGCCAGCGTCTTTATCGAATGCTTACGGAGCTCCCCTTCTTCTTTTCTCCGTCGGTTCTGGAGGAAGCTCGGAGGCGCCTGGCCTTGCATACCCGCCATCGAACTTTGATGCAGGTTCTCGGGGATATGTGGGGTAAGAATTATCCTACTTTTGGAATCGCTGTAGTTGTCTTCGAGTTGGCAGGCAACAACGCTACGACGACAATAGAAAACACGACATCCTGCTATACGGTCAAATTCGCTACTGTTTTCAAGTAAAAATTGGATGAATACAGCAGCATGGTTAAGAGCCGCGAGGCCTACATTGGTGCAGTATTCGATACCCGAGCGAAGTCACTACTTTCGAAGGTTGTAGGTGACATGGACCAATTCGACAGTATGTTCTAGACGAGTACGAGGCTGTATATCGTCTCCAGTACGAAAGCCAGCAGCAGAGTACAGCCACTCCCTCGTTGAACCGTCACGAAGTCGAAGAGATTGCTCTGGGTGAAGTTCTACACAAACTTATAGATAAAAACTTTGGCTTTGATGGGCCCGCCAGTTTCGATGGTGAGTCATTCGAGACGGAGCTCGATCGATGGCTTGCTCATCGGGATCGCACCATGACATATAGCACCAGCAGCAACGAAGTTTGCGGGTGGATGCGAGCCCTGGACCCGTTTCCGCGCATTCGGATAATCCCGCGATTATCTTGCCATGATGGCAACGTCCGTCCCAAGTGAACAATTTTTCTAAGTAGCTGGTATGAATGTAAGTATTTGACGCGCAAGACTTGGTGATGACGCAGTGTCGGCCGTGTCCGAAATGCAGTCGTTCGTGAAGTTTAATGAAAATACGGTCAAGCTAGACGCTGCTAAGCAGCACACGACTAGTTTCAGTAAAGCTGCTCGATCCCAAACAAAAGTATTCCCAATTAATTGAGTTCAATCAAAGTACTTGTAGCCTTGTTTGTAGATGGCCTCGTTCTTGACGGAGCTGTCCATCTGCCATTCATGAAAAGATGTTCACGTTCTACTTAATGCTAGCAGGCCCTGACGTCGCTGAGCAGGTTTACGTGAAGTTGAGGCGAGTCTACATCGCGGTCTGGTAGGCCTGGATGGCTTCGTCAGCCCGACCGGCTCCTATAGAGCGTTACCCAAATTCTGTAAGTGTAAGTAAAGAACATTGTGAGCATGATAACGTTTCTGTAGTGCTCGATAGCGACTTCGAGCTGACCGTCTTCTTTCAGGAAGCCACCCCAAGTTGGTCCAGTCACTTGCGAAACTTGGTTTGCCTTGGGTGGCCCGCGTGAACCAGTGCTTGGCGTCAACTAGCTGGCCCTCCACCTTGTACATGTTGTTCAGATTGATGTGCACGTTCCCGAACTCCGGGACCAACATGATGGCCATCTTGTACGTCTCCACGACCTCGTTTCTCTGTCCCTGCAGCATGTAGCAGTCGGCCAGGTCGTTGTATTGCGTCTCCATAGCGCGGGTTCAACTTGATCGCGCTGGAGTAGAACTGCACGCCCCGACCACGTCATCGAGCTCTTTGCCCAAATTAGCCAAGTTGCCGAAGGCCTTTGCGATGCCGGGAGCCAGGCGGAGCAAGAAGTTGCTCTTGAGAGGGGAAGTGCAGCGCTCCGAGTAGCAAGTGGTTGGCCGTGCGACACGATTTCGTTACGTAAAGTTGCTCGCAGAGGCGCAGCACTTGCTGGTAGTACCCGCCCACATACTGCTGATGCACTAGATCGAACAGAGGTGTTCGACGGTCCATGGAAGACACAAAGGACGGGATTGAGTAAATTACAGAGCAGCTGATTGCAGTAGCAGGAATAACAAGAAAGCAGAAACATACATGCAAAGCGCTGTCGACTGACGTCTCTGAGGGGTCGGAAGGTGTGAAGGCGGGGTCCTGTGCGCTGCATCTTGGACTTTTGTCACTGATAATAAGAGCAGGTCAGAAAGCATATTTTATTGGTCGTTAATTGACTTACTTTCCCCAGTAAAAATGTACCTATTGTTGTACACTTTAATAACCTTCTTTCGTCGTTTGCGTTTCGTAAGCGTTTTTCAATTAAAATATATATTGAATGCTGCGTTGCCCTTTTGGAGATACATGATTTCGCCCTCTATTCTGACATCGGTACCACTATCACAATTTAAAAGCGATATTTATTTTTACGGTTGATTACATTTTACAAGTGGATCTGGATCGTACACAAAATGATCTCGTCCATACGCCCATAGCTGTATTGACACTTCCGGCAACGTCGTTGAGCACATGGCGTCGCTGTTAGATCTGTGTATCTCGAGAGATACGTTCCCCCTTTCATATTATGGAGCCCACTGCGCTAGGCGTTTCTTTACTCTCGCTGATGTCACTTTCAAAGCCTTACGACGCTTGCCACTGTGTACGCCTCGTTTTGAATGCGTGCACGAATGACCGTAATGCGAGCAGGTTTTGCAGGAAGCCAGAAAGTGACGAGACGAGGGTGAAGCTTGCTTGTATCGCTTGGTGGTGTCTTGCGTAATGAGCCACTATCACTTACAGCGTCCCGGTACACCCGCAGCAATCGGCCCGCCGTACTTCGGATTTCAAATTTTATGAATGATCTAGTCAAATGTGGTGGGAGGGGAAGAAGTGTAAGTAAGTCTCTTATCGACGATAAGTTATTGTACTGGCTGGATTTTATTGCGTTGCAGGCTGAAATGTTTGTATTTAGGCAACTTTCCCGCCAGGACGACAAAATCTGGCAGGTAGTTGTAAAACTTATTTTACTCAACTTACTGTTACGTACTTTAGTTTAAAAGTCTGCTCCGATAGTTCGCCTTTTTGTCACTTCGTGTGATTTCGTGGCTTCGTGTCATACCATGACTTCGTGTCTGCCGTGTTGCGTGTCATTCCGTCGTTTCGCGTCCGTCTGTGCTTCGCGTATATTCTATGTTTCACCTTCCAAGAGCGTTAAATGTGTTCAACATACCGTTCGGTAAGTTCGCACCGATTCTTAAGGTTTGCACACTAAGTGCGCAAGTACCAATATATATCATGACTAATGGAAACGTTTAATATCAGCAAATCAGTCCTTAAGCTTGTTGCGGATATGTTTGTTGCACTGGTGAGGCTTCCAGCGTCGACAGCTGCGGTCAACAACTGTCAAACTTCACATTCACGAATCGATTTCTTAACAACAAAATTAAATTATTATTTCCCAAAAAAATTACTCCGTTACTGACTTGGACCGTTCAGTAGATAATGATTGAACCCATTAAAAAGGTTAAACGGGTTACGACAATGTAGTACTTCAAAAACAACAAATCAATTTACATATATTTTTACTTTTAACCTCCCCCCAGACCCTAGACCCTAGACATTGTACCAGGAACGATTGGAAAATTTCTTAATGTTATATCAGACACGTTAAGGATTTATTGACTTAATCTTTGTAAAGGCTCTTACAAACTTGAAGTCAAATAGGGAAAGGTTCATCCCATCATCTCCGCACCATGTAGCTAGAGGTGTATCTACCTTCGGTCTCGATTTCTGTTTTTACTAATAAGATCTGGAAACTCAACTGGTGTGTGACACATATTCGTTTATGAAGTTGAAGGTGCGTTTTGCGTGCCACATATTTCGGTTCATTTGAGATTTCCCCTGCTTCTACCGAATCGATTTAGTTTCGTACCCAAAATGGCGTTTCAGGCTCGTTGGAGGGAGCTGAAGCGTCATGGATGGACCGCCAAACCCCGGTAGGGCTGTCAAATGACTACTTCTACATGAAGCCTGGAAAGTCGAAGAAAGGCGAGCTTGGCCAAGACACTTCGTTGGAGAACAAGCCTGATGCAGTTTTTGGATCTACTGGACATCGGTAAGCTGGGACGTTTTCTATGTTGGTGTCGTCGCTAACAATCCGTTTGGTTTAGAGGAGATGAGGCTGCAAAAAGAAAAAGGCAGCGTCGAGTACTCGCAGGCGATCGCCGCTCAAAACCAGCAGGCCCAGACCTCAGAAGGAATCTATAGATCGGGTTGTATGGTACAGGTTACATTACCAATCTTATCGTGTCTCGTACAGATCCTACTGAACCTCCTGAACAGGCGAATCCGGCGTGGATGGTGTCGCGATCACGTCTTCAGGTATGTCAAAATGCCTTTACTGAGTATTTCGATTGGTTCTAACGTTGCGTTTACCTTGTGGCGCACGTTCGAGTTTCTATTTCGGCTACTTCGAATGTGACTGCCGATGCTGCAACCGAGCCCGGAGCCAAGCCGGCTCCGTGGCTGGAATGTGTGGCAACGCAGGTATGCCGAATACTCAGTTTGTAAGTGTCTCAATTTAGCCTAATCCTTTGTTACTATTGTTTATACTGTACCGGATTCAGGACTGCAACTCAATCCTAACGGTGCCTTTGACCATCCAGCTGACTCTGGAAGTGGTGGCGAAGACAAATCGAGTGCTGTGGAGGTTGGCGTAGAAGAGGAGGTTGCGTAGAGTGCGGGATTCTGTACGGATTCAGAAGTCGAAGGAACAAATCAACGTGAAGTTTTTACGGGCCGTACTGCTACTAGTTCATGAACATGCAGATACTCGATAATGTGACTCGTTAACTATCTTATCGTGTATTGATTCGCTGTATCACGACATGATAATGAGGGACCCGAACACCGTTGATCCTGGAGATACCGGGGAATACGCCGGACTGGAGAGGGCGATGACAATGTGGTGTACAACAATGATGACGATCTCGACTGGGTCGAGCCTGATCCAGGAGCCGCTGGCGATTCCAAACCAACAGACCTTCTTTTCGATCCTGCCTTACTCGATACAGTCGGTGGTGTGGATGCTGTTGCGCCTTGGGAGGTTCGTGCTGGAGCACTTCACGACATGCGCGATAATGGATGGACTGTACTCACTCTTCAAACTCCGATTCGATAGATGGGAGTGCCGTTCGAAATACAGCCCGATAGGTGGATTCACGACGACTACCGATCAGCGCCTGAGCTCAGCTGCCGATCTGTCTCATCCCACTTTAGTGGGAAGCGCTAGTGCCTGGCGACGCCGTCGCACGCCGAGGTGGCGATTTGGCATCGGATGTGCCCGATTGTAAGCGCCCACGACGTCTGGGCAGTTTTGCCGAAGGGGGACCTCAAACTCCGACGAGTTTTTCGAATGAGGATAACCCCGCCACTTTACCAGATACTGGGTTTGACCATGGCGTCGACGCCGCGCCACAAGACGTTCAGAGCTGAAGGAGGTCGAGCCTCAGCTGGACCCTCGCGTCGCGACTCGCGGTGACTTCTTTGCGCTGGATCAGCGCTAAAGTTCTCTGGGCCAGTATCTTCGAGATACAACTAGCTCCCTGAACCGTCTTGCAGACGATCTCGACGAGACCCACACTCGTGTGGACTGGTTCAAACAACCTCAGTCGGTTCAAAACTGAGTCGTGGACTTGGACCGTCAAGTCGCTCAGCTGCAAGGTCAGCTCGACTTGTTGCTGTGTCTTCAGCAGCTTGTTCCTCGTCCTGTGGCCCCGCCACCCGTCACTGCTGCCCAACCTTTGGGCGTGGCTCGGCCACCTGCCGGGTCGACGCCAATGCCGTCGCGCTCACCTGAGCAGGACCCTGATACGGCTTGAGTAAGCCGACGTACAAGACCGGATGCGTACGCATAATCTTCGGACGATATAACGTATACGCAAGGCTCTTATTGGCCACGACCTTGAACGGTCCCACAAACCGAGGTCTCAATTTTGTCTTGAAGACGGCAGACACTGCATGAGTAGGTAAGTTTTTAGCATTTAATAAGTCTAGGTCTCCGACCTCAAACCGTTCCACATTGCCTCTGCCTTTAGCATCAGCATATTCCTTCTGAAGGTCTTGGCTCTCATCCATAGCGTCTCGCACCTGTCGCATGACGCTCAGTCTCAACGAGCCAAAGTCATTGACTTGCTTGCGAGCTGCAACACGGCTAACATCTGCCAGCCGCTCGGCTATTCCTCCCCCGTCAAGCCCCCAGCCACTACGTGGTGGCCTCAGATGGATGCGAGGATTCACGAAGCCGCTCACATAGAACGGAATTAAGCCTGTCGAGGCATGCACCCTATTGTCCAAAGCAAACTCGACGAGTGGAAGCATATCACTCCAGCGTTTCGGCGCCTCGCCGCATACGCTCCGGAGGATGTCTTCCTCAACGGGATTCACGCATTCAGTTTGACCATCGGTCTGCGAATGATTCGCTGTGGACATGTCCAAACGAGTGCCGAGCACTCTGATAAGGGACGTCCACAACTTCGCGGGGAATCGCGGGTCTCGATCCGAGACAATAGCCTTAGGCAAGCCATGCTGACAAAAGGCTCCGTCTAAGAACAGCAAAGCTGTACCTTCACCATCAATGATGTCCGGCACCGCCGCTCAGCGAGCCATCTTGCTCAATCGGTCCACAAAGACCACGATACCCGTGTTGCGCGCCTTATCCTTCGGAAAACCAAACACGAAGTCCATACTGATGGACCGCCAACATCCCGTTGGGACAGGCAAGCTCGCCAACGGTGCCGCCGCATTCGGCGCGGACTTTGTCCGTTGACACGTCTCACACGTGCGTACGTAAGTGCCAACCCACTTATACATCTTGGGCCACCAGTACATCGAGCTCACCGAACCAAGGTAAGGTCTTCTCACGACCTAAGTGCCCACCGACGGGCGCATCGCGTACCACATAGAGGATACGATAATTGAGGTCCTCATCATGAGGAATGACCACACGAGGAGTGTCTTCCGAGTCTGTGCTGTAATACAGCAGACCATTATCGATGAAGTATCGATGTAGCCTTGCGCGTAAGCGCCCTGACATCTCCTTGTCGGAGTCCTTGAACTCCTCGCTCTCAAGAGCACGTAGCAGCGCTACGCACATGTCGTCCTGTGCATATGCTGCGCGTATTACGTCGGGCACTGACGATGTCACCGTTGTGACATGGGCTAACTCGTAGTCCGGCCTGCGCGACAACGCGTCGGCCACCACAGTAAGCGGTCCCGGCTTGTACTTGACCTCGAAGTTGTACTTGGCAAAGAAGGAGAGCCGTCTTGCCATTCTCTGAGAGAGGTGAGGCGACTGAGTCGCGGTGCGTAACGACGCATGATCAGTAAAGATCACGAAAGACTTGGAGCCGAGCAGGTGTACCCTGAACTTGACTAGAGCGTACTTCATCGCAAGTAGCTCTTTGTCATGAACTGGATAGTTCTTCTCCGCAGCCTTGAGCTGTCGAGACTCAAACGCGATGACGCGTTCACGCCCTTCGGCGTCTGCTTGCAGTAAAGCACGACCGATTGCAAAATCGGAGGCGTCGCAGACGACGCTGAACGGACGATCCGGGTCCGGTAGCGCGAGTATCAGCGCTCGTAGAAGACTCTCCTTCACAGCCTCAAAGGCTTCGTCGTGTTCGACATTCCAGCACCAAGGTGCATCCTTTTTAAGGAGATCCGACAATGGCCGTGCCATATCTGCGTAGTTCGCGCTGTACTTGAGCAAGCAATTGGCTAAGCCTAGCCACTTGCGTAAGTCCTTTTGGTTCTTGGGAACCGGCCAATCCACAATAGCCTTGACTTTGGTAGGATCTTCCCGTAAGCCACGCCTCCCAATGAAGCACCCGAGGAACGGGATCTCCTCCGCGCCGAAGACGCACTTGTCCAAGTTGGCATACAACTTATTCGTGCGCATGCACTCGAGCACCGCTCGTAAATGGTCAATGTGGTTCTCCACGTCTGAATTCCCGTGCTCAGCACGACTAAGCTCGAAAATATCGTCGAAGTACGTCTGCGCGTACACCCTATAGGGCTTGAACAACTGCGTCACGAGACGATTGAGCGTTGCGGGCGCGTTCGACAGCCCCTGGGGCATCACCAGCCACTTCCAGAGCATACCGCTCGGAGTACTGACCGCTGTCAGCGGAATGTCGCTCTCTCTCATGAGCAATTGGTAGTAACCATCGACCAAGTCGAGCGCACTGTACAACGTACAGCCTACCATGTTATTCTGCAGAACATCTTTGCGAGTAATCGACGTCTGCGCCGAAATGGTGGCCGCATTCAGCTTATTGAAAGCGTGCACAATACGACACTTGCCATTCGGCTTTCTGACACAGAAAGTGGGTGTCGAGTGCGAAGACTTGCTCTCACACACCAGCCCTGCCTCTTTCTTCGCACGGAAGAACGCGTCAAGGACGTCACACTGTTCGTTTGGCAAAGGCCACTGTCGCGTGGCGCAGTATTTGGTTCCTGGAACCAGGTCGATCTCGCGACGCACGCCTCGATCCGGAGGCAAACCCATCGGTGGGTTCCTTGAGACCACGTCTCCATACTCTTTAATCGAAGGATAGAACGGATCCGAAGGGTCTTGCAGGATCGCCGATCCACTCCGCGTGCTCAGCGCCTTCTTGGTGTCTCCAGGACCGCTTCGTCTACGACGGACGAGGAGTTCAACTCCTCCTCAGGTCTTATCAAGACCACCTCGGCTTACTCGCCCGCCTTCAAGGCCTCGCCGTACGCGGTAACGGACATCTCGTCCAGCTCTACCAGAGCATCAAGACTGATGTTGCCTTCGACCTCCCCCGTCACTCCATTCACGAGTGTATACAGCTGTTCACAGCGATCACGTGGAGCCTCACTGCTCGTCACGTTGGACACCTCGTCCGAAGACGTCACAGATGCCCTGCGTCTTTTTCTCCTCTCCCTCCGAGACCGAGCCCGGCCGGACGAAGGCGGTGCGGCGACATCTTCGTCACCACCACCGGGTGCAGCAGCACCAACACTCCTCGAAGGGGAAGCCTTGTCTCGCAAGACACTCGGCTCAGAGCCATGCGGTCCATGACCCTAACTCAGTCAACTAGGTCTCACTTCACCTTCATCTTCTGGGCCGCGCCCATGATACCTCGACTCGCAGCGGTAGGTCCTTGACCAGATCAATGGATTACGCGCCACTCCGCGCTAGTCCTTGACAGGACACACAGCAACCTCGTTGCTCACAAGTTCCGACATACCAATGTCCAGAACCACGACCGCCGCGGCCTCGTGGTCGTGCCATAGCGCTTCTGCTTCTTAGCAGAGGTGGGCTCATGACTCACCAAAGCTCCACTAGGGGCAGTGTCCGTAGCACACATCTTTTTTGACTTCCAGTCGATCCATGGCTCATGGCGCTCCAGCCATGCCATGCCAAGGATGAGGTCATACCTCAAATCCAGGTCCAACACCAGACAGCGTTCCACGGTATCGAAGTCCAAGAACTTCACACTAAGGCCAACAGAGACCTTCGACACAGAGACAAGTGTCCCCGTCCCCAGACGGACTGAGATTTCATCTCGCGTTGGCACTTCCAGTGCCTCAGCATACCGCTGGTTCCCTTCCAGGGTAGAGCGACGGACATAGTTGCCTGAAGCTCCCGAGTCAATCCAGACTATCCACGGCTTCACGAAGCCCTTTACGTTCGCTCGAATGACCAGCAAGCCCGGCTTGCACACACTGATTTTGTAAGAGAGCCCATCTCTCTTCGGGGCTGAGCCCTGTTGCCCTCTACCTCCTCGAGGAGCAACGAACTCACTTCTCCTCCAGTGGTCCGCCTCGCGCCTATTGTAAGTTGCCGTTTCCCGGCGACGTCCCGGAGGGCTGGCTCGCCGGAGCCTGGCGCTAGGAGCGTAGAGGGCATTGCGCCCTCAGATGTTTGGTGCTCCTGCCCAAAAAGTGACGCGAATACGAGCTCCTCCGCAGCAAGAAGTTCCGATACTTCACCTTCAGCATAGCTGAGGTCCATCGGTTCCGCACCGCTCGAAGAGCTCGCGCTACCAGCGTACAAGCCAGGTCGAGCAGACTTGAAGTTGTGTTCGGCGTCCAATGTCACGTTCACAGCCTCTTCGAAAGAGGTAGGGTGTACACAGAATAATTTCGTTCGGGTTGCGCCCACGCGGAGTCCCTGTATGAACACGGTCTCCGTAACCAGTTCTGGTTGAGCGTCCGCCGTCATCCCGGCGATCAGAGTTCTCAACTCTTGGACAGCGTCCAGTAACTTCTTCTTGCCCTGGCGGGTAGCAAGGAACTTAGACCGAATACGGTACGCTTGGTTAAGCGGTGCGAATACGCGAGACAGCTGCTGTTTCGGTTGAGCCCAATTGGGGAACGCGGCGTCCACGGTCGCACCACACGTTAGGGCCCACTCCCGCGCGCGACCTACAAAGCAAGCGCCATGCGCGGTTGCTCATTCTGAAGCAAAGCCGACCCCATGGCCACCTCGACCTCACGGGTCCAGAGAAGGAGATTCTCTTCATCCTTCCCTTCAAAGGTCTTCACGCTCAGCATGAGCGGCTTGGGTCTCGCAGGACCGTCATTCTTGACTGATGCAGCTGCCGTTGCAGCACTCATCTTCTCTTGAACATGTTCCAAGAGCGCGTTCTCGCAACGGAAGAGCAAGTCCAGTCTGGCGATCACCGCCTCTGGACCTTGCGACGCAACATGAGCGACGCCCTCCGGGTCAATCAAGGACATGAACTTGTTAAGCGCGTCCTGCTGCGCCGAGGGTAAATTTTCGAACATGGGGTGTTCCATCCTCACAGAGGATACAGTCAACCGACTCAGGTGCGGGATTGACTACAAGTGCTACCAAGTGCAGCGGGGCTGCCGTTGCTTTAGTGTCTGAGGAAGCCGTTCGACTCAAAAAGTCCGTAATACAAAGTTCCTTATCCAAAAGAATTTTAAAACAGCCCTAAAATCAGGGCTCATAGTTACTAACTCCAAATAACTCTTTGCCTCCAAATCCGAAGTGGTTTTATTTATCATTATTGCGGCCACGCCGCTATCTATGTTTGACTATCTATCATAGTTAAACCTAATCACATGCATAAGTGTGGCCCTTAGCCTATGTACTGAGGCCACCGTTAATTCTCCACATCATATACAGAGAGTCTGTTAACTCTCCGGGTACTCCGTACCCATGTGTGCGCCACACCATATAACCCCGTCACAGTCGCGCTTGCGCAGCATCAATATTTTCTCGTATCTCCAAGCCTTAAAATACGAGGTCAATTTCTACCACTCACGGGAAGACGCTCGTTGGAGGTGGGCGTTGTTTGAACACGATGGCTACGTTGTATCTACGACATTCTTTATAACAGGAATATGGAACTCACAATATAAATCAAGGCCAAGCTGGCAAAGATGCCAGTGTATTGTCAAGCCCATTGCGTGGGCATGCTATCCCACTTGCCACTCTTTGGATTAATAATCTTGCAGATGTCTTTGGGCTCCGCGATTTGAAACGCTCCGTCTAGAAATGGCATTTTGCCGCGGATCGGTAAGGAAATCTTGACAAGTAGCCATGAGTGGAAATACTACCCAGAGTTAGCTATTTTATTGTTAAAACTTTCTCTTGGAGATTCTCAGTGCTTATTTACTACCGGTTAAAACCAAGTTGAACATAGTTATGGATATCTCAAAAGATTTCCAAGATTAATTTATTTGAAATTTGATTTCTGGACGCAACTACAAACATTAGTTCAAATGCAATTTCGGTTCGTTTTAACCCTTATCAATCGAGGTTGGAGGCTGTAGCAAAACCGATATCAACCGCGAACTGAGGTGTACAGCAAGAAGAAAAAGTTCTTTTTTTAATAAAAAAATGTTTTAACAGAGTTAGTAGCCAACACCACTGCAGTTCTCGCCGTCTCAGCAACTAAGCGGGCACGGCCGTGGTTGCGCTGCATAAACGTTTTGTTGGCGATGTGACATTATCCGGATCAATTACGTTAAACAGGACAAAGGCCTTTTAACCTTGCTGGCGACTGTACTCTCCTGAAAGTTAAAATTTGTTCATTTATACAATAGTTCAACACCGCTCATTTGAAATAAATTAAACCAACGGTCAATTCCGCACCATATTTTAACTATTGCGACAAAAACATCTCAAAGTGCGTTTTATTGTGGACCACCTACACTATACGTGCAATTGCAAAATTCAAATATGTCCAATGGAATAGTGCTTATTTTTAGCCAATCAGTTTTTAGTCTGATTACGGGGATGCTTGCTGTTAACCCACTCCTGACGGCGCGTGGCGGTGTGCGTAGAGGGTCCATCACAGAAGTCACTATGGCCGCGCTTCGTTGACGCGAGTCTAGGGGTGGCTCTGGCGCTGGCGCTTGCGCAAGTGGGCGGTGCTTGAATGCCTATCTGGATGGTCCAGAAGCGCATGCGACGCATCGACTGGCGCCCGCATGTGCCGAGTTCGAACGGATCCCACGCTATGTTCTGTTCGCAGCTGCATCGACAAATCTGCATGTCTAGGCTGTCTCCATCGCACGGGGAGGATGTCCACCCGCCACGTCGGTCGAGGATATTGTAGGTAAACGATCTATGGAGTAGTGTTTTTTATAAATATTAGTGTAACCGCAAGCTGCTAGCATCCTCGCGGAAACTCGCATCCGTTACTAAGGGGAAACTGCTTTTTATATATATATATATAATGAAAACAAATTGCACAACACCCAAAGGAATAATGTGTGTAAATACATAGGTTGAAACTGAAAAGAATTTTAATGCTAAAATCTCTTCGCGCACAAGGAAACGAAGGATTTCGCGAGCTGGCAGCGCGCCAATTGCAAATGAGGTAAGCACCAACTGTAGGTATATCAGCTTTCCCTTCTTGCTAACGCTGAGATCTGAACTGCAGTAATAGCGACAACGGCATCGGGTAGCGCAGGCAGCGCACTGCTATGCCGATATCCTGGCCGCTGCAGCCACTCGAGAACGCTGAAGAAGAACGGGGAGCACAACCTGTTTTTCGAGAAGTATCACGAGCACCCGAAACGCGATGCATCGAGTTCGTTACCGCCGGATCGCGAAGGTGAGAAAGACCACAAAGACGAAAACCAAGAGCAAGGCGACGGGCACGAAGAAGGCAATGGCAACGCAAACAAAGAAGACGGCGAAGAGGCCCTAGCGCTTGATGAATTACAGGCAACGGCTAGGACTGATATATCTATGCTTACACCAACGCATTCTGGTCGAGAACACGCGACCAGAACGTGGAGACCGAGCTGAGGCAGTATATAGACGAGCTCCGCGCAATCGCAGGCATCGGCTAAAGGCGGTGAGCGTGGCACTTCTTTCTGTTCTACTCTAGCACACAGCGTGTCTTTTTACGAGAGTGGAGTGGCTGCAAGTGAAAGGGCTGCGTCGAGGAGCTTGGCCGATGTCACCAGTTCGCTCCATGTCCCACAAGTACTCTACATAGTCTTGCAGGCGATGCCAGTACCAGTTCGAGCCGGCCGCGTACTGTTTACCACAACAACCATAGTGTTGCGGCTAATGTACTGGCACCAGTGCAGAAAGTCGTTGAACCTGTATATCAGGTGCAATGTGCAGTGCCGCCAGAGTAACCAATCTATGCGGCGCATCAGTCCGGTAGATCCGTAAGAACGTCGGAGGGTACTGCCTCGACTGATGGTAAAGTGGCTGTAGCACTTCAGCCCAGCGTGGTCGACCTGACGCCAGGAATGTTCGAAGCATTTGAGCGACGAGTACGTCGTGCATGCTCTACAAGCGCGTGGTACTGTCCCCAGGTTCCCTGACGTCGACGTACCAGAAGTGCTGCAACTCGTTTAGGTAAGGAGGTTGCAAAAGGGTAGAGGCGAATCAAAGACATACATGAAACCGCAGAATGACACGAATCACGGAGGGACACGAAACGATGGAAGGCCTCTCAGCCGCTAAAGGCCACGACGAAACGAAAGGCCACATCGCCACTAGACAATGCGAAATCATGGGAAGACTTGAAATGGCGGGAGGGACTAAACCAATGAGGACCACCATTTACGGAAAATAACGCGACCACGGCAATCTGCTCTCTGCTCTGTCGCGTTCTTTTTGGGAACCGTATCCGAGCTCGGCCGTGGTTATGTGCTCATCCATGGTTTCATACTCTTATGTAGTCAGATCCGCTTTTGTGCAACTGCTACTTATTATTCCGCGTTTCCATCTTTTCCCCTGGATTCTTATCCGCGGGGTCCGTCGTCTTCGCCACATGTGGCCTCCCTCACCCGTCCTGTCGTCGCTGAGTGCTCATCCGTGATTACATGCTCCCACGGAGTGGTTTGGCCGTCTGTGGTATCGAGTACTAACTTTGATATAAATCTCCGTGGCTCTCTAATTTCTTAACGATGTTCTGCTGAACGCGTAGTATGGAACTACGGATAAGTGCACGACAGCGTACATAACAGGATGGTCTTTGGGAATGGCAAATTAGCTTGAATACATAAACCCTCGGACCGACGAACATAAACAATACCTCGACGTTCATTATTAGCACGATACACGCGATATAACGAAACCCTTAGATCTGAGATCATATTTCCTCAACAAACCATGCCGCCCCCGCCGCGAAGCGGCGGCGGCCGGCTAGCCCCGCCGACATAGTAGAACCCGGCGTATATTTGTCTGCGGCTAGGTTTATAATTGCAACACCATTCCGCGCATTCTACTGGCTGCCGAACGTAGCGAAGGTGGCCCGATTGGCTGAAATATACGACCTGCGACACCGACTGGATCTGTTGCACGAGCGAACCGTCTCTAGCGTGGTCAGTTGGACGACACTAAGCATCCAGGTTGCGCCAAGCATGTCACCACCAGACATAAGCGCATGGAGCCCAAAGGAAGCAGAGTGTCAGAGTGTACGAAGAGGTATTTTTTTTAAAGGGGTGCTCAAACGAAGGGTGTGTGAATAGAACAGACGGCCACACGCATCGTCGAGGAGCTGGGGCTCAAGATGCCTTCACCCTGAGGCTTCGACTGAACCACCCAAAACACAAAAGCCAACATGGCCGTGAAGCTTGCCACACCCGCCAGGAAGAACCCGCCACTGATCCACTTTTTGTTGCCCCCGCCAAGCTAACCTGTCGCGAATGAGTCGGCTGCGATCGTGTCGGCGGTGCTGCTAGTGGCTGATGCTGCCTCAGATGCTACGCCCCTCACCTTTCCAGGGCACTGCCAGCACTTAACAAATATCGAGGGAGAAATGGATGGTATCCATCTGCACGCACAACGAAGCATATACGTTGGATTAAACAGGTGCTCGTGGCTGTCTGATTTTTAACAATTTTACATGTCGTTACTGAAATATGTCATATGTGCTGCAAGTCGGGTACAGCTACCGACGACAATTGCAAAATTGAAAATGATCGTATACCGGCCATCCTTAACCCTTTTGAACCCGAAGAAGTTTGAGGGCAACGTGAACATGTATATACAGTATAATTTAGTATAGAGCTTTGTATACCTCAAGGGTTGGGCGAGCTGGTAAATGAATAGGTTAGTGCCGTAGACGCCACGAATATCACGCGTTGTGCTGTATATACACCGCTGTTAGGCTGTATATGAACTGGCATTGCACTAACATCTTGCATTTCACCTCGAACCAGATCGACTCCCATTCGAGTTTTGTCAATTTTTTAAAAAGAAGGTGGCCGAGAAGATGCAGGTCAGACCAGTACAGACCTCAAGTATGATAGGGTGAGGTAAGGACGCAATCACGAAAAGTGTCCGCGACACCAACATACAAACTAGAGGTCACATGGAAAGAGAAACCCCGGGAGCACAAGCAATCATCACAGTAGCTCCTTGACTATACTGAAGGAACGCTCACACTGAATCATTATCTTCTTCGGATAACGCCCGGCGGCGCTTGGTGGGCGACTTGGCGTACGAATTTTACCCTGTAAGCTGCCAGGAATGTACGTGCCGATCTTGACGAGTTGTGCCATATATCCCAGCAATTTCGCAGCTTTCCGGCCATGGTATGCTTCGGTTGCATGCACAGGTACACGGGAAGCGAGCTGAGGCATTCATCGCAGAAGTATGAAATATGTGTATGTAGTCCCGCCGCGTTTCCCGTCCGACCGCAGCATGGAGCACACTTTACAGTCGCGTTGTAAGCGTTTCAGACGCCCTGAGCGGTTCGTCGACTCGTCCATTTGCTTTACAGCATGAAAGACACGCTCAACCAGCGTCCTAGCACCGGAAGAAGTCGCCCCTTGACCGAATCGTGCTGGACGCTGGAGGAGGAGGTGGATCTTCAGTAGCATCATATACATGTTAGTCTTATCGGTACATTCAACAACAAATTCTCCGCACCCACCTGCGCCGAACGTATCGCTGTCATACATGTCTTCATCCTTCATGTTGATGAGGCCCAGGTGCTGCTAGCGGATATACTGGACGTGGGTCAAAGGACGGGTTCCCTTTTCTGCGTGAAACGCCCGGTGTACAATGTAGCCATTGACAATAGCTACATCAGCGAGTCCCAAAAACAGCGACTTGTAGTAACTGCGGAAAGTCACTGCACGCTGCAAAGATACCGTTCCAGATGGCGTTGATCGTGCACATCAACTCCGCCCATGTACATGTCGTAGACCTTCACTGCTTTGGGACAAGCCACTTCTTGTTGCTCTCCAGTATTCTCCCTTCTCGCAACCCTCTCAAGCGAAAGATCACTCCCAGTACACAAGAAAAAAAAAACCGGCGTGCTGTCCCACCACTTGATAGCAGCCATTTACTTCTCGTGTTTAGATCTAATGGTAGTGAAAGTTCCCTGTATGATATGTTTGGGTCGTTTCTTCGGGTAATTTTAATTCTGTTGAATAGTTACAGCGAACCCATTGCGGTTTGTCATGATGGTCGACGATATAGAACCCCATCAACAGTAGCTGGATAGCTAGTACCACACTCGTGTAGAAGCGAGCTGTCACCACAAGCCGAAATCTCTTCTCTTGTCCTTCGGGGAATACCGTTTTCAGGTTACGGACCACCGCGGCAGGCCCCGACTTCTTGTCCATCAAAGTCGAGTCAGCAATGTGTTGCTTCTTGCCTACGTCAACCTCAAAACCTCTATTATACAACATAGCATAGTGGTATGATGTATTATACAGCATAACACCTCCAACAAGTGCTGTATGTACCTGATGCAGTACGCAGTGTGCGCGCAGCACAGCATAACCAGTCCCCCATTTACACGGTTTATCCTTCATGTACACGCGAGTCCAGTTGAACGACAAGCGCGACGGTAGCATCGCTTTATCGAAGCCACGCACATCAGGAGGTATAAAATCACGACGAAATGTGCGCTGCAGCACATGAACTACCTTCTGAATCTTCTAGGCTCAGTCTGTCTTGGACCGTGGATCAAGGTTGCTTGAGAAGTGCAAGTTTCGAGAAATCTCCATGAAGGGGTCTCTCTTCATATAGTTTTAGAACTGGCCTCGCCCGACTGCCCCTTCATCCTCACGTTTCCAGTGGTTGGAAATATTTTCTCAATTTGGCTGCACAGTCTTAGCCAGCAGAAGCTCCGTTAACACACATAGTTCATGAGGAAGCACAGACTTTACTGCCATTAGTGACATGCGTACATCACCCCGCGATCGCAGTGGAGTCCTGTTCTCGGGCCGGCGACGCAGCATGTTTTTTCGGCGCTCAAAGTATGCTTCAACACGCGCCTCTGTCTGCTCGTTTTTGTAGTTGTTGCTGCACACAGCAATATGCTGTCATGATGCAACTGACAGGAAGTAGAAGAACAGAGCTAGCGGGGAATCGCCACACTTCATTGCATCTGGCGTAGGCCCGATAGGCTTCTTCCGCAAGTCCGGATAGCTGTTTGCTTCGCCACCGGCTTCATAGGGGCGTTGCAATAATCGCTCAACTCGGGGGATTCGGGTTCCGACCGTCCGGTTACGCTGTACTCCCTCTGATTGTCCATGTCGTTACCGACGACATTTCCAGCAAGCTCCTTGTCTGACCCTCCAAGCGACGCGAGAAACATCATGGCGTCGTTCCGCGATGGATTCAACTGAATTGATATCATTACCAACTGTTTCATCATTATCGCCATCTTCTCCATGCTCGCCACCGACTTCGTCACTCCCGCCTTGTACATCACCTTCGTCGACAATATCATCTTCATCGGTCTCGTTGCCAGAGGCAAGGTCACCAAAGTCGTTTGGGTCTTCTCCATCTCCATCTCGTTGAAATTGTCTTCCAAGTTGCTAGTCATGAGGCTATCCGCTATACAACATAATATACAGCACATCATATGCAGCGTAAGTGTTTGTTGTATATACAGGATACAATAGCGTGCACTATTCTTGTTGTCGGAATCGCCGTCGTCGTCGTCTGCGAATACAACCTCCTCCTCCTCCCCGTCCTCGACAACCTCGTCATCACTGTCATCCTCGTCCGAAAAAGATATGGAAATATTGCCGGAAGGTCGTAATGGAAGCACTTTGTCCCGCGGAACCATGCGGCGAAGTCGGTGAAACTTTTTTTTCCGCCTCATGGGGTGTATAGCGCAACCCAGCGACGTTACTGAGCCAGTAGATTCCACGAGGGCACCGCGCTTGGTCTTCTGCACCAGGATTCGGGTCCTTGCGGCAGAATACCAGGTCCTGCGCTAGGATAAACACGATCCGAGCGTAGAAGTAGGGGGGGGGGGGGGGGGTACAGGTAACGAGAATGACTTCCTGAGAAGGTCTTGGCGTGTGTATCTCGTGTATCCCTATCGGCTAGTTTGTCTTCGACGGAAAGGCACTCCACCAGAGTAGTTGGGAGGGTCTTGAACAATCATAACCTAATGAAAAAGTGCGGGGCAAGCGTCCACTCCAGGATGCAGCCTCGAACTCTCAAAGGTAATCCTGGCGTGGGTGTCCTCACTAGGATGTGTGAAACCAGAAGCAAGTACGCTAGGACGCAGACAACTCGTGTCCAGTATCCCAGGTGCAATTCTGGACTGGTTGATAACCAGCAAACAGAGTTAAATACAAATATGTAATAATATGTAGCTGTCAAAATATTACAGACCCGAAGCGGGGGGGGGGGGGGGGGTCGCACACACTAGGCTCACTCGAGTCTAAATTCAGGAATCTAGCAGCCTGAACACTCACAATACAAACGCGCACCACCTCAATTAAGACGAAGAATTCGCTGTAATCCAGGATACGGTCAATCCACACAGCAGTCAATACAAATTCCCAAAAGGCGACTGCTTAGCACTTCAGGAATTCACAGGTTAATATAAAATGAGCAAAGCACTAACAAGTTAGTGACCCAACTAGGATATGAAATAGGTGGGTCACTCCAGGATATATGATCGCTGGTCACCACCTAACTGGACTTGAGTATAGGTGGAGTTCCAGCGAAGCGATCAGTCCTTCTTGATCAACTTGCCCGGAATGTGTGGGAGCGCCACGGTGTGATTGCTTCTTCTTCGCGGCACTTGCCCTTCCTGACTTATTCTACGCCAAACACGTGTGCTCAACGGGGAGAAACGAACTCTGTTTAAATTTATCAATAGGTCCTAAGTCTTCTGTCTTCTTGCACTTCATACACTCATCATGCAGTTCTTCTTCAAGTCTTCGTAAAACATCTTGTCTTCAGTATGGCTATCTTGGTCCTCGTATTGTAGTCAGTTCTGGCTTCTTGTAGTCTTCATTTGGGCATGGCTTGGGTCAAATATCTCGGTCTCAGTATGGGGTAGTCTTTGTCGACTCGACAGGGTCGTGCTTAAGCGCGCTCCGAGTGTGGTTGAACTTCAAACTTGCGTGTCACTTGATTGCGATACCAACTTGTCGTCTTGATACATGTTCATCCAGGCGCACACAGTCACACGCTTGTTCTTGACTTGGACAAACGTTCTTCGATGGCAGTGTATCTTGCATGATCACTTATAACTTCCACGAATGCATGTCATCCAGGCGCGGATTGCTCTAGGGCTGGTACTGCGCCGTTGACTTGGCACGGAACGCACTTGTTGCGTATTGCAGCACAGCGGGAAGCTTGATTCACTTGGATTCGCCTTGTAATCCTGGCGTGGAAGCGCATACGACTGCATGTTTGCGTATTTGATCGCGTAATCCTGACGTGAACGCGTACAGGCTTGATCCTTGCACACTTATCACATGTAATCCTGGCGCAGCGGTATCCAGCGTTCCTTCTTGCACACTAGTCGCCTGTAATCCGTACCGAATCCTGATATAGACAGCCAAGTCAATGTCCATCCTGGCGTAGGCGGCCAAGCTATCACACATCGTGGTAAACATCCTCACGATTTGCGTGGATTCTTGGTGTACGGCGTCGGTACGGCGTGCGTCTTGGTGCTAACGGTCAACATCATGTACGTAGCGTCTTCTTTCTTGTTTTCTTATGTCCTTTTTTTACGGCGTCCAGCGCATGTTTTTCTGAGATCGATCGGGGAGTCGTTTCGCTCTTTGTTATGCGGAATTACAGCAAGAGGAGGTCGTCCAGGGATACGTTCTCCTGGATAATTTTCCGCCAGTCTTGAGGCACTCCTCGCAAGGGAAAGTCCGGGGCTGGACCGAAGCATCTTCTCGCATTCCTGAATATGCATTTCCAGGAAACATGCTTTCCAGGAAATTTCGAGCCCATCTGCATTCAGGCACCAACTTCTTTCCACAGACCCACTCGTCTCCGTCCATGTCACACGTGTGCGGCCGGGACAGTATCCACCAATAAGCCAATCATCATTCCTCCTTATCTCCAAGTCATAGTCGTGACGCCACATCGTCACCGAGAAAATTCCAAACCACTTCGTCACAACCAACTCGTAACTATCATCCTCGTCTTCAAAGCTCACAAAATCACCTCGACCATCTGCACCACAAGGCATTCACACACTACGTAAGACATCAAAGTACACATATTGAGAGTACATATCATTTACAGGACTCGAAGATGCGCTCAGGCGTGGAGGGGAAAAAGAACCCCTACCAGTTGCGGTCGATTTGGACGGATCCTGCGGCGTCGGCTGGGATTCCTCGGCACCTGGACCAACTTGAGTAGTTGCTCCAACGACCGTAGTGGTCGACGACGTAGGAGCTAAATACAAGCAATAACCGTCGATACACGTTAGATAAAGCAAACCATTCAGCATTGTCCTGCCCAGTACATTTACCTTTTGCAGTGCACGCCGATCTCAGCGCTTCGGCCGCTGCCATTGAATGCACTAACATAACAGTAGTGCAAAGTCACCAAGTGAAAGGTAGCGTAGTGTACGTACCGGAGGCATAGTGAGCACACACTCGATCTTCGCCCATAAAGTAGTCCTTGCCTTCGATACCACTTGCATTTCCGCCAGGCGGGATAAACTTCCACCGGGTCTCGGTCGAGCTAGCTGGGGGCTTCTTGTGCGTCCACCCGCTCGCCCTCAGTTGGCTTATGATGTGGCGCCAGGTAGGCGTCCCGCCGGCGACGATGCGCTCGGCCCGACGTTTTTTGCGCGCAGCACCAATTGTTCTCCAACCCCGGGAATTCTGAAATGAGGGAAGCTTCGATGGCCATTCGAAAAAGCCTGCGATATTTGTTAGATTATGTGGCGCTTGTGCGTAAGACCTGCAATAACTAATTTCAGAAAGTTGGACAGAGACTGCGCTCTCTCCCCTCGCCTTTATCCGCAAAGCAGACAGAAACATCGCAAAGCATTGACGTCAGGTTGTATGGCCTGTAACAGCGGCAGGCGCGAAATATTTTTCGGGTAAACAAAACCCAAGTACACCGTTATTCCTGGGCTGTATATACAACTTAGATAGGAGGATTATCCTTTCCATAGGATTTGCTAACACATCTATGCAGCGCATCGGGTTGAAATGGTTGAGTGACCTAATACAGAAATCGCGGTCGACATACGAATGTCAGGGTAAAAAAAACATTAGAGGTACACAACTTCGTGTAGTCACATGTGTTTTAAAATTAACGATCTATAATGATTCATAAGTAATTAATTTGGTGCTGTTTTATTGAAACGTTTTACTGCATCAATCATGCAACTGAATTAGTCGTGCACTGGAACATTAACATTAACAGAATTGCGAAATTGGGCAAAAGATGCCGGTTTTGAACAGATCTAATCAAGATCTAATCAAGGCTTCATTCTCGTATGCTCGGTTTAAATTTTTGATCGGTATTGCATTCAAAAACGACATCTAAAAATTGAAACTTTGAGCGAAAAGTGCTCTACCACAATAAATCAGGGGCCGGTTAATATGGGAAGATGGTGTATTGTGCGAGCCTAACCGCAACAGACGCTACCTATAAAGGCCGCGGAGCACATACGGGCACCCTTAGAGTTGGATCTGAGCACCACACATGCTAGTTACGTCGGTGGGCATCAGTGGCCATTCATACGTGCTAACAATACATATACTTAAACATACAGTCAGATTATATTTTTTTAATTTGATAACAATATTGTAATATTTTTATTAAAATACTTCGAAATACTAATTTTTTCTAAAAAGACACGAAGGGTATGCAATAGATGTTGTTGTTGTTAGAAGAACGAACGTAAGTAATGGATGCTTATTTTAGTAGATCTAATTATTAAACTGTACTTTATAATTAGGCAATGATACTTAAAAGCTTGTATTTTGAGGGAAAGGCGAATTAAAAAATTGGCACAATAGTGAGCTTACTGCAAAGCGAGCGCTTACAGTTGGTGGGCATCAGGATGACTATTAATTTATGACTTCAAATTACATACAAAATTTGCTGAATGTAAATACGTCGACGATCATTCATGATATTTCTTTTTACTTATCAAACTTTTTGTTTGTAGATTATTTTCTTTTCGTATAATTAAAAGGGCAAGGGACACATATTTCAATAGTATATATTCCTAATTACAGTGTTATTTAAATGTGCTTTATTTATTTAATTCGTTCTTACCACAGAACCAAAGTACGACTGAAACTTCTGACAACATATCGACTGCGTTGAAGGATCACCAGCGATTCCCATTTGGTTTTGTGTACTTGCTCGCGTAGTGCGTGAATTTAAAGGAACGAACATTTTAAACGATGGGACTGAAGCGAGGAAGGATACGGGTGACAGAAAGGACTAAAATAATGAAGACAGGGGCCACGGAAGAGCACTCAAAACATGAAATCATAGGAGTTTATCGGTGCTTTTCTATGGGGGGGCGACATGAGCCACTAAAGCGTATATAACAATATAACGTACAGAACTCATGTAAAATCATTAAAAGAGATTAGTGTTATGGAAGAGCACGAAACTAACCGGGAACACATAACCACCTCCGGCCAAACATGAAGCCAGAGAAAACGCGGGCGATAGAAAAGTACAAGTTGCGGAGAACAAAAACCCCGTTGCTCAACCACTGAACCCATTACTACGGTACAACACGATGGCCAAACGAAGAAGGGAACAATCTACGCCAGAATAGCACGAAATCACGGACGCGAACTAAACCACAACAGAGAACAAAGAGAAAAGAATAACGGATGGGCTTGGTACCCAGATGATTCCGAAGACACATAAGAGCACAGACCCCACAAGCCTACGGAAACGAAGAGAAAATGACCTTGAAACTATGCGGAGCCGGCTGAGACTACAAGTACAAATGTAAAGGTTAGCCCGATCTCTCGAGTATACATGATACCTCGATATGCACGTACATTTCAGGAGGGGACACCACGAAGTACCTCCAGCTGCTGTGGTGAAGCGCCCGTTAAGTTTTGGCAGTTTGGGCTGAGTGATGGATATTGACTCGATCTGACCAGGCGGGTTCGGGGTGAAGCTGGAGCGACCTCGTCCCAGAGAAGGATGCGATCGGCTTGGGAGAGTAGATCGGATGTACGATCCTCCTGAGAACGCCCTGGAATCATCGTGTACAGGTCAGCTGATTTGTACCAAGTTCGGTAAAGTACGATTGGACCTTGAAGTACCGGATCGGTAATCATAGGATACGCAAGGTAGTGGGTCTGAAGGACTTAAGTAATAACAGAGTGAATTTTGTCTTGTCAGCAACAAGCACCTTGAACTTCGATACTGTAGCGGGGAATTGCAGTGGCCCATACAGTTATCAAGTTAAAACTACCAAGTACACGTGTCGATCGCCGGAGTTAGCAACTTGGCCGGCCCGACTGTTATCGCTCTCGCCCTCAACTCCCCCGCTATAGGAGCGGTCAAGCCTCGCAAGTAAAGCTGTATCTACCCTTCGTAAAGGAACCCTATACACCCCAAGTCGATCAAGATCGACGACATACCTGGCGCGTTGCCTGAAGAACTTCCACGCTACGCCAACCCCACCGTCCTGCGCC
The DNA here is from genome assembly GCA_033557915.1 of Phytophthora tentaculata. Taxonomy (NCBI): domain Eukaryota; phylum Oomycota; class Peronosporomycetes; order Peronosporales; family Peronosporaceae; genus Phytophthora; species Phytophthora tentaculata. The sequence goes on along the minus strand of JAUCEA010000016.1, from coordinate 6,114,559 downwards.
TCGCCAATGCGGAACCAACCGCAGGTCAAGCTTTCCTTCAAGTCCACCAGAGGAGCGTAACCACCCCCGCCGACGGGTACACAAGGTGAGCCATCAGCAACCCCACGGTTATCGGAGTACCCCCTCCGTCAGTCGGCAGTCCGGGGCACAGTGTGTGAGGTTGGATCGCAACGCGATTTTGCGATACCCACTCCACCACACTGCTGTCACCTTCACTCCAACAAACCATATTACCCTCGCCGCGAACCGGCGGCTTACACCTAATACAGTAGCAGTTTGTACAGCTCACACTGCAGCGTGGTGCCCTCGTATCCCATACGGTGAGCGATCTTTCCATCAAACACTTGAGGCCTGTTCCCACAGTGTGTTTTCTTACCTGGACTAGACCTGGCTGAAGTTGCCAGCTCTTTCAGTCGTTTCCATCGAGGTTGTGCCCAGGTTGTGACCAAAAGAAGAATTTTCATATCTAGCAAATCAGCTTGTTCATTTGCTCAGGGCACACTAGAACTGGCAGATACCCAACGACATATACTAAAATCCCTGGCATAGAAGGGGCGTGTTTGTTAGAACCCCGTGGAAACATAGCCGGCGTCTATGTCGGCTTGAGCTAGACCTTTATTTTTCTGCAGGCGACAATCTCCGAACGGTATCAGTACGACGGCCGGCCTACCTTTGCTTCCAAAAGGCCAGACAGCATATTTGAATTCGTCCTTATCGCCCTCGTTGTAGATGTGCGTTTGTCAGGCTTGAAAAAAAAATCTGGAATAGAAGACCAAAGGAATCTGGGCGCCCCCTCCCCCGCCCAGATTCCTTTGGAGTTGGATACTGGGTAGCCGTTGATGTACGCCTCGACCTATCGCGGATTGCGCACGTCGCGTCGATACTAGCATTTATCGATCAGCCTACAGTATTCAAAGGTTTAATTTCGTCATAACGGCGATTGGACGAGAAAAAGGTCATGGCTGCCGAAGTGATTCACCATGTCCAAAACCTAGTGTATGTGCATATTGCCCCGTCACCTGCAGCCACTGCAACCGAGCGTGACGAATCAACATTACATGTACCCTCACAGAGCGATGTATCGAATCAGAATAAGCCGCGCAGCTACGAATCTCAAAACTTCGCTAGAATCGGCTGTGTAAACATGCCTGCCGGTGGATGGATTGTTGGTCCTACTGAACGGACTTGCAAGTTGCCTTGTCTGGAAGATAGCAGGGATATGTGTACATGAAATAAAGGCAACACAGTACGCGACCCTTACATGCCCTGGTATGTCTGTCCAGGTGCAGAGATTTGTTCGCCCTGCTCAGAATTCAAGATGCAGAGCAATGCGAACAGAGTCTTATTCCTTAGAGAGAGCAGATCAATTGGATTCTGGACCAGATGAGCCTGTGGGTGTTAAGTACGCCCGCCCACCCACCGCGTGCCGACTCGATGGGAGCGGTTTCTATACAGCCTGAGGCTCAGCAAGCACAAATTCTGTAACTTGAGGCTGAAGATGCGCCACAGCCTGTGGCACAGGAAGCCAATGTACAGGTAGTACAGACTCTACTACAATCTGTACCTCCTGCTATAGACAGTGGTTCTCTGACGTCAGATACACTTGATCCTGGAACTAGCAACGGGGATAATGAAAATCGGCGAAGCGTACGTCAACCGCTGAATTTACATGTAAACCGTAACGAGTCTTTGCCGCAAAACGGGCTGCGTAGATAATTGAGGTCAAGAACACCCACGCGTAGAGCATGAGAGTCCAGCGATCAGAACAAGCGTTGGCGTAGGTAGAGGTGGCCGTGCCTGGCGCATCTTTACTGCCATTGATTGCACCAGGTCAGGTACAGCTCACAGCCAAAGGAGACCACAGTGGAGCATCCACAACATTGTCGAGACAAGACACAGGCTCCTACATTCATAACAGCTGATCGTACATTTATTGTTGCAATCCACATTCATTTCGCGATTATCTCAGATAAACGCTCGTGGTTCACACAGTTCTTTTATGCGTAGGCGTGGACTTTATCGACACGACCGAAATCTGCACCAATTCGCTCTATGCTGATCGGTGCTGCGGACGGATCTTCTTCGCACGCACCGAGCTCACCACGTCGGGGCAGCAGCCAGGACACTTTATTTATGCGATGGTATCAGACGGGTTTATCATCTCTCCACGCGAACAAGAAGACAGCGCCCACACCTTAGTGGAGTTCTGGGTGCTGTTGAGTATCCAGATGAATCCAAACGGCTAAATTGATTCGCGACTAGCGATCGTGGTACTACGTCCACGCAGAGGGAGTCTTCTACCTACAGAAATCACTGAGTGCGATGGTCATCGGTCTCTTCGTCCAATGTCTGTAACTTCAGACCGTAGTCGGATGAGCGTGGGCAGTCCCAAAACAGGAAATTGTGACGAAGAAGCAGTTCCCAAAGTTCGAACGATATCGAAATGATCTCAGTGTGTTGCATGGATTGGCTACTAGCGAATCCAGATCTGACGGGTTTATGGTCCGTGGACCATAGTATTTAACCTTCAAGACTAAAGTGCCGTCAGCGCGTCAAGTGTGTCGGCAGGTGAGCGTAAGCTGTACAAGTCGAACGATGCGATTGAGCATATCGGCGCGAAGGCGGAAACAAGAAGCCGAGCTCGGAGTCGTCGCCTGATTAGGGATTTGTCAGGACTTGATAAGCAGATCGCGCAACAAGCTCAGGGCGATATGGCTGCCTATGTATGAAGTGGGAGTGTTGACTATTGACGGTAGTGATTTCGATGGAGAATAATTGCTGGTCATGCGCCAAACAAGCACGACTCGAAGATTTTCGAAGCTGATGTGTCGCCCGAAGGTATCCACGTGGTCACCATTAGGCATGCGAGGGGGCGAGAAGTCCAAGGTGAAGGATGTGCGTGTGAGCTCCTCACTCGATGCAAAGGCTACTACGAAGACAGGACTGATATAAGAGACCCAAGTGTACTGCAAGGCGACAAGGGTCCCATCTCGACGGCCATCGAAACTCCTGTCCATTACGTCACTGACTTTGGGCGGTGCGCCAGCCTCACTGCCTCTGCAGCTTGAGTTCAGCGTACCTATCGTGCCGGAGGAGGCGGAGTTACCGTATCACGAGATTATCACGAGTGGCAAGGTCGTGGTGACACGTTCGACTGTGATCTTTACGTCTACTGATATGTGGAAGATGTACGAGGCAACTGTACCGGTGGAGCAGATCACGGCTTAAGTTGCGTCAGCGGACGAGAAGGCTGCTCTGGAATTTGAAAATGCTTCGGCCCCTGTGCGCACTGCGACGGCACAGGTGACGCTGAAGACCAAGGCGCAAAGAGATTTGCTTATATTGCAGAGCTTCCGAGGCTGGCCATAAGAATAAGGAAAGCGACAAGAGAGCTTCGTCCTGCACTGATATATATGGGTTTAAACAAAACTTTGATTTTGGCTTTTATACGCGACAACAACAATGATACCAAACCAAAAGAACTGCGTGTCTTCCAAAATGGTGAAGCGGTCCATCAGCAATATCCCTTTCGTAGACACCGCTAGAAGACTCCTGAAGGCTACAGGCTGTAGCATGTTCCTACTGTAGTACTACAGTACTTCGCAGATACCAAGGCACCAGAGACAACCAGTACCAGATCCGGTAGTCCGGAATCAAGTTCGTCAATATAATATATCCGGAGAACACAGGAAGATCCTTGTCGAGATCAAAGCCAGAGCTTGTCCGACTGAAATACTCAAGGAGCTCAACTTTGCCGTATAGGCAATAGTTATACCTCAGTCTTAGACGCAGCTCAGAGCTGTGCTAAACTGACTAATTATCTACACTAGTGATGTTTGCTTATTGAGTCTGAGTTGCGCCTCATGCTGATGGCATTACCAAAATTCATGATTGTTGAGTGACAACACTTCAGCACAGCATTGATTTGCGTTTGCATCATTTATTGCCACCAATGCTTGTGCTACATTCTGTGCATTCTATCTCGACCCGCAATCTTCCTTTGCGTTGGTACGGGTCTCTTATCTGTAGGGGATCCGTGCATATGATCAGCGACACACTACCTAACAGTTGGTACGTGTCAGCTCCTAAATGATCAGTAGTATATTATATATATACTACTGATCATTTATATATCAGTCGCTATTGTTGCTAGCATCAACATAGAAGCAAATGTAAATATAACTGGTGATTATATCTTATCCTCCTAAAATCGGCATATGTATCTTTTTAGCAGCTCGGTGTAGCACCTTACAGCATCACTGCACACCGCCGTGCGCCAGGGCGCAAAGATGCATCTTGCACGCGAGCTTAGAGCGATGCTGGGTGGTGCAAAGGCTCCCGAACGCGCTGCTAGCCGCATGCAAGGGTGGTGGCGGTGTACGGCGAAGTTAGAGGATCGATATACAGTCATACCATAAGATTAGAAGAGTGATGGTCAGTCGAAAATAGTAAAACCATTTCAGATATGGATGACCATTTCCGAAATGGTTTACCTGGTTTCGAAATGTGAATGGTCGTTAACCATAAAAGATATGGTAACCATTTTGGCTAGAAAATGTCAACAAAAAAGTCAATTCTGACTCCCCCTACTATGCAGGTTTAGACATGCAACGCGATCACTGACCCAAACAACTACCTGCAGACGCAGAGGGGGAGCATGTAGATGTTCCAAGGACACTTCTACATGCTTTACAGACTACGGAACACCCTCCGTGCGTGCGCAGCTTCTTTCGCTGGCCGTGGTGCCTAAAACGTCCGGCAAAGAAAATGAATGAAAACGGTTATTGATTTCAATTCTGGCCGGGGCTACAATCTGGGCGATGTGCGACCATTTTGCCGTTGTCCAGATGACGGTAGTTTCCGTACCATATCTCAATTTTCACTCTTCCAATTACTACTGTAGTAAATGATGATGAATGATGGCCTTCTATTTGATTCATACAACAAAAATATACTACTGTTACATGATGATGAAAGTTGGCCTTTTTATTGATTCTTAATCCCTCCATTACGGATGTAGCAAAATTTAGTTTAGCCTATTCACTTATGCAATTCGACTTGGGATTTGTATGGGCGTACTTTCCCCTGACGCATATGAATACAAACTTTAAGATATAGAATTGCTTTGTTTCTGTCCGTGCCTTTTTATGTTCTTGAAGGATAAAATTAGATTTTGTCAAGTTCCGAGGTATTGATTTTACGAGGTTGTTGGGACCGTCCGATCTGATTTGAACTTGTTTGTGGTGGTAGCGTGAACATCCCGCTCAAACTAGTGGTTAACAACCACATCTCTCTCCGCCTTTTCAAGATCATCCTCATTCGAGAATTTGCGCGAGGAGAGCATATGCGGCTTTACGATGGTGAAACCATTTGGTAAGATTTCTCGTGACTGCGAGGTCACCGCGCGTGACCTGTCGTTCAATTCCGTATGGCGCGAGCTTAAGGCGGAAGGGTGGACGCGAAAACCGCCCCCAAGGCTAGCTTGGATGACCGGTACAAGTACATCCGGCCCAACGGACATCCCGACGGCGCCGTTGGAATTCACTTTTTCCTCGGCGAGGATGCCGTTCTGGAATATTATGCGAACAGTAAGTGTGTATTAAAAATGTCTGTGAGTTATCTGCTACGGACACTTCCGTCTATCGTAGTGCTCCAAACCCGCGCACGTACTCCGGCACCTGCCTATAGGCCGTCGAATCACACAGCTGGCGCGGTGAACACTCCAGGTGACGATCAAATCGCCACCGCTGCTCAGGTCGTTCGCAAAAAAAACTACCTGCAAGACATCGAAGCCGCAGCTACCCGTCAACGTACCGCTACTGCAGTTTCTGCTACAGGTAGCGCTGTATCTTGTGATGCAAGTAATGCTGAACTTTATACTGAACACCTATTTGTTTTGAGATATATAGTACCGAGCCGCAGAGCCGGATGTTCGTCCTCCGCGACTCCAACTGCAAATAGAGCAGCTTCGGTTGCCCCGGAAACCTCCCCTGATGATGAAACGACGGCCATTCTTACTACTCTCGTCACAGCCGTGACGACAAGCTCGACCACTGAAGGTAATGTTTAGTTAAGAAGCCCGTGTTATAATGAGTCTAACTTGTGTGTCTGATTTGTAGCCTCGAATTCCAGTGCGTCATCTGCGCCAACTCCATCGGTTGTTGCAACTCCACGACGGTCTCCAGGTCGTGAAGCCACATCTTCGTCACGTCCAACTCGTCGACCAGTTCGGCGTCCCCTAGAGCCAGCCGAGAGCCCTGTGGTGGCGTGTCGAGAAACGCAGAGACGTTCCACATCGGTGTCCACGCCGCGTTCGACCTCACCACATGTAGGCTGCGACTCCGTCGACACTGCTGACGACGATATGGCCTCCAATGCTACGGTGGTCATGGACAACAGCTCTATTGCTTCTGGCGATCTACGAAGTGGTATGTATGCTATGCTGTACGATACGAAACTTACTATGCCGCATTTTATGCTGTATATGCTAACCATGTTTTAAGTACGGGAGCCGACGATTTGTATTGGTGTTAAATTGGTAGACGGTGAAGACGACGAAGAGTGGAGCGCCGAAGGGAGTGATTTACTGGATGACAATCACGACGACTTGAGTTATGCGGAGTCCAGCTCTACTTCGGACGACTATGGAGTGATCGATCCTGGCGACGAAGCGGAGAAAGATGACGTGGACACTGAGGAGTATGACACTGACGAGGATGTGGAGGCTTGGTGCGCACCAGAAGACGTAGTTGACGACCCAGAAGAGAGTTAAACAGAGGTTGCAGCAGAGCCGCTCTTCGCTGAAAACTTTCTCTACAGCTTTGGCGGGGCAGACGAAGTTCTTACTGGGAGTTTGGATAGCTCTGTGTTGCGTGACATGTCGACTACGGTGGGAAGACGTCGTGTAGCCGGACATTCATGAGTATATGAACGAGCCGTACGAGGCGGTGGATGACTCATACAGCTACCCCAGGTTTACGACAAGGGTACTCTGGGCCCACGGCGGATGCCCTTCGACATGGTGACTTTCCTGCGGGTCTATTCTTCTGTTGTACTTCGGCAACATACTGCGGCATGCTTGAATGAGTATCATTGCGAGATGTTGCCGCTGCGGATTGAAGCTGCGTACCAGCGCTACCGGAATAAACAGCAACTCAACCCAAGCTACCACGCAAGCCAAGTTGAAATCTATGAAGCCAATAATGCATCACGAACTTTGTCGCTTTATTGGCTAACTGGCAGCAAAGATAATTGCCCCAAACCACGAAAAACTGTCAAACCACTGGAAAATGATGGATGTTGGAGCGATTTTGCGAGGCTGTTTTGGATCTGTCCTAGCTCTTGATCGATTTATGGAGATATGAAAAAAACTCCATTTTCCGATCCTCGCGCGCAATCTAATCGCGCGTGGAAGATAAGGGAGGTCGCTTCAGCGGACGTTTGAGCGTGGGTATGTGGCACCCGCCCACCCCGAATTTGACGAAGATGTGCTGCCAAGCCGCTCGTCCTTCAGCAAGATGCTGGTGTACATGAAGGACAGGCTGCACAAGTGGGGCACCAAGCTATTCATGCTGTGCAGCGCGGTGGCCGCGTACTGGATTCCGTAACTTTTTTTGGTATTTACAATGACGTATGATGAACTGTGCAGCTTACTTATTCTGGTTGTTTTTTATGTCTATGCTGCATATATCAGCTTTGAGGTCTATTGCGGAAAAAAAACGACACGCCAGTGATGCACACAAGCCAGACATGAAGTCAGGCCCCGCTGATTGTCGTCGAACGCTTCTACACATTTGTGGCGCTAACTATTCAGCTTTTAGTCATGGGGTTCTACGGTGTAGGCATTACAATGACGAATCGACTTGGATATTGCAAGCAAGTCGTGAGAAAAAGAAGACTCGGCCCAAGACTATTCCTCATTGATCCTGTAAATTGGGCGCTCTAAATGCGTATCCAACATGTCCTCAATTAGTTGGTGGGACTCGCGGACAGTGTATTTTATGTGTACGGGTGGCAGCACCAAAATTGACAGAGTCGAACGTCAAGATGGATCCGAGCAGCCCTGTCGTGAAAGACTATCATGCATTTATGTGGGGCGTGGATATTCGCGACCAGTTGCGGTTGCAACGCTACTCCTACAGCGGACTCTACACTTCAAAAAATACCACAATCGCTGGTGTTGGGGTTGATTGACTTGGTGATAGTCAATGACTATATCATTCACAAGGCCTACCACAAAAAATGACCTTCCAGCCTCTTACCCACGTCAAGTACATGATCAAGCTACATCTACAGCTCACGCAGCTGCTGGCCACGGACATGTACGAAGAAAACACTTTCGGTACGCAGCTTTCTACTGCTGCACCAAAAAACGAAGATTTACCTACAGAGCCTGCTCAGCCAGGCATGCAATGTGCCAGTTTGTTGAGTGGCACGACGCAGGCTCGCAGCCGTAGAGACGCTAGCATCCGTGCAAGGTATACTCGGCTTTGCGAACCGACAACAAGCGCGCCGTGACGGCGTCGTACTTCTGTAGCGACTGTAACGCAGTGGGGCCGATCTACCTCTACATGAAGGTGCGACGCAATGTACGCGAGACCGTGATGACGTGCTGGGATACTTCCTCCGGCTGGAAAAAAAAAAAAGCAAGATTAAAGTGATCTGATACTATAACTTTTTTTCTAGACCGTCGATTGGACTGCGGATTGTAGCATTCGATGCAGAATGCTTTCCTATTGGCCCCAGTCCTTTAATCGTTGAAAAAGCATGAAAAATTACAAAGTTATGAGCAAAACTTAGCAAAACACACCTGTTTCAAAGTCAAAGCGGTAGCCTCTGGAGAGCGATTCGCGACCATACTTAACTCGCCATAACTCGACACCAGGCAAAATCTGGCGGAGAAAATAACATAGCGAGGCTTAGGTTCGTCAGCTTCCGAATCATCGTGCGCGTGGTCAGCGCATTAACAGCCGCTTCAGAGCACCGCTGTGTCACGCGTCAGGGCTTCATCACTACCGATACACCTCATCGATAGATAGAGAATTGGAATAAAGGGCTCTCCTGAAAATTTTCATATAAGTGCTAAAATTATTGCTCCGACTTTGAAGCCGATTATCTCAAAATCTCAAAAAGGCTGACTAGCATCGGTTTGTTTTGCGCAGTCTCCTATTTTGAATTCGTTTTCAAAAATTGACTTTTGGTAGTAAGGATCAACTTGGTTTGCTGCTGTAAATAGATATCAATCTGATTTGCAGTAAACTTTTCAGGTGGCAGCTGATTGATTGCACAACAGCAGTCTCCAATACACCAGTTTAAGCTTTTTCGCGCGTGCTAGCGTATTATATGTCGTGACTGTGGGTATACTGCTTCCAGCCACCCGTTGGTTTTGATTTTCCTTAGCGGTGCCATAGATGCACGTTCTTGTATAGCTCGTTGAAGGTTGTCTTGTAACCTCTGAAAAGACCACTACCTCGTGTGATGTCGATGGTCTCGCTACTGGAAGCTGCTGCTTTCACCGCGTCAACCACTTGATCAACAGTGCAGCAATCAGCAGTAGCCATATTCTTTCTGATTTGGCCAAAGCCACACGGGGAACTTGTCCCTTTGCCCGTGCCCACGCGGAACTTTTCCCGTTCCCTGTTGCCCACGCGGAAGTCTGCTCAATAGTGCTCTAGCTGTTGTTGTTTGTCGGCGATACACCCGCTTAAAATTTAGACAAATATGTTCTGGCTTGTTTCACACTTAATTACTTAAGTAAGAAAAATAGTGTTTGAACTTGAAAGGCCGTTTTCTCGAAAACTCCAAATGGTTGATAAGTACCGTTTTGTCACGCGCGGTCTTATTTTTTGAGGTGGCACTGATCATGGAGAGACCCCTTTTGGAGCCTGTGTTGGATGTTGGTTGTGGGATAGCTGAATCCCACCTCCCAGCCACACTGGATTTCGATGATTTCTGTTCGGCTACGGCAGCTATTCGCTGCTCCGATGGCTTGCAAAGCAGACAATGAGAGTGAGCGACTTTTGCCCAATCCTCGTACAGACGGAATTTCTTTCAATGGGCGACTCTCGAGATCTTACCTTGGCGGTTTGTCACAACCAATACCTATATTCAGTCCGAGGTTGGCCCAGTCCATATGATCCGCCATTTCCGCCGAATGTACCGCGCCCGTGGGGTGCGTCTCCTGTATTGCATTCTTCTGATGCATCTGAGCAGCCAGCTCCCAGTGATTCACCTCGGCGCCCTCGCCATATTTTGCACAGTTCTCGATGGCGAAGCTCACGACCTGTTCTAGCGTCGGTAACCACGCTGTGCGCACGATCTATGCGGAGATCTAGTTGTTCATGTCGCGTGCGAAGGCATCGGCATAGAAGGCACCAGTAAGTCCAGGATGCCCTGCTCCGAGTTCGCTGAGACTATTTGCGTAGTCCCGCAACAGTTCACCAGGATGTTGTCGTTTCTGTATTGATCGCAGTTGTACTTCCCAGGCATTCTCGCGACTGGCGTAAGTGTCCCGGAAATGCCACTCCAAATACGCCTTGTTCCTCAGTTCAGGCGTCATCTGTGCGTCTAGTTGCGGAACCTCGTCGCTGCTGCGCCTCTCAGGTGTGCTGACACCCCATAGCACAAGTGTTCCGCGGTCCAGTTCTCACCGTACAGCACCATGTGACGCTGCTGTGCCTGCTCCACAGCTCGAGCCATGACACCACATTCTCGCCTGCCGAGCCGGCAAAGTCTTCAATCTCCAGTTTCTATTTTTTGGGCCTCGGTTCCACGACCACATGTGCAACAGGTGCAGGTGGCGGTGGTGGCGGTGGCGGCGCCATCGTTGCTGCCATCGTAGCCGGCGTCAGCAACTGTGATGCGATTTCCCGCTGCTGTACTGGCGTCAGTGTGTCCCACCAGTGGTGTTGCCGTGGAACTCCAGTTTGTCCAGCTCGACGATCATCGCGACCTCCACTTCGCTGATTGCTGGGGCTTCGGTCACGTCTCCCAGAACATCGTCGCCCTCCTACGTTGTCATCTCTATCTCCACGGTGGTCATCTCGTCCGTCTCTGCTGTCAGTGCTATCTCCGCCGTCGTCTTCGCCAGGATCACCAGTGGCTGCCAACCCGCTTGTGAGAACCGACGTCGACACCTCGACTTTCTCAGTACCCCCATTATCGTCTCCATCTAGTCTTACGCGGGTGGTACGCTGTTTCTTCCGTGACCTGTGTACACCTGCTTTGTCATTATACCTCTCTACATCGGCTCCTGCACTTTGTGTTCGGGCTGCTGGACCGCTCTGTCCATCCCCTTCTTCTTGTTGTCTCGTCATGCTCGTCCTTTTTGTTGATACGGCTCCTGCACTTTGTGTTCGGGCTGCTGGACCGCTCTGTCCATCCCCTTCTTCTTGTTGCCTCGTCATGCTCGTCCTTTTTGTTGATACGGCTCCCGCTCAATGATCGTCTTTGGTTCGTTTGCTTTTCTCCTCCCTCTTTCCGCCTCTTTCGTCCGTTACACTTCTCTTTGCTACTTACTTTTCAGCTTTTCGTATCTTCCTCTTTTCACTTCCACACTCACTTCACGTCCTTTTCACCTCCATTTTACTTCTCTTATTCGTTTGTCACATCCTTCTTCGTGTAATTCCTTGTCGCCAAGTTGCTACGGCAGATCGCGTCCGATTGGAGAGTCTTTTCCCGCAGCCGCCTGTACTACACACGGAGATCAGTCTTCTTAGATCTGTCCCCGCTTCTCAACCTCCAGCCTCAGCGAAGTCGGTCCTTCCACAGCCGGCCGGTGAAGTCAGCGCTTATTGCGTACAAGGATAACGCTTTACGCACTCAGCCGATAGTGCTCAAACGCTTCCGACAGAACCCTCTTTACACCTTCAAAACTCACTTCCAAACACCTCTAGCTTCTTGGCTTGCTTTCTGCTAGGAGTTCTCTTCCTGCCAAACCGGGGAGAGTCGAGGGGAACCCTAAATTACTTCTTTCTTTCTTTCTCGCTCTCAACAATCCTACCCTAGAGGTTCCTACTAGCCGTTCGTCGACCCCCTTGTCTTCGGTCTGCTGGTCCTGATTCCATGCCCACTTGAGCCGAGTCTCGTGAAAGCCTACTGCACTTCTTGGTAGGACCAACCGTTTGATCGGCCCGTGTATGACCACCAAGTAAGCGTTGTCCTTGTCTAGCCACACCCTTCCCCTCTTTCGTGACCTCCCCTCTCTTGAGGTCCGTCAGGCAAGCAGTGGAGCTAGTGTTGGAGTGTCCACGGGTTTCCCGTTCGGCTGGTTCTGCTTGGCCCACCAACCCGTCGATTGGTTAACTGAGCGTCCCAGACCTGCGTGGCTTCACTTCCGGCAGAACTTATCCGCGAGGACTGTCCTCGCTTGCTTGTGTGGTGTAGCGTTTGGCGATTTGAGCTGACACGCAAAGCACTGAATACCAACTGGCGTATTCGACCCCTTCAAAGATGGTGACACCGTTGGAGCGAGATTCGACGGACATCATTGGGTCAAGTTACGGTAGTGCCGACAACTCGCGACGATTGGTCGAAACTCAGCCGGGTGACGAAGCGACGTGGCATTCCAGCCGGGAGCCCCGGGACAGGAGCCGAGACGCGACAGGCCGTGTGACGCCAGGGTTAAAGCCGCGGGGTAGGAGATCCACATAATTATCCCGTAGTCGACGGTCTTCAAGTCGCTGACGAGTCGTCGGTAACGGCATTTTCGGTAAGCTGAGTGGCCAATCAGTGTGTGCGAGCGATTGTACAGACGAAAAAGACAAGAGCTTTGGCCGACCAAGATCCAACGACCTTCCGGCGACAAGTTGCGATAGTTCAAGCTCCGACGACCTTTCGAGTCGTCGGTAAGAGTTCAAGATCCATAACGGACATGTTTTGATTCGATATTTGTAAATGTAGATAGTAGGATTAGATATTACATTATGAGCCTCTGTGCTCTAACAAACAGAACAGTAGTTACTCTCAACGAAGCAAGGGCACGTCTGACTGTCGGTAAGTACGCGGTAGGGCGGGATAGTTTCCGGTAGACTGGATATGACTGTCGGTGAGCACTCCTACTGGTGGTAGTTCAGTGTTCATTCGGCATGGCCAAGAGACAGAGAGGTAGATTTGGCCGTGTATTTGAGAGCAAGTTATCGCTGTATTTAGGATATGCTTGTACGCTATCCTTATATTACTTACCGATCGGAGTATTACTCCGACACCCCCGTGTCAGGTCTGAAACACGTCCGGTACCCTATCTTTATAGAGACCCCGGGGTATATTTGAGAGAGAGAGAGAGAGAACACTCTAGCCTTTGCTCGTGGCTAGTAGTGTTGAGTCATCGGTGGCTTGCTTAGCAGGGCACACAGTACACAGAGGAAACCCCAACCTGATAGGGTAGTTCCTGGGCCTTCAGGTTCAATACCCACATTAAAGCCTGACTGAGTTATCGGAACTCAGTAGGTGTTGTTGGTGTGAAAGTGTGCTGTTACATTAATGGCGTGTTCCTACACGACACTAGTCGACTTTTTCTACTCGACTCTCCCTTTAACTAGCGTAGACAATGGTTTCTCTACGATCCCTTTCTTATTGACTCAATCGAGCTCGTTACAGTTCGCTTCGTATGTATTCTGTTGCTTAGCTTGTTTGCTAGCACGAACACCTGACCGGTGCCTGCGCTTGCTGGTGGGTGTTCGCCTCGCAGCTGTCACCCTCGCTACGTCCGCGACTTGGTCTCGCCGACGCAATTCTCCGACTGATCAAACTTCCTACAAATATACACGTCTTTGCCTCACGAGATCTTGTCAGGCGACCCTCTGGCAAAGGGTGCACCAACCGTCCCTTGTTCAGACCGTCGATTTCACCGTTACTGTCGTCCTTATCGTGCTTGCTCACCCCGACGTATGTAGTTTCCCGTCCGTTGTCCTTAAACTCCGTCTTTTCTCCGTCGCCGCCCCTATCTCCTCGACCGTCGTCGTTTACTGGCTGTCGCCTGTCACGCATGCGTGACCAGTCGCCACGCACCCTCTGGTTTGTCCTTCCAGCGAGTGAGGCCTTCTCGAACTGGTCCACGGGTGACAGTGATGTCATCTTGGTCATGTCCTCGTCCTCCGCGGTGCCAGTCAACGCCTCCACGCCTGTCGTCGTCGCCACATTCGCCACAGTTTCCACGTTCGTCATCTGCTCCACAGTCGTCATCGTCTCCAGGTTCACTACTTCCTAACTCGTCACTGCCTTTACTAGCCAGGGTTCTGGCTGAATACCCTTGCTTACTGGGCCATCGTCGATAGATCAAGCCTCAAAACACTCGCGATGTCAGGTAGCTTTTGTTGCTATATCTCATCCATTTCTTCATCAGTAAATTGGTCTGGTCTACCTTTTGAAGCAACACCTCCAGATAGCTGCGCATCTTCCCGCATCACTTTCTGACTCGTGCTTTTCAGCATGGATTTTATTGGTGGCACCAAATCATTATGGCCAAAAGCTCTTTTACAGGTAATTGAATTTTAACCGCTCCTCTTCCAGATTTAATTTTTTAATTGCGAGAAAGGGCACAACCAGGCTACGGAATCACTCCACTAAACAACGAACGCTTTTTGTCATACTACTCTAACTTTTCCTATATGTTGCAAAAAAAAAAAAGCATTACCAGTATTGTTCACAATCATTTTTTTCATTGCCTGTAGGTACTGGTAGCAAATTAAAGAGCGTTGTAATAAAGGGGACGCTAACCTACCGGTGGTATCTATTGCGGGTCAACAATACAACCAATTATGGCTAATGTTGAACGTGTTACGCGTTACCAAGTAGTCAACCTACACATTCTGTTCAACTCCTTATCCTAGACTAGATTAAGAGCGTATCTGTTGGACGCCGAGGCTTCTGTAGATGAAATCATGGCTAAATGGTATTAGTAAAAAAATCGTGGTGTCAGGAATTTTGCGGAATACAACAATTTAAAAATCGCGGTTCGTACTGGCTCTAGCCACGCCTTCATTTCCGCTTAAGTACGCCAGAAATCTCCCCCCCCCCCCCCCCCCCCTTCTTCCTCATTCCAGAATCCGCCGGCTCAAAAAAGATGGTGAAACTGTTTTGTAGCGTTGTTGGTGTGGCGGGAGGCCCGTTCCCTGTGAACATCGACGAGAGCGAGTCGGTGGGAGACTTGAAGGAGGTGATCAAGGCGAAGAACTCAGCGACGATCACATGCGACGCTAAGGACCTGCTGCTCTTCCTGGCGAAGAAGGCGGACGACAAGTGGTTGGATCGGGCGGGCGTGGCAGCTGTGACGTTCGACCGAGATGGACACCCGCAAGGCTTTGACCAGATGGATCCCGCGTTGTGGATCAACAATGATAAGCATTTCGGGAAGAATTTTGTACCGGCTGAGGGCGACATTCACGTGCTGGTGCTGGTTCCTCCCCCAAATGTCGGGTCAAAGCGTCCAGCAGATGAAGTCGATGATGTCGTGAAAAGATTGAGATTAATGGAATCCGACTTGGCAGCCATCAGGCCTAAGACATTGACCGACTTCAAGAACTTGTTTGTGCATCAAGACGAGTTTCGACTCGACAGTCTGTCAATGACACAACAGAGTGACAACCCAATTGTCACGACGCCTACCTTGCACGAATTTTGGAAGGGATGCGGCGAATTCCCTCCCTACTATTTCGTTCGGTTGGAAGAAGTGGTGTTTTGGAAGGTGATTAAGGAACTCATGAAGACCGTCGATAAGGATCGCATTGTGATTGTGGGCTCGCCGGGTGTCGGAAAATCCTGCTTTCTTATGCTGATCGCCTTCTTCCTGGCTTGCATTAAGAAGAGGAAGGTACTTGTCATACGTCGCTTGAAACAAAGTGATCTTAAGAACGCGGTGGTGTATTTTAATGGCCAGGGATGTTACGCTCGACTAACGAATCTCTCACCGAATGATATCGTCGCCATCCGGCGCCAAGTTGAAGGTGCAATTGTTCTCGTTGATGGTTACCCTCAAAAAGAGGGGAGAATGGACGACGAACTCGAGCCTTTTCATTTTCTTGCAACATCGTGCCAGTACGATGCGAAACACGACGACAGCTCACGCATTGTGGTTTTGCCGGCGTGGCGCGATACTGACCTGCTGCAGTACGCGAAATTAACGAACTGGGTTATTGAAACTGGGCTGCGCGAGATCAAGCGGTGCGACACACCAATGGCAAAACTTGTTAAGGAACAGTTCTTCTACAGTGGGGGAAGTTTGCGCGAGTTCTGTAAAGAACGACGCCGACTTGAGGAGCGTGTAGCGAAAGACTGCCGTGCCGTGGATAATCAGCAAGCGTTTGAGTTGGTGTACAACTTTGGTGGGGGACAAAGCAAGAGCCAAGTGGATCGTGTGCGGCGTCACTACATCGATGACTGCAACCGAGAAGTGGATTACTATGACAGTCGATCGTGGTTCCTATCTGTGGACTCGGGATACGTGTTGAGCCAGTTGGGGCGTAAATTTGACACGGGCAAGCAGCTAAAGGTTTACAGGTACGCAAAATCTGTTGGTGCCGGCTTCCATGGCGTCGCATACGAGCTATTGCTTCACAATGCAGTTCGTGGGGCATTCGTAAAACGTAAACCCGTTGTGCTGAAGATGCGGGAAGGGTCAGAGTACGAGAAAATCGAGATTCGGGTGCCCAACGTTGTTTGCAGTGGCGATGATGAGGCGTCGTGCTATACTTGCTTGTCCACACTTAGAAAGGACGCTTACTGGCACCCCGACTACCCGTTCTTCCCTTTCATCGACGCAGTGACCACGTGTGAAGCGTTTCCAAGAAAAAGTGAAGCTGATGACAAGGGTCAGGATCTGTCGACCAAGTCTGAGACGATTGTGGCTTATATTCAGGTGACGATTCGAAGCGAGAAAAAGTTCAAGGAAGAAAGACTGCGCTGGCTGAACGAGGCGATGGATTTAAATTCTTCGCTGAAGGACATGAAGCGCGTGTTCGTGGTAGTAGGTCCTGACTCTTATGTCTGCGAGATGTTTAACCTCAAGAACGCACCAGACCCTGAGACGTTTCTTACGATGGTAGGCTGCTTCAGGCCGGAACAACTGGAGCCTGAAATAAGCTGAGATGTTTGTTGGTAATTCATTTAGTTTGTTATAATGCGATTATTTTTAATGCTACGGCAGCATATTTTCATTAAAAGTTACAGCATTGCTGCCTCCTCTTTATACTACTGTGGTTCTAGTAACTACTATGGTCAATTTCGTCCAAATTTGCCGTTTGGAGCGGTCATTCGAGTCGCTCACATACAAAGACCAAGTAATTTGAGCAGCGATTGCACTTGCCACATGGAATCGTACTTAAGGTGGAATACTTTGCCAAACTCGGAGCAAAACTCCGGTTCAATCGGCCGGTTTGGAAATTTAGACTAGAACTCACAATACTAGTAGTACAGTACTACCTCCGGTCGAAATTTAACGTGCATTTGAAAAAAAAATCTGCATAGCTCCGCCTCGTACAAAGTAAAAATATTAGATATGCAAAGGGCATCTAATTTTGAGCTGATGACCAAATTTTGAGCCTAAGAGCAGATTGCTTCTGCTACTGACTGTGCAGTAGCAGGCATACTCCGCTGTCAGGCACAGCAAGCCCGTTCACAAACGAAACACGATCAACGAGAAAGAAGACACCCAAGGCGTGGTCAGCTGCCTGTACCTCGCCGTAGGGCCCAAGCCGTAGACGACTGCTGAATGTACCAGGAATGGCTTTGCGAGGACGCCCCAGGCCACCGTTCCGCTCAGTACGACGGCTTCTTGGTTACCAAGCAAGCGTCAGCTAGAGTATCTGGGTTGATTCAGCTGCACCAGTTCATGTCGGGCAGTGCCTACTGTCCTTAAGCTATTCCTGGAAAGGATACGCACACACATCACCATATCCTCACAATAAACATAGCAAACAATATCTTTACATACCTGGTCATTCGTTTCCCCTTTAGGCAATCGAGAAGGGCTCCGTGACTTTGCCTGTGTCCTCCGGTCTTGAGTTGCTGGCTGCCTTGAACTGACGGATCTGCAAATGCGCGGGAGATTCGTGGACCTCCCCACAGATCCCTGATAAAACCAATAAACATAAGTTTTTATCTTCTTAAACAGGTATCTTATTAAAAGGGATATATGTTTAGCGACTATGTAAACCAACTTCAAAATGCATGTTATTTTCCGACCGGAGGTAGCATTCAGCTACTAACGGATTTCACCGATTATGAGCTCTGCACATATTAGTACAATACAGAGAAATACAAACCCTCACGTATTAGAAGCCTCTCCAAACCAAGCATAATTTCTCATCTACTGGACACTGGTAAAAAAAAGCATTGATAAACATATTTCACAATATTGGTCTAAATAAATCTCTACATGCGGCAGAGTAGTGGCGGTTCTTCCTTAGCTCACGACATACAGGATATTGAGCTTTAGGATAATGTTGCTCTAAACGGGTTGCCAAACACTATGGTATCAAATCTAGGCGCTGCTAAAAGTTTATTGTTGGGACCCGGACTCGAGGTCCGGGGGGTCGCAGTTCTCAGACGCAGACTCTTACATGGATTTTTACGTATAGAATACTACTTACTATTAGAAGACCACCACGAGTTGTTCGAGAGAAAAAAAAAGACCGCTGCGCGTGTTGACTTTGAGGCGGCATCGGCGGGCAGATTCGTTTGGAAGTGGATGTTTTTGACACATGAGTTCGATGGATCACATTCGAGTCTTAACAAGTAGTAGCCCCAAAGAACAAAATGAATAAAGATGTCCCTCTTTGTATGTGCGGTGGGGTACGGATTCTTGTCCTGCAGGCTCATTCATTTCGGAGTTAAATAAATGCAAATAAAAAATATGTGGTATAAAATCCATTCATATACGATAAAGGAGATGCGCATACTAAGAGGGACTTCTGCACTGCTCATAATATGAGCAGCATATTGTACAGATTAGGAAAGTTTGACCGCGCAACACGGCATGACTCGTAATCACGGTCAGGGGCAGCTAGATACCGTTATTATATATGTAGCACATTTAGGTAATCCATCAACTGCAACAAATATAGTTTAAAAAAAAGAAGAATATTGTAACTGTTATTTGGCTGTTTAAAAAGGTATAATTGCAATCATTCTAAGCTAGACATTGGGGGGGGGGGCAACTGAAGCGAGGTCCCGATGTTCGAACTGACACGGCATCAGAATAAAAGGAATAAGCATATAATTGGAATAATTGTAGTGAAATTTTTTCAGTAAAATGTTCTCGTTTTAATTTAAATACTACTTTAAACTTGTACAAGTTGCGTCTCCTGAAGATGCAGGCGGTAGTCTTTGATTTGAATGGGTCAGTGACAAACAAATGTGTACTATATATTATCAACAATCAAAATTCTGTAATCCGTGGATGGCAACTTGAAGCAAAAGCAAAAAACCCTGGATCAAAATATTTACCTGTTTACGCTTCAGTATCGGTTAACCATCACCTTACGCCACTAACTAAGAGGCGAGCATACCTTTAATTGTGCTCGCGAATGCCACACGCGTAAGCAATGTATATATTGCCGCCAGATCGCCTCCCCTTGTTAATGTTCAAATTTTAAAAACTTAAAAATAGATCTACTTTGTTTTAATCAACACACGATTTTACCCTCTTTAGATTTAAAATATCGACCCATTTAATTCATTAATTATGCCGAGTAACAAATATGCCGACGCTGAATTAAGGTGAGCATGATGTTAGCATGCAATGAATCATTCATGTCTAGTTGTATCAACTGCAGTAATGTACCCAACAAATAGTCGTAAATTGTGACGGGGTCACACAGCACCTTGCGCTTGAGGAAGTAAGAGCTTCCGAGAGTATACAATCTCTAAGTGAACGGCTGTTAACGTGTCTAAGGTTAAGCTTGACTTAATACAAACTATGAATCAGCTTTGTAATTATCCAATGGTTGGCTCCTGGAGCCACTGGTACCATGTACCAGTCCTTCCGAAGAGTGACCAGTCACTCTTCATGTAACCTGGGTACACTGTGGGCTTGTACCCCATTACATAAATTGATCGGATACTTTCATTCCAGCGTGCCATCTATGCACTATATTGCGCCTCAAGACAACTGTTAAGCAGCACAGGATACTCCTGCACAGTATTAGAGCTATTACAAATACATGTAGACACTAGTAGATAAATTTCGGAGCGAATACCCTTTCCTTACGTTAAGTTCGCACCAACCTGTCCTTTTTTTCCCGGATCCAAGATAAAAAATCCCCAGTTCTTCGGGAAAGTATTGGTAAATAAAGGGTGCTTCTAACAAATACTTAAGTAAATCGTGGCTGAATCTCCGACAGTAGCTTTCGCTGCGTTTAAAAGTGTATTCCCAGCTAAGGTGAAAACATTCTAGTTAATTTAATGATTGTAGAGCCGCAGGGCTCTCAACGTCCGAATATTAATTAACAAGCGCGTCCTATCAACGCTTGGTCGGTATTGTGCATGCAAGAAGCTTCGCCAAAAGATAAGGCTAATACTAACAATACTGAGATCTACGGGTTTAATTTGTTATTGAGTAGAGAGATTTCGCGGAGTCTTCACCCTTACCTTACCTTCAGATGGCTTTGTTGTCTTGTTCAGTTCGCCCTCGCATGCGGTGGCCTTTCTAATCAGGATATAATATTTTTCAGTGACCAGTATTAAATAAATGTATCATTCCTCTCCTCCATTCCACTGAACTTAATTAATTATAAGAGGTAAGGGTAGGGACATGAAATCTGCCTCAGAAAAGGAAACCAAAATGGGTGCAGATTAATTCTGAGTACCAAGAAGATGAATTCTTAGTGGATTGGCCAAAGCTGACAACCTGTTTGAGTTCGACGCTTCAACTATTCAGCAACATCTTCTCTTACCTCTCAGAGGTCGGTCAACGCAAAATACAGAACCACTAGATGCGTGTGCTCGAGAAAACGAGTCCCTTAATTTTCAAACCAGGAGCTCGGAAATTGATGTGCAAATGCAGATTGCATGTCCACTAACAACTCGAAAACTTGTTGTAGATGAACTAGTGGCATGCTTAGTAGTTCATTCATATCTCCACTACCACTTTCTTGATTTTTGGGCTTATACGACCCACCGTCGCCTAATTTTAGTATCAACACCTCGCTTAGAATTCCGCTTTTTGCAATGTACGATTCCGCCAAATCCGCTCAGAATTATGATTTTCCAACCAAAATGTTCTGAATACCATGGAACAAAAACTAAACAAAAAGAAGAACGGCCCGAAGTAACTACGCCCCTTCCAGACCGACAATCCGAGTTTTTTTTAATTTGACATGCAACAGCAAGTAGAAAAACTTATTCACAGCGTCGTATCAAAAGCGGAGGCACAGATCCGTTCAAAAGGAAGGCAACGGCATCCTCATGCATGCCATAGTTGTTTTGCTCAAATAGAATACGAAAATGGCGTACTTACCTGTCCAATACCTACTTCAATATTATAGCAAAGAGCGCATAGAAGCAGCACAGAAGCGCTACTATCAGCGCACGCGTGGAGCTTGTTTGTCGTACCAAAAGCGGTACGACAACAAGAATAGAGAGCAGATTCGAGCGTCCCATCACTATAAATTAACGTCCAGTGTCTGTTATGTAAATGTATCAAGTAAAACGTACATATGGTGTTCAAAACAGACCTTTTTGACCTATATTTGCCTGAAATAAATGCTACCAGACCATTTCGGTTGGTCTATTGCACATATGTGGGTCGAAAGAGGGCAACTCGTGGCGACACCTGCTGCAGGCAGAAGAGGATTTTTCCTCTTCTTGACCGCAATGCTGCTTATCTAACCCACACCATCCGGTGTGGGTAAGTGCATTAATGCTAGCGCGATTCCAAGTTCGTCGGCTACGTTTAGACAAGTACTTCGAAGTACAAGATTAACATAGCACCCCATTTTACCACATGCAATTATAGAACTGCCAAAGCATCGCAGAGACGAAAGCTTATACGCAAATCCAATGCTTGTTGCTAGCTGTATACAGGGTTATAAAGACAGTACTGCCAGAACAAAAACAGTTTCGTTGCCACTGCCGTTCACACCAAAGTCTTGGGACAGGACTGTAGTACTGTTCTAGTGCTTCAATGCAAATTGCATGTCGAAATTTCAAGTATACCCCCCCAATACACACAGTCTAACGCCGAATAGTATGCAGATTGCCCCGGTTCGTAGTGAAGAAAGGCAGCTCATTTTGTCCCGGAACGGCAACCGTTACCTCGTATTGTGAGAGAGAACCGAAGGGCTGGAAAGATGATGAAAGCAGCTCGTACTGGTATCCCATGTGCGACAACTTTCCCAACGTTAATAGCATTGTGAAGTTAGAGTCTTCAGACGCCGACAAGAAAAGTTGTATCGCATATCTTCAGATGAGAGTGGATACACATACCGTCTGAAAAAGAGGGGGGGGGGGGGGGGGGGGGGTGAGGAGGCCAACGGAGGCGAGCGAGTGCGAGGTCGCGTTGCCATAGCAAAACTGCGCGGGGTACCCGCGAAGCAGGGCCGCGCGGTATTTGCGGAGGCGGGCCCAGCGCCGAGCTCCTCAGCGAGCCGAGCACTGCACTCTCCAGGTGAGAGAATCTTTTTTCCGCAGGAGCGCAGCTACTGCCTTTTCGAAGCGAAGCACAGCAAATCCTAAAGAACACCATGACATCCGTCCTCGCAAATCTAAGGATAATACTGGATAACATGGGAGATGACCACATATCTTGATTAAAATAGCGAAACTGTTTACTGCCCTGTACGAGCCGGTATGCGTATCCTCTGCCATCTTCATATCACGATCGCAGCGAAACATGGCATCGACAGCAAGCAGCTCAAAAGAGATGAACAAGATTTTCAAGGTTGTACCGTCTACGTCTCTCTTTGCCCTGATCTTAATTCATGCACAGAACTGCTGCTAAACCCGTCACCTGAAGCTCTCGCTGCGAGAAAAGTGTGCCAAGTGCTCGTGGGATATTACGATGAGTGTAACGGGGTTACACGCAAGTGGCTACATGTAGCCACTTGGGTACGAAGAAGGTTTTCCAGGTTGGTGTGCAATACACCAATGTGTACATTTGGCAGACTACTGGTCTGCATGCATTTAGAGCTTCCATTGGTTGAAAGTAAACATCTTCAGCCAATTACAATAGCAGGATTCTGTTAACCATCCGTTGGCGAATACCTTTCATTTAGAATATCACTTTAGGAGGAAAACCCTAACAAAACAAATAAACAGTTCTCAAATTTACGGTAAATCGGCTTTGCTTTCCTTATTTAAGTAAATCTATACTTTCGGACGAAAGTATAGCTAATCTAAGTGAAACGCACCTTACGCTTCCTCATACACGTGCGCTAACGTGTAAGCCGAAGTAGTGGGCACACAGTAGGCCCATTACACCTGGTAGCACCTTGTAGTCCGTCCAACGACCGACTACCTGACGAGTTCGCATGGAATACGAACACGGGGCGGAGAACCAACCCATGGACGATAACCCGTCCATTAGTAGCCCGAATGTGTCTGCAACGCACATTGCGCGAGCGGACTGCCCCCACCTGGCCGATTCAGAGTGGGAAGCTCTCCAAAGTCTATCAACAGTCATTGGAAAGGCAGCCGTAGCGACTATGCTACGTACGCTGTCGCCGGCAGAGCAACACGGCGTTGCTCTGGGATTCATCGGGAAGGAGCATTGCAATGCTGCTGCTGCTACGGCGTCGTCGGGGACGACACCGCGCGTGCAGTCGTTAAAACTGCACGTGAGCAGTTATGTGGGAAAAGAGGGTGAACCTTTTCTCCGATGGCTTGTCGAGGTCGACACTGCCATAACGGCTCGACGTATCGTCGACGAGCCGTCGAAGGTTGCGTTCGCCATGTCATGTCTTGGCGGACGAGCGAGGAGCTGGGCGTATGGACGCCGGCTCACTGATCCTACGTGCTTTAGCACGTACGCGGTGTTCAAGCAGGAGCTCAGACAAGCGTTTGATCCCCCCAAGAATGAGTTCCGGTCGAGAGCTGAGTTTTCTCGACCTGCAGCAAGGTAAGCATGACGTGCATGCTTACGCCCAACGCGTACGGTACTTGGTCTCGAGCATCGTGATCAATCCGATAGACGAGGCGACAATAGTCGTCACGTTCATGAAGGGCTTGAAGGATGGGCCCATCAAGACCTATCTCTTCCGAGAGTACACGAGTACTCTCAAGGCTGCGATCACTCTTGCGATGCAAGAGGAGTTTAGTCTGAAGCAGGCTAAGCTGCATACGAACGTGCCGAGAATGGCACGTCCGGCGATGAGAACAAAAGGTCCGGAGCCTATGGTCCTTTCGAGCGCTTCTGCTATTGGGCGCCAACAGCGTAATGGGGGACAAGTGCGGTGTTACCGATGCGGCAACACCGGTCACTTTGCGCGTGAGTGCACAGCGCCTGTGCACCCGGCCAGGGGCCGACGTGGCGATGCCGGGCATCGCCACGAACAATAAAAAAACGCGCGGAACCAGTAGGCGCGGGGCGCCCTACTGGTATTGCAGTCGCGCGTGTCTATAGCGGACACGCGACACTGAGGACTGCAACCCCCAGCGAGAGGGATTCTCGCAGCAATAAGCAAGATGACAAGCCAAATCTTGTCATCCTGAAGGTGAGGTCGAAGAGAGCAGGCTCTCTTCGTGCTTTGGTTGATTCAGGTGCATCGAACAACTTGTTCGGCTGAAAAGTCTACCGAAGCTGAACTTCGAGGAAGTTAAAGCACCTCGAAGTGTATTCGAGGTGCGGTTGGCAACAGGTGCCACCGTGCGAAGAGAGAAGCGCGTCGTACGCGTGCGCTTCTCGTACAAACACCGGGTGTTTGTGAAGGATCTTATCGTCCTGGATCTGGACGATAAGTTCGACTTGATATTGGGCATACCGTGGCTCGCACGGCATGATCCAGTGATCAACTGGGAGAAGTGTACTCTTGTACACTTCGGACGCAACGCGACAAAGAGCGATGGCCGTGTCAATGTAGCGCATACACTCAACGGTGTATCCGATCACTCTGTTGAGGCAGCACCCAACGGTGCAGCCTCCGGTGCCCACACACAAGTCGCAACGACTGCGGCAGTCGTTGAGTCTGTCTCAAATCAGAAATCAGATTTGGGATACGTTCCTACTTCAATGATCGTATCAACTCTAATGGTCGATCGATCAGGTATGGAAGAACTTCAAGCCACAGACAGAGTCTGTGACGGTGGCGCGTTGGTCCCGGGGACTGGCGCATCAGATATGCAAGGGACTCCAGCTACAAACAATAGCTGTGATGTCGGCGTGTCAGCTCCGGGAGTTAACACGGCCGTGATCGGTTCAAAAATCACGGATGGCTCCGCCGAAAAGCGTCGAGGTGTCAATGACGTGTCGACTTCGGGAGTCGACACAAACTTGATATCAACATCGAGAGGGGTCTCCGCCGAAAGGTGTCAAGGCGATGATAGCGCGTCAGCTCCGGGAGCTGACGACGCGGCAAGCAGTGCTGGCGGTTGCAAACGTCCAGCACTAAAAACGCTTGCGTGCTCGCGCGCAGCTGGGGTGCACGTAGAAGCATAATGTAATCAAGCCGGGCTTGATCATTTGCGTCCGCGGAAAGAATCCACCGACGGTTACAAGAACAACGAAAATCCGTCCAAGGCCAGGCCTGGACGAAGAACACGTGAAGCCGGGCTTCACTAGAAAAGACGGCGCAAGCGACGCAAGCTGCGCAAGTCTCGGTCCGGGACCGTGACGATACAAGAGATGTCTACCGGGCAGACATCGGAAAAGACGTCGTGCGTCGAGACATTGAACGTCTTGACGCGGACCCGTACTGGTCTCCAGGACTGGTCGATGCCACTGGAGAATCATCCGACGAGTGCGTCGGAATTGACGTCGCTTCCAGTCATGAGCTGGATACGCTTCACGAAGGATCTGCACGATGGTCGCATCGAGCAGATATGCATCCTTTCTCGGATATCGAAAGGGTGAAGAGCGAGGCGGTGGAGTTGAGGCAACTCCACGCTGCAAGTACCGCTGAGAGTAAGGACACTGTCAGCGCGAAGACAAAGAAGCAGCGCTTCGAGGAGCAAAGCTGGGACTCACTGAAGTCGAGTCCCTTCTACAATGTTCTGCTGGAGCACAAGGATGTGCTCCCGAATGAGATCCCTGCGGAACTTCCGCAGGACAAGGGCATACAGCACGAGATCAACCTCGTGCCGGGTACGAAGTACTGTGTGACGCGGCAGTGGACACTGCCGCGAGATCAAGCGAAGGCGATCGACGACTTCTTTGAAAGACGTCAAGAGGCATGGCAAGTACGGGAGTCAAAGTCCCCGCACAGTGCACCAACGTTCTGTGTCAAGAAGCCACAGGGCGGGTGGCGCATCGTTCATGCGTACAACGAGCTGAACGATGCGACGATACCGGCGCAGACGCCGATGCCACGAAAAGATGTTATCATCGATTCGGTGGCGAAAAGCATAATCTATAGTGCTCATGATCTGCGCGACGGGTATTATCAGATCCTGATGCGTGAGAGAGACATCCCTCTCACGGCGGTGAGCACTCCAAGCAGTACGCTTTGGGAGTGGCTCGTACTGCCGCAGGGACTGAAGAATGCCCCTGCAATCTTCAATAGATGCGTGACGCATCTATTGCGCTCAGTGTGTGACTTCGCACCGAGCTACTTCGACGACGTGTTCGTTCACAGCGGGCTGTGGACGGGAAGACAAACGTTGAGGTGCACAGAGAGCACCTCTGTCAACTGCTAGGGCTTATGCGTAAACATAAGCTCTATGCGAACCTAAAGAAGTGTATCTTCGGGGCGAGCGAGATACCCGTCCTTGGGTGTCTTGTCGGGAAGAACGGCGTACGCCCTGGCCCAGAAAAGGTCAGAGTGATCAATGAATGGCCTACGCCATCCAACAGGAAGGAACTGAGGCAGTTCCTTGGGCTGGCAACGTACTTATGCAAGTACGTTGAGAACTGCGCAGGCAAGATTCGCCCGCTTTTGCAGCTTCTAAAGAAGGAAACTGAGTGGAATTGGACTGCTGAGCGTCGGCAGGCCTTCGCTATAGTCAAGCAGGGCTTGACTGAGGCGCCGGTCTTAGCAGTGGCTGACCAAGATCGCCCATTCCACGTCTTGTGTGACGCGCCCGATTTTTGCGATCGGATGCGCGTTGATGCAGCACGATCACGAGGGCCGTGATCGTGTGGTCTACTACCAGTCGCGTCAGCTGAAGCCAGCTGAGCGTAACTACCCCGCACATGACAAAGAACTCCTTGCCATGAAGTATGCACTCGCGAAGTTCCGAGTGTATCTACTTGGGAGTAGTCCGTTCGTGGTCTACACCGACCACGCTTCACTGCGGATGGCAGTGAAGTCTCCGCACATCTCGCAACGTATGGCGGGATGGCTGTCATTCTTTGCGGAGTACGACTTCCAGGTTGAGTACAAACCTGGAATATTGAATGTGGTGGCCGACGCGTTGTCGCGTCGACCTGATTACGCTGTCAAGACAGCCGACGCCAATCGGATTGGCGTCGAACGAGTGAGTGTTCCGTCGTCGTCATTGATCGACGACGTGAAGAACGCGTATGCGAGCGACGCAGACGCGAAACAATTGCTGGACTATGTCTCAGCACCTTCCGACACTGCACGTCGGAAGTTGGCGCCACATCTGCGAGCTCGTGCGCACGAGATCGTGTGCACGAAAGACTGTTGCTATACAGCGCAGTGGACGACGATGCGGATCGCATCGTCGTGCCGAATGATTATAATCTGCGTATGCGAACCATGTACGAGTATCACGATGCCCCTACGGCAGGGCATCCGGGCCGTGAGAAGACGAACTCTCTTCTCACAAGGGACTTCTACTGGGACCACCAGTACAAGTGGGTGCGCGAGTACGTACGTGCTTGCGAAGTGTGTCAGCGCGTGAAGCCTGCTGCGTTCTCGCAGGCTCCATTATAATCGCTTCCGACACCGTCGGAGTGCTGTCAGTCCATTTTTATGGACTTTGTTTTCGGTCTTCTACCAGACAACAAGCGGAGGACTGGCGTTGCGGCCTTTGTTGACCGATTCAGCAAGATGGTTCACCTTGCTGCAGTATCGGCTGAAGTCACAGCCGTGCAGACCGCACGACTGTTTGTCGACATGGTGTTCCGACATCATCGAATGCCCCTTGACATTGTGTCGGACCGTAATCCACGCTTTACAGCGCGGTTCTGGCAAGAAGTGTTTACACTTCTTGGAACACAGCTGTCGATGTCGACTGCGGATCATCCGCAGACGGGCGGACAGACCGAGCACGCGATTCGCGCGCTCGGCGATGTGCTGAAGAGCTACGCACACTCGTTCCCACAGTGGAGCGACTGATTGCCGATGGCAGAGTTTGCCATCAACAACTCGGTGCATGCCTCGACCGGGCATACACCGTTTTATGTGAACGCGATGCGGCATCCACGCCTTCTGAGCTTGCTCGGAACGGTGGCTTCCTCTTTAAATGGGGGAGGATCTACGGTTGCGTCGAAACAACCGCAGAAGAACACTGAAACCGACGTGGTATCAGCGGTGACGACGCGAAGACAAGCGTCTCGTTCCGGGAACGAGGTGAAGACCAAGGACACTGTGTCTGTGCAGGGCACAGACACCGCGAATAAGAAGACGTCTGTACCGGGTACAGACAGCGCGCAGATCGGGCCTGCTACGGAGAAGGAAGCCATGCTGAACAAGCCATTCAGCACGCAATTACTGGACTTTGTCCAGCGCCGACAAGCCGTCATACGGTTTGTCCAGGACGCGATAGCAGTATCTGTAGGCAGACAAAAACTGAATGCAGACAATGTCGGCAGAGGTAACACAAATGAATTCAAAAAGGGTTCATTAGTTCTGTTAGCTACACAGAATCTGCCACGACATGCAGTTTCGGACTTCGGTGCAAGCAAGCTTGCTCCGCGCTTCATCGGTCCGTTCACAGTGCTTGAACTGCATGGCAACGCATACACGTTGGACATTCCGTGCAGCATTTGGCTCCATCCGACATTTTACGTCGGGCGGCAGAAGCCTTACGAGCAGCACGAGCCATCTAGTCTTGATGGCTCGAGGGCGATGAAGTGGCGTGAGCCTGCTTCTCGAGTGCGACGACGCGGTCGCTCAGCCGTGCCAGCTCCGATCCAAGTAAGACTTGGATATTCGAAGCGGTCTGAGCAGCCGCAGCGACCTGCCGTCTCTGAAGGCGCAGCTCCTGTTGCAGGGCAGCGAGCCCCGCGCTCTGGAATTATTCCAGAGCGACTACACGATCGTGTAGATCGCGAGAGCCATGGTCAACCTGGGGTTGACCGTATGGAGGGTATCTTTCCGCCCTCGCCGCCGCTGCTGCGTGTGCCCACGGCTCGACACGTTGGATTGTCGAGCGGATTGTGGACTACGAAGCCCCGAAGACGAATCGAGATCAGGCTCGTCTTCGTATTCGTTGGAGAGGATTTCTTCCCCATCGAGATACATGGGAGCCGCGGGACGACCTGATGCAGGACGTTCCGGAAATGGTGAGGGCGTACGAGGCCCAGAACCGAGTGCAGGCGTAATGCCTGCTCTAAGACTGCGAGTACCACCAGCACGGGGTGCAACACGCTGCTCAAGTTGAGCACGGAAGTCTCGCAGTGGAGCGGGTACACGCACGGAAGTGTACCCGAGAAGATCGCCTTCGGTAAGGCGCACTGCCCCGTAGCGGCAGTGCGGACACGCAGTTTCAGTTGGAACTGCGCAAGGAATTCCCGCCTCCATAGCGTCATTATGGAGACGATCGATGAGATGACGCCTCGAGAAAGTCTCGAAGCGCTGGCGTGCCGCGCCAACACGCTCGTGGTAGCCTCTCGCATTGTTGTTGAAGTTCACAACAAACGCGTTCCAAGATTGACAAAGTGCCACCCACTCAGACACTTAGCTTTTGCGCAAAGTCTTCTTCGACGCATTCCATCGGAGATCGTGGAAGAGTCCGATGTAGTAGTCGCGCCTTTGATTTGTTGACGGATCAAAGTGCATGTCGACGGCCTCAGCGTCATCATTGATGGCGCTGCACACGTACAGCCCGATCGGGTTAGGCGGCGATGTCGCGCCGAACCTGTCAGCGATCTCAGATGCAGTTGGCGTCCAAGGAGCGCGCGCGTACTGCAGGTGCAGTACGCGGAGAAGAAGGCGGCACCGGCACTGGTGGCTGCATCTCTTCTTCATTACGCGGACGCTTCGACCCTGGAGCGTCCGGATCATCTTCACGTGGTCGCCGCGATCCAGCAGGTGGATCGGGCGTTAGTTCAGCCGACTTAGATTCGGCAGCTGAAGACGAGGGGTTCTCGTCTTCCATGGGGACGTCGCTCATGTCAGACCCATAGTCAAAGGGTATGTCTCCATCAGTAGACAACACTGACGACCCTCCATGACGACTGACGGCTTGTCAGTCGTAGCTTGCGCGCGCTTCTGCTTCTGCAGAGTGTGATATTGAGCGGCAGAAAGTTTCCCTTCTGTCACGGGCGTGTTCGCTTGCGCGAGCGCCGAAGTGGTGGTGCCTACAGACGCAGGCACGGACGTAGCAGAGTCTGCCGAAGCAAACTCTTGAGCGGGCGTCTTTTTTGGCGAGCTCATTCCGAAATGAGCTCGGGCTTTTCGAACGTTTTGACGGTCTCGTCAATACTTTGAATGATGTGTTAAGCCTAGTTAGTCTTAGCTTAACGAGGGGATGGTGTAACGGAGTTACACGCAAGTGGCTTCATGTAGCCACTTGGGTACGAAGAAGGTTTTCCAGGTTGGTGTGCAATACACCAATGTGTACATTTGGCAGACTACTGGTCTGCATGCATTTAGAGCTTCCATTGGTTGAAAGTAAACATCTTCAGCCAATTACAATAGCAGGATTCTGTTAACCATCCGTTGGCGAATACCTTTCATTTAGAATATCACTTTAGGAGGAAAACCCTAACAAAACAAATAAACAGTTCTCAAATTTACGGTAAATCGGCTTTGCTTTCCTTATTTAAGTAAATCTATACTTTCGGACGAAAGTATAGCTAATCTAAGTGAAACGCACCTTACGCTTCCTCATACACGTGCGCTAACGTGTAAGCCGAAGTAGTGGGCACACAGTAGGCTCATTTCAATGAGGCTCTGGTAGACAACGATGCCAATGACCCGCAGAATGATGTGCCTCTCAAAAGACGATCCCATGCGTAGATACAACCGTCGACAGCGTTCACATAAGAACTAACGTATAATGCGAATTAGTATGCCGTCTTTTATTTTATAGAACGCCCTCGCGGTCCTCATACGGTACTCGATTTGGTAGCACTCTATTTAGAGGGTATTGTAAAATGTACATATTATGTTCAAACACAGGGTGGTCTAATTGAACAGACTGCTGGCAAGTTTGCTACTGTAGTATAAATTAACTGACTATTATTGAGCTGCCAGTTACCCAGTCTTTCGTTCTAGCTACACCAAAATATGTCTTCACCCAATGCACTGATGAGCTCACTGTGGCAGACAGTGTCTTCTTCGTTAGCATCACCACTGCGTATTCGTCCTGCCATGCAGCCCGGGACTTTTAACTCTACACATCATTCTTTCTAATGCGCCAGTCCACACTCACCCTGCTCCTTAGCGTACTCACAGGATTTTTTTTACTGCACGCATAAAATCACGAGGCGCGGAACCTACAATTACAGTCACTTTCCTTTCGACCATGACAACGGAAATGTCACTTTTTGCCTCCAAGTATGGTGTACCGCCCCTGTTGTTACTTTTAGCTTGCTGTGTGCCTCCAAGTGTGATGTATTCCCCTCGGTGACAAATGGGTTGGACTAACAAGACATACTCTACGGATGCACGCTTGTAGCATTCAGGAGAACTCTATTCGAGATGGTATTCAATTTTGTTTGCGTTTTATATATATTTTGGGGGCACTGTATTGCTATAGTATACCCTCAAAATAGGGGACTCTATTCCAGTCCCTTATTTGATTGCGTAACTAGAACAATTTTTCTTCAGCTAAAAAAATTGCTTTTAAAAACATTTTTTATAAAAATGTTATTTACGCTTGCATATTCACTTCAACAATCATTTATGGTCGACCCGCAGCTATTCGCAAAGAGGTTTGGCGATAACACCTCATGAATAGCTACCGGTAATAAAAAAAAACCAACCTAATGTTTCTGTTGCAACGGTCTTCCGTGTTCTGTTTTGCTATCCGTAGAATAGCTGTCTCTGAAGCAATCCTACAACTTTGCAAGGTATTCAGCGCTTCCTTTAGCGCTGACAACGGCATGCGCTCGCGCAACGATTCCAACGAAATTCCTTTCTTCTTTCGGATATAATAGGCCTTGCTGGCTAGACTCCGGGCAATTTTGTGTGCCTCTTGTCGAGCTACGACTGATCGCTTATCGCACCGATTCTTTCACGCCAAATGCTTCTTGAGTCCTTGGCGAGTCTTGAAGGTCTTTTACACAAGTGGCAGGTAATTGAGACCTTCTTTTTCGGACGGCCAACCTTCCTTGGTGCTGGCGGGGGTGTTTTCGCGGGTGTCACGTCACATTCTTACCGTTGCGTAAGGCTGGACACATAGCGATTGGGGGGGGGGGGGGGGGGGGCAATTAAGAGTACACACAAGTCATCTAATTTCAATCATGAAAATAAGTCAATCTCAAACACATTTTTTTTGCGAAGCGCCTAAACTTACTCTTAAAAAGTGAGTGGATTGTTTCCGGTAATGACTTGGGGACATCTGAGTGGATATCCAGAAAATTCCTCGTGCGAGCTATATTAGTCTTTCGCATCCTGGCGACCATGCAACAATTTTCGGAAAGGACGGGGAGCGATTTTTCCAGCAATCGAAGAACGTGCTGAAGCCATCGGTCAAGACGGCCAGTAACGCCAAGATAAAGGTATAGGTAGTAAGATTTCATTACTATCATAACGGCGGTGACATAGAATAGTGCAAATGTCTCGCTTCACTACGCAGACTATGTGTGCGCTTGGACTCACTTGCTCGAAGCACGCGATACCACGAAGCACACGTGTCTGCGAACAACTTTTTCCAACAAACCATGCCACATCCGCCGCGAAGCGGCGGCGGCCGGCTAGTCTTAAAACTCAACCGGAGTGCGGCGTGTGTCCGTACGTATGTCCGCGGGTAGGGTTAATAATCCTCACGCAAATAATACCCGCGTTCTACTGGCTGCCGAGCACAGCGAAGGCGTCCCCAATTGGCCAAAAAGATGTCGAGCGCAGTGAACGCTGCCCCATTGGATAAAATATGTGATTTCGAATTGTATGTGGTTTTTCATATCGTACTGAAATGCACCATCCAAATTTCATTTTGCCCCCATTTTCAAACCGTAAGCCGCGGTGTGACACATTACGCAACGTGCGCTGCGTGTGTGTATGCAGGTTTGCATTTGTAGACTAAGCCGAGGTTCACACATGGATTCTAGGGGCATTAGAGGCAGTCTAGAGAATGTGGACCCGGTTTTGGCTATATTTGTCATTTTAGTATTTATTGCTAAAAGAAAATAGAACCTCTGATTTAATTTTAGAAAAACTTGGACCGTATCGGCAAAGTTTGATATTCTAATCAAACCGTTTGTTAATGAATTTTGATAGGCACCCATTTAAAAGGTGATTTTACTACTATAAATATTAATCGCTTTATCGCGCACCAACACGGTTGCCGGAGCCCGAGATTTGGGTATACTGAAATCCAGCCATGTGCCTAAATGGAAATGCGTTCGCACTGGGCGAGGATCGAGCGGGTGCCTGCCGGTTCGTCGCGTGTGCCCCTCTGGCTCGTACAGCCAGGCGTTCTGGCACCGCCCACGAAGCACGGAGTGACACGAACCACGGCAGGACACGAACTACGGAAGGGCACGATACCATGGAGGCCACCGCCGCCGCGAAGCGGCGGCGGTGGCTTGGTTTGTTGGAGAGAAGATGTTCTGAGATCCGAGTACTTCGTGGTATCGCTTGCATCGTGCTGATCGTATGAATTGAGGTTTCGAGTAAGTTTGTGGATCCAATTGCGTCGTGGTTTTACGTGCTCCGTACGTTTTCGTGTCCCGTGGTCTCCCGCGGGCGACGTCCGCGTTCCCGTCGCTGCGTGCTCTGTCTTGGCTCAGTGCGTATCAACGATGTCATGGTGGTCTCGCGGTGTGCTTCCATCGTCCGTGCCTACGTGTCCTACCGTACTATCGTATTATCGTGCTCCGCGGTTCGGTGGTTCCCCTCCATACTCTATTGTAGTTACATGTACACCAGTGGTGCCGTGTTTAGGTGCTCTTCCGTGGTCCATGGTCCTCGTTGGCTTAATGCCTGCTGTCGTTGCGCGTTCTTCTGTGGTGCCGTGTCCTTCCGTAGGCTCGTGTCCAAGGTATCCGGCTACATGGCTCGCAATTTTTCCGCCCGATCTCTACCGTGGCCATATGCACTCACGTGGTGCCATGCTCTCGCGTTCTTCCATGATATGTGGTCCGCATTGGTTTCGTCCCTCATGTGGTGTACATATTCAGTGTGGTCTACATATCGTACTTAATTGCACCGCTCAAATGTTATTTTGCCCCCATTCTTAAAAACGGAAGCTGCGGAGCGACGCATTACGCAAGATACGCTGCGAGTATTTATGTTAGCTTGCATTAGTAAGCTACGTCGAGGTTAACACCAGAGCTCGCAAATTGCAAATCTCGGTTTACCCAGTCCATCAGCTTGAGTTCTGCATCAGGGATAGGGTACCAGTGTCCAGTCCGAATTCCATTTCGGTTAGCCGAAACCCAGTCCGCCTCCTGATCCGGGTGGCCCATTCTAACGAATGGGTGTGAGATAGCCCCAATTCTCACGGGTAATGTTTTTCTTGAGTATATCCCCTCGCTACACCGTTCACTCTAATTAGTCATGCCATGACTAATAATTTACATTATATTTTATTCAGTTCGGCTACCCGTGTCCAATCCGAAACCTCGTCTGGCCTGAGTTCGGGTACCTGTGTCTAGTCCGAAACCGGGTATACCCGAGTTCGGGTATGCCCGTTTGCGAGCTCTGGTTAACACATGGCTTCTAGGGGCACTAGAAACCGTCTCGAGAATTTAGACCCGATTTTGGCGGTATTTGGCATTTTTAGTATTTATTGCAAAAACAAAATAGTATTGTGGGTTCTACTTCAAGTTTGGATGGGCGACTGATCGAGTCGAGCGCGAATCAATCACGCGAGCCTGCTAAATAGAATTATTTTGTGCGGTATGATAGTTTTTTGCCTTTGATGTCAGTCTTCATGCCAAGATCAAATGGGTACGGTTTCTATTTTGACCAATGTGCAACGCTTGTTGATTGAACTGGCGACTTGATCAACGAACCCTGTATCCTAAATATAACCGGAATTCACAATATCTCTGATTTAATTAAATATTATTACAAATAGTAAAACCACTTTTTTGAATGGGTGCTCTAAATATAACCGGAATTCACAATGCCTCTGATTTAATTAAATATTATTACAAATAGTAAAACCACTTTTTTGAATGGGTGCTTTTCAAAACCCATATAAAAGGTTTGATCAGTTTAACCAGTAATATGAGCATTACTAATCGCTTTAATGCGCACCAACGGATGCCGGAACGCGATAGTGGGGTGTAGTAAAATCCAGTCATGTGCTTAATCACTTAGAATGAAAATGCGTCCGCACTGGGCGAGGATCGAGCGGGTGCCAGCCTGTTTACCGCGTGTGCCTCTAACTCATACCTCCAGGTGTTCTGACACCGCGCATTTGTTCGCACCAGCGAAGCACAGCCTTAGTGGCCGCTGCGATGGGGCCACCACCACGCGTCGTCAGGGACGCGTTCGCCGCCGCCGTCGTCGCTGGAAGCCTCGCCAGCGCAGCAAGCATCCCCGTAACGAGCGTAAGGACTGATTGGCTAAAATAAACGCTTATCCATTGGCCACAATTTATTTTGACTTGCGTACTTAGTGTGCGAACCCTACAACAGGGTGCCAACTTACCAAAACGCTGTGTGGCGCACATAAAATGCACTTAGAAGAGGTTACATAGGATAGAAGCGAAGCACAGAAATACACGAAGCACGAAAGGGACACAAAACACGGAAGGACACAAAGCCACACAAGCCACGGCATCACGGGAGGTCGCAAAACAACGGAAGGACACAAAGCCAAGGGGGGGGGGGCGCGAAACGGCGGGAGGACTAAGCCAGAGAACAACAGACCATGGACGCACGCGGAAGCACGGCACCACGTGAGTACACCTAGCCACGGTAGAACATGGGCGGAAAAATAGCGAACCACGTAGCACACCGATACGAACGGAAGGACACGGCACCACGAACGACGCGCAACCACATGAGGCACTAAACCAACGAGGACCATGAGCCACCGAAGAGCACCCGACCCGACACCACTGGAGACAAGAGAATACGGATGGGAAACCACCAAACCACAGAGCACAATAGTACGGTAGAGCACGTAGGCATAGACGGCGAAGCCACCACAAGACCACGACATCATCGAGACGCACGGAGCCACGACAGAGCACGCAGCGACGGGGACGCGGACGACGCCCGCGGGAGGCCATAGAGCACGAAAGCGTACGGAGCACGTAAAACCACGACGCGCTTGGATCTACAAACTGACATGAAACCTTGACTCACACGATTAGCATGATGCGCGCGATACGACATAGTACTCGGATCAACATTCACCTCTTCTCCAACAAACCATGCCAACTCCGCCGCGAAGCGGCGCCGGCCGGCTAGTCGGCCTTCAAAGTCCGGTCGGTCGTACGGACTGACAGCTCCTGAAAGATGGGACAAGATTGAGGTCTCCATACTTTAATCAAGTCACTAATTATATTGTACACAATCCCACCATCGTTGTTTTGACATCCCTCCAGACAGGTTTCGCGAAATTTCTCAGCTGTAACTGAATATTTCTACGCGTGCCCTGATTGGCAGAATAGTATAGTTTTTCAACTGAAAAGCGATACCCTGTGGTATTGTGCCTTTCTCAAACTTTGGCCAAACGGGCCTCAAAAAGCTGGTCTTTGTCAAATCACGACTAGTTTTATAATGCGCGCCGCGCATTGCGCGGTCAACGATTTTCGTTGATCTATTACAATTTTCATTTGTAGAGCGAACCGCAGGAAGGATGCCTTGTACGCGCTGAACTCTGTATCTAGAACACACGCCGACTGCTAGTGGACAGGTCCCTACATGCTATAGGCATTCCACGGCGAGGAGTGTAAACATTGGATCGTTGTTTGTGTACCGGTATCTAGTAACGCGTATGGAAGCTGCCCGAAGGCTTTTATTAACGTTATGCTGCAGCGATGTGGCTGTCAGCATGCGGGGGAGGGAGGGAAAATTGTAGAACAGATAGACATGGAGGGGGGAGTGCTGGTAAATCTGGCGTCGACAGCAGGGCCTCTGTCGTAGAGAGGCAAGGCATCGACTTCCTGCTGCTGATCCCCTCCAAAGCCATTTATTTCGATGCAGCCTAAATACCCAGGGTATTTCGAAATCCACCACCTTTGGAGGTGGTGTATTTCGGATTAGCAAAATACAGTGGTGCTCTGATGTAATGGCGCGAATTTGCTCACCCCATGGACCTGAAGTAAATGCCAAAAACGTCGATTTTGAACTCCCCTGATAAGATTATCTTACCACAGGGTATGTTGAAAGGCTGAAAAGGTGGACTTTTCTAAATAACAAAGGGCTTTGTTGGTCGATTCAGGAGGTGGTTTCAAAAAGTTACAAAAATTCCCGGCGGTCCGACCAAAAGAAGACTTAAAAAAAAATTGGCGTTAATACACTGCTATGGATGATTATCGGAAATTTATGAGGGATTGCCGCCCTGTCTCGTCCCCGCTGCGTCCTTCAGATATTAATAATCGGATTATCAGTATTGTGAGTTTACGCACAGTCAATTATCACAGGTAATCGTTGAACCTATTATAAATCATAAGGAAACATTTTATATCGAAGGTTCCCATTGCGCACAGAACACTGCAGCGGCTAGCGACGGCAAAGTATGGAGTATCAAGCTCGTGTGTCCTCAGACAGTGAGAGCGCCATCACCACAAGGAAGCGTATCATCTCTTGCAGGTCGTACAAGAGTGTCACCACGCTCAGCGCGTGTTTCCCCATATCCTGAGCGTGCTCGAACGCCAACACGGACTGCCTCGGCGGTGTACATCTCCTGCTTCCCGCTCGACGCCGCCTGAACCCCCAGCAAGTGCACGCTCCACGCCCAGTTCAACACCGGCTCCAGTTTGACGCCCGCCAGCCCGCGATCCAACTCGACGCTCATAAGCCCCTGACCCAGCAAGAGCGGCTCCGGAATCAGATGAAGCTCGACGTTCTCCAGTACCTGCTACAGCAGGACGTCCTCCAACACCAAGTGCGACTCAAAGTTCCCCAGCTCTATCTCCAGCATTGTCTTCACAAGACCCAGCTTGTGTGCGCTCTGCGACCCAGCTGTCACCTAGGACATCTCCTGTTGATAAATCTGAGCAAGCACAGTCATCGCTCGACAACATTGCCGCATACACAATCACATCAAATTCAATTGGTGGTCCAGCCAATTGTTAAATCCACTGTTAGCCATTGAGACTCACCAGGTGAGTCGCTAGAGGACTTCGCAGCAAACGTGTCATCGTTCCAGGACGTTAAGCACAAACTATGGGGTCAATTTGAGCATCACCTGAAAGGTCGAGCGGTAAAACGCGATGGTATTTGATCAGTCGAGACTCCTGCAGAAATACAATGGTTTAAGATAATGCAGCTGAAACTAAACAAACATCTTGTCGACACCGCCAAAACGGAGACGGCATGGAGCCGATGGCTTGCTTCGTCGAGAGGAAAAGCCGTCAAGCTTTTGAGTTTTAAGTCCGGCACCGCGATTTCGGAAGCAAAAGACTTGGGTACATTTGAGGCGGCGTGCATCCGTCCTCAGCAAACAGATCGGACCGGGGCTACTGCTGAAGTTTCTCTTCGGGAAGCTGCTGCAGAGCTAGAAGTGCACTGGGGATCTAGTTTCCAGGCCACGACAGTGACGTGGCGACTGTGGGCAAATCATGTTACTAGGGTCTTAACCGTTCCACATGGAGGGAGGCAATTTCAGACCTTCCACCAGTCCACATAGTTCAACTTTTGCGAGCTCCAGCTTACAAAGACGAGCAAAGACTGGCAAGCCTCACACATTCCGCCAGAATGGCTCTCGATTGCGTGAAGGGGCCCTCGCTGACAACGACGTGCTGCGTCAAGACTGGAATGCTTTTGGTCAGCGTTTGACCGCCCAGAAACAAAACTTGACGTCAAAGCAAAATATTATTGAGGCATTTATTTACGACATTGAGCTACTACCTATTGCGGACGTCATTGATCCACTCACACAAATGGAGAACTTGGAGGACGTCGATCATGAGGAATAGCTATCTGTCAGAGTCGTACTCAGTGCCATCATGTTCTTCTCTCTCTCTAAATTCTAATTGAGTTCTTCATTGTCTGATTCATCATCATTGTCCCATATATATGGTACCTGCCGCTTCTCAGTTGACATCGAGCCGTTAGGGTAAAATAATACCTGAGTTTTCCAGCCGCAACGCTCGAATACCCTGGCCATGTTAGAATTCTCACAACGGTGAAAGTCTGAACTGCGAATGGCAGAAGATCTCACCCGCTCGATTCGTTGTAGTGACCCCGGAATGACATCTTCACATACCCGAACATGTACTCAATCGGGTTGAAGAACGGGCAGTACACCGGAAGGAATATAGGTACGATGCCTAAGCTTCTGAGGAAGCGGATGATCTCGGGATTACGATGTATGGGCGCCCCGTCAAAGATCCGCACGGAATGTGGCCCAGGATAGTGACGCACATTTCCGCGCTTTGAGTACGCAAAGTCCCGACAGCGCTTGACGAACTCGATCCTATCAAACGTGCCTTGAGTATCAAAGCAGTAATCAGTCCGCGGACACTGATAAAAGCCCAAACGGTTTGCGTTGAAAGTCTCCTCTAATCGCTAGTTTCTGTCCTTTAAGTGAGTAGCCGCGTTTCCGGATCATCCCCCGACTATTGAGCGAAACTTCGTCCAGGAAGACCAGATTATGATGTATTAGCTAATTCATCTACAAAGCGGAATACATCGCGCTCTTTGATGTACATAGCTCTTCTTTCAAGTATATTCCATGTTAGCCCTTACTCGTGAATAATGCGCCAAATAGTAGACTTTGATATCGTGATGTGGTGAGTCTGCACAAACGCCAGTTACGCTTCATCCAGATACGCCAGGGGATGTTTTCCATAGAAGTCACACAACCCGGCTCTGTGATCAGCAGTAAGCTTCTTGTCAGACGCCTTCCGAGCTCGTCCCAAGGTCTCAGTAGCCTCATAGACGCGCGAATCCAATTGCCAATAGTGGTCTCGGACTTGTGGTACACGCGCGCGAGCTCCTTCCGTGAAGGCCGACGTTCTGTTTTTGTGCAATAGTATTGTTAAATTCTTACAACTTGATCATCGTGAGGGATCAGCCAATCGGCCTCCAAATCGATAGCCCAACATCATCGGCTAAAAGACTTTAGTGTAAGGTCCAGGTCGGGAATCCACACTATAATAAGCTGAAGTGGCCGCGTAGGGACCACGTTTTGTGTGTGCTAGGAATACAGGAAGCCATAGCTAAACAACAACACGGTACTTCACTCTCTGTACGGCTTATATAGCCTCGGCTATTCACGGAAGGAGCTCGCGCGCGTGTACCACAAGTCCGAGACCACTATTGGCAATTGGATTCGCGCGTCTATGAGGCTACTGAGACCTTGGGACGAGCTCGGAAGGCGTCTGACAAGAAGCTTACTGCTGATCACAGAGCCGGGTTGTGTGACTTCTATGGAAAACATCCCCTGGCGTATCTGGATGAAGCGTAACTGGCGTTTGTGCAGACTCACCACATCACGATATCAAAGTCTACTATTTGGCGCATTATTCACGAGTAAGGGCTAACATGGAATATACTTGAAAGAAGAGCTATGTACATCAAAGAGCGCGATGTATTCCGCTTTGTAGATGAATTAGCTAATACATCATAATCTGGTCTTCCTGGACGAAGTTTCGCTCAATAGTCGGGGGATGATCCGGAAACGCGGCTACTCACTTAAAGGACAGAAACTAGCGATTAGAGGAGACTTTCAACGCAAACCGTTTGGGCTTTTATCAGTGTCCGCCGACTGATTACTGCTTTGATACTCAAGGCACGTTTGATAGGATCGAGTTCGTCAAGCGCTGTCGGGACTTTGCGTACTCAAAGCGCGGAAATGTGCGTCACTATCCTGGGCCACATTCCGTGCGGATCTTTGACGGGGCGCCCATACATCGTAATCCCGAGATCATCCGCTTCCTCAGAAGCTTAGGCATCGTACCTATATTCCTTCCGGTGTACTGCCCGTTCTTCAACCCGATTGAGTACATGTTCGGGTATGTGAAGATGTCATTCCGGGGTCACTACAACGAATCGAGCGGGTGAGATCTTCTGCCATTCGCAGTTCAGACTTTCACCGTTGTGAGAATTCTAACATGGCCAGGGTATTCGAGCGTTGCGGCTGGAAAACTCAGGTATTATTTTACCCTAACGGCTCGATGTCAACTGAGAAGCGGCAGGTACCATATATATGGGACAATGATGATGAATCAGACAATGAAGAACTCAATTAGAATTTAGAGAGAGAGAAGAACATGATGGCACTGAGTACGACTCTGACAGATAGCTATTCCTCATGATCGACGTCCTCCAAGTTCTCCATTTGTGTGAGTGGATCAATGACGTCCGCAATAGGTAGTAGCTCAATGTCGTAAATAAATGCCTCAATAATATTTTGCTTTGACGTCAAGTTTTGTTTCTGGGCGGTCAAACGCTGACCAAAAGCATTCCAGTCTTGACGCAGCACGTCGTTGTCAGCGAGGGCCCCTTCACGCAATCGAGAGCCATTCTGGCGGAATGTGTGAGGCTTGCCAGTCTTTGCTCGTCTTTGTAAGCTGGAGCTCGCAAAAGTTGAACTATGTGGACTGGTGGAAGGTCTGAAATTGCCTCCCTCCATGTGGAACGGTTAAGACCCTAGTAACATGATTTGCCCACAGTCGCCACGTCACTGTCGTGGCCTGGAAACTAGATCCCCAGTGCACTTCTAGCTCTGCAGCAGCTTCCCGAAGAGAAACTTCAGCAGTAGCCCCGGTCCGATCTGTTTGCTGAGGACGGATGCACGCCGCCTCAAATGTACCCAAGTCTTTTGCTTCCGAAATCGCGGTGCCGGACTTAAAACTCAAAAGCTTGACGGCTTTTCCTCTCGACGAAGCAAGCCATCGGCTCCATGCCGTCTCCGTTTTGGCGGTGTCGACAAGATGTTTGTTTAGTTTCAGCTGCATTATCTTAAACCATTGTATTTCTGCAGGAGTCTCGACTGATCAAATACCATCGCGTTTTACCGCTCGACCTTTCAGGTGATGCTCAAATTGACCCCATAGTTTGTGCTTAACGTCCTGGAACGATGACACGTTTGCTGCGAAGTCCTCTAGCGACTCACCTGGTGAGTCTCAATGGCTAACAGTGGATTTAACAATTGGCTGGACCACCAATTGAATTTGATGTGATTGTGTATGCGGCAATGTTGTCGAGCGATGACTGTGCTTGCTCAGATTTATCAACAGGAGATGTCCTAGGTGACAGCTGGGTCGCAGAGCGCACACAAGCTGGGTCTTGTGAAGACAATGCTGGAGATAGAGCTGGGGAACTTTGAGTCGCACTTGGTGTTGGAGGACGTCCTGCTGTAGCAGGTACTGGAGAACGTCGAGCTTCATCTGATTCCGGAGCCGCTCTTGCTGGGTCAGGGGCTTATGAGCGTCGAGTTGGATCGCGGGCTGGCGGGCGTCAAACTGGAGCCGGTGTTGAACTGGGCGTGGAGCGTGCACTTGCTGGGGGTTCAGGCGGCGTCGAGCGGGAAGCAGGAGATGTACACCGCCGAGGCAGTCCGTGTTGGCGTTCGAGCACGCTCAGGATATGGGGAAACACGCGCTGAGCGTGGTGACACTCTTGTACGACCTGCAAGAGATGATACGCTTCCTTGTGGTGATGGCGCTCTCACTGTCTGAGGACACACGAGCTTGAGACTCCATACTTTGCCGTCGCTAGCCGCTGCAGTGTTCTGTGCGCAATGGGAACCTTCGATATAAAATGTTTCCTTATGATTTATAATAGGTTCAACGATTACTTGTTACAATAGACAGTAGCGATTAACGAATCGAGCAAACCAGGTTTAGTAAAACTCACAATAACTACACCTTTCCCAGGTCAAGATGGTACTACTCCACTTAAAAAAGATTTTTTTAAATAGAAATGAAAGTGACATTTTGGTTAGGAGAAATTAACATTAAAAAGGAAAATCAAAGTGACGAAAAAGCAGAGCAAAGTGGTCCTATCAAGTTGAGCTGCAATTAGGTGCCGTACTGGAGATCCTACAATGTGTTCCGCAGCAGCAACGGCATTCTGGCAATGCACTGCTGTTAACAAGGCGGAAGGCGATACATCCGATGCGGCGCCTCCAGTATCTTCATCCAAGTCGCCTCAACCGTCCTACGATGTCCTTCATTGCAGTGAGAGTGTAGGCGCAGTTTTCTTCAAGGTACTCCTCGAGGGCAGCCTCGATCTCCGGAGTACACCTGAAGTTGGAGGGACTGGCTCCCCCGCGGGGGTGTAGCTCGACTCGCCCTGTATCCGCGATTCGACGTTCTTTGGTGGAGAGAATGCAGTTGTGGGAGGCCACGAGTATCCAGTCACCCTCGGCGTGGTGGCTGTCGAGAACGCGGGCGGTCGTGCGCGCGGGCGCACGTAGCCTACGTGACGTAGGTCGATCCGCTTTGAGATGTGAATAAATCACTTTGAAGTACGGAGTGGCTTTTATTCGTCATATTTATAAAGTGGCATAGATTCTAATGTAAAAGTTGAAATTTATTTCCAAAATGGTTTGGTTACTTGACCACTTTGAAGTGGAGTAGCACATCTTAACCTGGCAAAGGTGTACTCGATCAATGATGCGCTTTCTTCAAAAATAAAACCGCTTATCGGCCGCATTGTTCCGCCAGCTTGAGCCATGATACCCCACGAGGTCTCTCACAGCGGGCCCACCATTAAGTCGTTCGACCATTCTTGCCAAACTTGATGTATCGTCTTCACCGCACGGACCATCGTGTATGAAGACGGAAGGAGGGCATGGTTGGCCATAGCATTAACAGTGGCTGGTGTGGTGTCAGTGCTGCCCCATTCAACGGATAGGCGTACAGCAGCCGCGCCAGATATGAGCTGTGTGAAGACGCCTGCCAAATTGCTTACGGTGGTGTTGACCTGGCTAATCTTACTGTTGATGTGCGCTATTGTTTGCTCATGCGGTTGCTCAAGGCGGTCGATAAGGTCTGGACTTCTTCATTCGGCGGGTCGTCTGTGGAGAATTTTCGGTTAGTATTTTAGCCGTTATTTCCGTCGAGAAAGCCATAAGTGCTACCAGCCGCTCAACTACCTCAACACTTTTCCCTACTCTGCAACTTCCCAGTGGCACGTCACACTCATGCGGCGACATACGCAATGTTTCAGTATGTGAAGGTCTC
Source organism: Phytophthora tentaculata (assembly GCA_033557915.1). Classification (NCBI taxonomy): domain Eukaryota; phylum Oomycota; class Peronosporomycetes; order Peronosporales; family Peronosporaceae; genus Phytophthora; species Phytophthora tentaculata. The sequence continues at coordinate 6,069,859 of JAUCEA010000016.1, read as the reverse complement.
CGGTGCGCTAACGGTGGCAACCGGAGCCGATTCACAACAACTTCAACACTGGTAGCGATCTACGCAATCGAATGAGCCATTTTCTCTGTCATGCATGCTTATTAAGGGGGAGTCTGCACGAAACATGAAGTTACCTGACCTGTTCAGCGTCGTTCTTGAGCACGAAGGCTACACAGATCGTTGTTCACTTGTGATGATTTGGTACAGGGGAAAACGAACCAGTATGGCCGCCGGGAATTTACCCGACACCGTAACCTAGACGTCTGCCCAGGTGGAGCACTCGGATTTAACTATTTTACCGCTGGTGTGTGCAAAATGAGGGTGTACCAATTTTCCTAGTGTCAGAAAAATGGTACGATATTAAAGTACTGAAAGCCGGGAAAACCAGAACTACTCGGCTTACATACCGAGCACATTACGACGCCAATGTCAAAGCCTTTTCGCAATAGGCATCAACTCAAAATCCAAGACGCACGCAGCTCGCGGTTTGGGCTTCAGAACGGCTAGGATAGCTGGAGCTACAGGGTCGCAAATACGCACGTTAGGAAGGTGGAATGCAGGTGCCATGGAGGGTTGTTATCTTACCGCATTGTCGAGGGAAGCCATCCTGTCACTTGCAGGCTTTTTACGAGACAGACACTCATTTTGCTTGGAGAAAGCTGCACTGGTACCATCCGACAGTATGCAGTCTCAAGTATTTCCCTTCTTGGAAGCCTACACGACAGCATACTCCCAATCCTCAGCGCCACGTGTAGCCACTGGTAGCTTTCTCGACTTGTTACGTAACCTTCGTGTTGTTGTACTACACGATGCTGTGCTGCTTAAAGACGTACATCCTGTAATCAACTTTTGGGGCACAAGTTATTCCATCGAATTAATCCAAGTTATCGTTGTCGATGGAGCTGGTGCAACAAGTGATGGCGAAGAAGACAGGGACCAAGATGTGGAAGTATCTCGCTGATACCTACGAGGGTTGGGCGAGTGCGCGACGAGGCTGAATCAAGAGATAATCATATTCAACCACTTGCAGGCGGCGAAGTGCATGTTGGGCGAGAGCGTGGAGCAGCAGGTGGCCACGATGTTCGCGATCAAGGCGCAGTTGGCTGCGCTAATGCCGATGTACGAGACCCGATCTTCATCCTGATGCTGGTGCAGCCGTTGATCAAGAACGAACGCTTTGATCGACTAAAGGGGGTGATAGAGACTGGTTCGAGAAAGAAAGAAGTGCAGGCAGCACGAGCGACGGATTGGAAGCACGGTACTTGCTTCAACTGTCACAAGCATGGTCACCATGTCATCGAGTGCTCAGAGACGAGCATAAAGTCTTCCGACGAAGATGAGGAGGAAGCTACGGAGATCGTGCTGCCTTATCAGCAGATTGTATAAGGCGTTCCGGCGTAAACGTCGGAGGGGCGTGTTATGCATCGGCTCCGGTTGCCGCCGTTGGTGCATCGGAGGCCTTCACGTACTGAGACAGTGGGTACGTTGCCGTATGAGTGCGGGCCGTGACACGGGGGATTTGGAGAGTGGGATGGAGTAGTTGAGGGTCTGGTAGCACCGCTGGTAGTCCTGCTGGTATCACTGCTGCAGCCAGCCCTGCATGAGCAAGAGCTCAGTCTTGAATTCGACAGCTAGGACAGTTTTTTTAAACAAGAAGTGCTGAGTGTCTAGATCTTCGGTGGAGATGTGAGATCGTAACAGGGTTATTGATCCCAAGGTCTACCAAGGACCACAATTTTTCGAATTGTTCAAGACTCCGATGCGCAGTAAACCTATCTAAAACGCGAGCTACGCGCTATGTAATGCTCCACCTTTTAAAGCATCTCGTTAGATCGAGGTGTCTTTGTGCGAGGTCTCAAATAATGTTAATAAACCAAGATCAAAACTGCGCGTTGTGTACACTAATTTTAGTACACAGCACAGTAGAACACATAGCTTCCGTACCCGACAAGCTGCTTGGTCTAGTTCCCCCCTCGCTGTCACCGTAAACACTGAACATGACACTCATTGACACACGCACGCCGCCGCCGTCATGGCACCGCTTGTCAACAACATCGTACCATCCACACTCGCCGCAGACGACCCACAAGTAATTGACACATCGCCTTCTCCCCTTCCAAGCGCGCCGACCTGACGATATTCGCCTTCTGCTCACCATTCCGGTTAGTCACATTGGCGTAACATCGGCACGAGCAGCAATGCTATGGCCCTAAACGACACTCAGATGCAGCTAGACGCAGACCCGGCGGGAGCCTCTCTGCTCATTGCCGCCACAACACCGTTCAGCACACTTTGGAAGCGGACAAATTCCGAGTACAGCTGGCCGAATCCCGAGTACTACCGAAAGTACCGCCAATACCGACGAAAAGGTACTAGTAAATAGAACATGCTGGTACGGTATGGCTGCCTGCCAAGTACACATAGCAGGTGGAGAAACATCGTAGTCAAGAGGTCCGGTTGATAACGGCATCGGCAGCTCCCCGGCTGTCGATCTTCTCGCTTTTCCACTTTGGCATCAAAATTGTTTTCACAGCATAATCGCTCCCTTACCGACCCACACTGGCAGCTATCCTCGCCCGTGCGAGCCGTTTGTGTAAGTGACGTTTTCACCTGCCGTATTTTCGCTCACATTTTTCTCTTATCCATGGCTGGACAGGTCATGACGCAGAGCTCGCCCATCGCCCGCTGTCCTGTGTTCGCAGTTTGCTATAATTATTTAATTCGTTCTTACTAAGGAATCTAAGTACGAATGGAACTTTTGACAACATATCGACTGCGCTGAAGGATTACCAGCGCGACTACCATCCCCGTAATCAACGTTTAAAGTGATTGGCCGAAAAAGATTCCCATTTAGTTTTGTGTACTTGGTCGCGTAGTGTGTGATTTTACCGGAACGAACAGTATAAACAATGTCACTGAAGCGCGGAAGGATGCGGGCGACAGGAGGGACTAACCTCATGAATACATAAGCCACGGAAGAGCTCTCAAACGAGAAAACATCGGAGAACCTCGGTAATTTATCCGCGCTTTCGTGGCGGGGAGCACAATAAAGAAAAACACCGAACGACAAAGGAAAAAGCGGCAGATCACGATGGCTAAACGACGTAATCGCATGATGAGACAACAATAACATTGAGACACACAGAGCCAAAGAAAAGCAAGAAGCAACGAGGGAGGGGAGGACATGATCCACTAAAGCGTACTTAACAATATAATGTACATAATTCATGAAAAGTCGTGGAAACAGATTGGTGATATGAAAGAGGAGAAAACAAACCGGGAACACATAACCACCCCTAGGTAAACATGAAACCACGAAGCCAGAGAAAACGCGGGCGATAGAAGAGTATGGGTTGCGCGGAACTACATACGGTTGCACAACCACGGAACACATTACCACGGAAAAACAGGAAGAGCAAACAAAGAAGAGAACGGATAGCACGAAATCACGGACGCGAACTAAACCACAACAGAGAATAAAGGGGAAATAATGGGATTGGTACCCAGATGACTTCGAAGCCAAAAAAGAGCTCCGACCCCGGAAGAATACGGAACCGAAGAGAAAAACGAATTTTGAAATTCTACGGAGCCGCATGATACAACCAGTACAAATCTAACGGGTTGTCCGATCTCTCGAGTAGACACGATACCTCAAAGTGCACATCCATTTACGAGCCTTGAAGGAGGCGACACCACGAAGTACTCCTAGCTGCCATCACCTTCACTCCATCAAACCATGTCACCCTCACTGCGAACGAGTGGCGTACGGCTAATGCAGTAGCAGTTTGTACGCTACACACTGCAACGTGATGCCCTCGTATCCTATACGGTGAGAGATCTTTTCATCAAACGCTAAAGGGCCTGTACCCCACAGTGTTGTTTTTTTTACTTGTACTAGATCTGGCTGAATTTGCCAGCTCATTTGAACGTTTCCATCGAAATTGTGTCGAGGTTGTGACCAAAAGAAGACTGTTAACATCTCACAAATCAGATTTTCAATTTGCTCAGGGTACACTAGGACTGGAACATCCCATCTACTAAACACCCTAGCATAGAAGGAGCGTGTTTGTTGGACCCCCAACAGAAAAATCGCCGGATTCTACGTTGGTATGAGCTAGAGCTTAATTTTTCGTCAGGCAAGCATCTTCGAACGGTATGAGTACGTCGTTTGGCCTACATTTGCTCCAAAAGGCCAGACACAATCTTTGAAATCGTCCCTGTCGCCCTCGTTGTAGGTGTGCATTTGTCAAACTTAAACAAAACTGGATTAGAAGACCAAATGAATCTGGAGAAGGGGGGGGGGGGCATTTCACACAACTCCATGAATCGTGTGTTTCATTATTAACTTTTAGCATGTGTTATATGATGTTAAAAATTTAAAACAGAGTAAGCAAGAGTTACAGCACGAAAATCCACTCGACTCATTGAGTTGGATACTGGGTAGCCGTTGATGTAACATATCACTCCTAACGACAACAGAGATAAAAATACGAATAGACCCTGAAAAACAGAGTCCAACCGTGACCAGCTCAACTACGCAAGGCGAGGTCTCTTCTTGTCACCAGCACTGGTGTATCCACCACCTTGTTTGTTTTGCATCTTTAGCTCTGCCCTGCACACCTTCAGCTTGGGGTCGATATATTGTCAAAAGTTTCATTCGTACTTAGATCCCTTAGTAAGAACGAATTAAATAATTATAGCACAATTAAATAGAAATGTTAATGAAGAATACGCCTCTAATTTGATGCCTTGGCGCACTGTGTCAAATATTTATTGTTGTGGGTCCAACGAATGCTGTAAAATGTGGCATAACGTCGAATAGGTCGGTCGAGATCTAATACCATTTCAATAAGCCACGTCTCGACAAAATCTGGCACAATAGCGTCAATCTCCAAAGGAGTGCAACAACTACAAACGACGCGTCCTTTGTAGAATTTATTCCCCTCTCAGTCATTTGAACACCTCGGCTGGCTAATTTATTCCCCTCCCAGTCATTTGAACACCTCGACTGGCCACTGCGGACCGTCAGGATGCCTAAACTTCAGCCGGTTATGGTATTGCTCCAAGCCTGGTCGATGGATAACCTATCGGATGGTGAGAAGTCTGTCATTGGAAACCCGCGGTGTATCAATTCTGCTATTGATAAAATATGTTGCTATCTTCTGTACATACGACATTTCAGATCATCCTCTCCATTTAGACAACATACATTCTATATGGAGCCAACATCGTCAAATAGCGTATGCCAGATAGATTTTCGAAGACACCACTCGTTTCCTTAGAGTAAACTCGATTTGAACTTGTATGTTTCCAAAGCGTTTCCGTTTTTGGTGAAACCAGCACATTATGATGGCAGAAGGAGGGCGGTCTGTTACACATGAATTCAATTAAACCTTGTCGCCTCCATGACGTCCTGAGGAGCGAAATGGGCATGACAAATGCCTATTCTGAAACGCTTAATGTACTGAAACACAAACCTACGTTCAGGTTCCTCTTCTGAGATGTATGCAAAACTCGTAGGTATAAAATGACAACTCTGATCCGCACATCGCAGGAAAAGCAGAGTGGTCGTGTCGCTATGGTTTTGTATATCAACCACCCACGGATTGGCTGTAGCCAAGCCATCCCAATACGGAAAGGCTGCCCATCGGATCCATCACCTACGCCAGAAGAACCAGGCCCGACTGTGAATAATATGTCATTAAAAAATCCGTATCCATGTCCACAAGTGCTGAATATTTTGTGATTAGACATGTCCCCATTACAAAGCTCAATTGTTGGCACCATATATGTAGTAGGGTTTTAGCTCTCCATTTTCCCCCAATTCTACCACTTGTCGGTCTTTGGGTGGAGTTCCTGACACCCTGCATGCCCATACTACAGATGATAGAAAAATACGTGCATCAGTTGTCTTGGCACCTGTGCTAGGATCCTCTATGATAACTTTGTTTATTGGCGGGGCTGGCTTCCGGTCGACTGGGCTTGATGACCCGTCCATGTCTACGAAATGGTCGTTCCGCTGAGCCCCTCGCAGGTTTATGGGGCATGCACATCTTGAAGTTGTATAGGTAGGAAAGCCACATTGTCACCAGTACCGGGGTTACCATCGTCGGTGCATCGATGACTTCAGCCGCATGATTGACATTTTGATAGCTGGAGCGAATAATCGTGGCGAGTGGTTGATATTTGCACACAAATGCTCTATAGCACAGTGATAAAATGCATAAATAAACAGCGGTATATTTGTGGTTCAACGCCGCCCAAACAGCAATAACACCAAACAATAATAAAGACACATCAAGTGCCAATCATACCATTATGGATTTATGCAATCATTTATTTATTGCCCAATCAGCCAAAATACAAACAACACTACATTCAGAAAAACGCTACCAACCTAGACATTGTCCTCCACATCGATGGCTGCGGCTGCTCCACCGTTCAATCGTACCCGGCTAATTGTGTTGTACGAGTCGAAGCCCAACATGCTGGTCTTGCAACTAGCTGTTTCGTGAAAACTGCCGGTCCAATTTGCAAACCAAGCATACTGCAATTTAGAGCTCAACAAAATCTGCTTCAAACCGGGTTTTTTTCATTCGATAATATTTGTCTATCTATCATTTCAAACTTGTGACGTCGCAAAACTCGAAAGCATGACTAATTGGTGTGAACGGTATACGCTCGAGATCTTGCTGCCACATCGGAGCCGTCACTGGTCACATCAGAATAATTGTTACCACATCGGCGATGCCGCCGTTAAACCTGAGCCCATGATGCCATATCCAAGTAAATGACTGCTGCCAGAATCCATACCAGAAGCCATATGTAATTTGCTGGCGCCAAAAACCATTGTGTTGGTAATTAGAGCATAATATAGCTCGAGATCGCTTCAATTTCAACCGAATATATCGTGAAACAGTCACAATTGTAAGTGTCAGTTGTTGGCTATGAACAATAAAACTGCCCATTGAATTGAATCTACAAAAAAAATTTGAGTGCACATACCGTTGGTTTGATGGGTTAAACGGGGTGCAGCTGTATCAAACAAGGCACCGGTGCTAATGTATCGCGAAGCCTGATGTTTACTCACTTGTGGTCCATGTGCACCGACACTCGACGAACTCCGGTTTACAACAAGTAATCAGATTGTAAATATGTGCTCCGTCACTCTTATAGTTTAGCCTAAAACAGTTGCGACAGGTTCGATAGTGAATTGATTAGGAGTGCGCCAACGCCCAACTCCCCCACTCTGGTGACGACAAGTATCAAAAAGCTATCGTCTTTTAGAGCCTTCAGAAAGAGCGCTGGGCCAGCTGGAATCCGCTTTTTCTCTGATAACCTCCCCCTCATTACACGCATTTCTGAATAATAGACCTGACGAGTCACGCCCAATTACCGTCTTCCACGAGGATCAACCTAAAATGTATCAGTCATTATTTTAGGGCATGTTCTTGTACGTGCGATGCGGCTTGTATTAATTTGTGCCATAATTACCAGACGAAGAAAGAAGTCGCAGCTCGCAAACAACTCTGCTACAGATTTATCCGAGAGAGAAACGTCTCACCACGTGGACCGCGTCGCGCGCACTCTCCCCTGCAGCACCGTATAGAATTAAAGAGACAATACTGTAAGTTCGTGAATGTAGAGACAGCTATCCTGCGCGAGTGCAGTTGACTCTGCGATGAGTCAAGCATGGGGGTACAAGGATCATTTCAAAACGTTTCGTTTTAGTATCCTTTGACTTGTGCCTAGAGTCAGAAGCTATGATAACGACGCCACGATCTTGGGTTCCATATGTTGCGTGTCATCTCGTTTGATGCCAGTGTTAAGTGGCTCACACGGGTAGTTTGTAGTAGCGTAGCCATGTGCTGTGTAAAACATACACACACCGCCATAAATTGTTGCCTAACCAGGTATTTTTTTAAATAGCTTGAAACGTGCCAGAACTCCGGTACCTTAGAACCATTTGACTTGAGTCGCCGCTAACTTTTTCTGGAACGGAGAAGATCGTGTTTATAATTCATGATAAAGCATCAGTTTCAAAAGATATAGAGCTTTGTTTTTGTAAACCTTTTTGCTACATGAAAGCAGCACACGGTGACTTTCGAAATGGTGTCCGTAGGACGAATAAAATGCCAACTTTCCGATCAACTCTTTGAAGAAGCTTAATTGAGCTGACACCAACGACTAATTGTTCACTGTCTATTCCACTTCCGGTTATAGCATTGTTTGTTTATGTCGTTTTGGGGCGCACTAATGGAAACACGGCTCTATCTCGCTCTTTTCTTGACCAGGCGAACTGCATCTACATAATTTTTTTCTCGCCTTCCCGTGGTGCGATTGTGTTGGAAACGCTACATGGAAGTTAGTGTTGGCGAATTTGTCGTAGTTAAACTGAAACGCGTGGAGAGCGCGTTCCAGATTCACCCCCTTGCCCCGCCCAGCGCATCGCCACTTCATTCACGGCAGGCGTCAGCACGAGATGGCTCTGCTCGCTGGTGGCGTCGAGTGGTGGTAGGCTTCTTCGAACTGGACCTACCTGCTGTATTTACACACCTTTTGTGGACTCGCCAGGATCACCGCGTGGCCTTAATACATAACCACTCATATACTGGTACATACTACCGTGGTTACCGTCAAGCCTTGTTACTAGTTGACGCTGATGGCAACTGATTCCGCAATCGCTGATGTAGCCAGTACTGTCTCATGGGAAGCAACGGGAGGTGCCTTGCGTCCACCAATAGATCGTTTGATTGTCGCTAATTTTACTTTAACACCTCGGTCGGCGCTACCATGGGGTCGGAGTTTGGTGTTTAATCCATGGAGTAAATCGAAAAATGGTACCAAGTCTTCAGCATTCCTTAGATCACACTATGCGTAGACAGCTAAAAACAAACAAATAAATGCAAAATAGTCCTTTTTTTCGCACATACAGCATCTGGCTGCCTCCAAATACTTAAATGTTGCAGAACGTGGAATATGCAGCATCACGTTCGGGCGAGTCAGCCGGAATTCTCGATCATTCACAACGCTTGTGGCTAACTTGATACACTTAACGTAGATCCATGGAAAACGTATGGCTCAATAAAAACCAAAGCTCAAACTATTTTAAAAAGTTACCTGCGCATCACGCTCGTGCTACTATTATCTACACTACTCGAAAGCCCTTGACTGTCTATGCCTCTAATGATTTTTATTACTCAATTAACCTACGGGACTGTTAGCGGAAATTACTCGATGCATCGGAAATAGGGCATCACAGCGATGCTCTCTCGTGGTATGAAACCAGTGGGGAATGTCTGGGATGTGTGCAGCCGTCAAATTTGTCATGGAAAATTCTCATCTCAACGCAGAAAACACTCGATTAATTATGAGACTCGCCTAGACAATAGAATATATATACAAACGTAGATGTACTGCGTATTTCAACTTTTTTATTATGGTGTGGCCTTCAGCTCTCTACGGCTAAAAGTACCTGAATGTTATACCTGTTGGTACAGCTATTCATGCTTTCACGCTCGTGAATCTATAGCCACCCCAATACTAAGCTGTTATTGGCTGTCACTGCGGAAAGACTCGACGCAGAAAGAGAAGCCCGACTTTGGAAGGAAGTACCACTCTATTGAATCTTGTCGATTGATTTGCGAAACGCTCGTGGGTACAGGTGCTCCTACCCTCGTTGAACAGTTTTTCACTTTTGATAGCTCGAGCGCTAGTCACCTAGAGTCTCCAATCGTAGTGGGACCCAGCCCACACGTGGATATCGGACCTTTAAATGCCTGGCCAGACACGGTTTATCGTACACCATCGACCTACCAAAGTCAATGACGACGCACCCGACGTTCTACGTTGGACGTCTCAAGCGGTACCATGATCCGCAGGGGGTTGCTGACGCGCAGACTGACCTTGGTCCAGCCCCTCGAAGCGAGAAGCGGCCTCAGACGTCGACGGGCGCGTAGGAGCGTGCTCCCAAGGCTCGCGCTGGACAGCAAGGCTGCGATCTAGATCGTACGCCGGAGGGGCCCCGTACGAACGGACCCCAGGGGCATACGCCGAGTACGCCGGGTACGCACCATACGCGTGCTGCTGAGAGTGCGGCTCTGGACGTTGTTGCGCGTTCTCAACACGTCGGATCAAGCGGTACGCCTCCTCCAGATCGGATGAGAGGGCTGGGCGGTCGACCCGCGCATGGAGGTCCGCTACCTCCCGGCTCAACCGGTCCAGATGGTCCTCGAGTCGAGCAAGGACCCCTCGGTCCCCGGCTTGGGCGTCAGCATCACCGCCAGTCCCAAGGCCAAGTGCAACCTCAAGCACGAGGTCGCGTTGACGGAGGCAGTCAACCTCAGGGCCCTGTGTCGGATTGTAGGTGGAGCACTCGGGCGAGAGAAGCTCCCCGGAGGCGCCTCATACTCGTACGAGGGGGTGAAGCAGATGCAATGGACTCGGAAGAGGAAGATATTCTGAATTTGTTATCCTAGTTGATATTGTACTTATTGGAGTTGGTTACCGAGCAGTGAAGGGCATTATTCAATAAAGATATTAATGAAGTCTGAGATTGCTGAAGAATAAATAATGCAATTATTTTTAAAGAATGGGTGCAGTATTGAGAAAGCATGCCCAGAACTAGTGTTGGGAAGGTGCAATTATGGCGTTCTAGCATTGTCTTTGCATTTTGTGCATATTCTGGCGGAATATGGCATCTGATGCAGATATGCATTGAAATCGGACAAGTAGCAATTTATACGCGAGATCAAATGGTTATTTACACAAGGTTGGGATGACGCGATGCGTGACGACTGTGAAGTTGGCATTGCTCGAGTGGCTACGCAGCCGCCACCACAAGATAAGTGCCACCTGGCAGCTTCGCTCTTTGGTAAAGAGTCGCTGCCAAAGCGTTTCTAGCTAGATCTATGCTCGTCGCCGCGAACGATGGCTGACGTCAATCCATGTAATCATGTGCGTGCTTTTAAGCGTAGAAGTGAGGCCGGATAGGACCCGCCGCGGTGGTTTATTTGCCAGTCATTCTCCAATTTGCGAAGTCCGCAACCGAACCCGCCCTCCTGTTCAGCCTCGTCGACGCAACCATGAGACGCACGCACGCCGTGTGGAATGAGTTTGATGTGGGCAGTAAGTACCCCGACGTGACCTGCAAGGGCTACGCGGCTAAGTTGTTCAAGGGCCAACCCGGCAGAAACTTGCTCAAGCATCTGTCCAAGTGCCCTAATCTGTCGGAGCCCCAACGAATTCATTGGAGCCGCTTTGGAGAGCCTTCTACTAGAAGCCGCAAGAGGAAGAGCAAACGGCGGAAACGACCGTCGCCCTACACCCAATCGCCGGGGGCAACTCAAGACTCGGTCGTGACGGAAGACTCGCAGTTGCTGGCGCAGTCGATGTTGCGATTTCACTTCGTCGACAAACTTAACGTGAAGAGGAAGGATCACTATCAGGCGCTGGTCGCTAAAGAGGTTTTTGCTGCCGGTCTATTATTTTCGCTGCGTCGAAACGCCTCGATTTCGCAAAGCGCTGACTATCCTGCAACCGGACGCTCGTCCATTCATCGGAGAGACTAATGCAATCGTCGGTTCATCGCGCAGTCTTGCAGCCACCTCGACCTATCGAGTTTGTATTCGGCTGTAAGTAGACGTCCGCCCAACGCTTTTCGAGAAGGTAGGTACCGTTCCATCTCCGTTGCGAAAGAGAAGGTGGTGAACTACATCCTCGTGTCTCCGGTGATGCGGCCACTGCTTTGGTGTACCATAACGGTCGGTGAGGACGTGCAAACCGCTCAGTACGTGGCAGCATCGATCGGCGAGGTCATCGACGATATCAATAACACGATTAGCAAACCTGTCGTTGCTTCAGTGACTACTGATAATGCACCCGTCATGCAGAGCGCTTGGGCAGTTCTGGAAAAAGAGCAGTGTGTGTGCTGCAACGGACGCTGCAGTCACGCACTGAACTTGATACTAGAAGAAGTGCTGAAGTTGCCGTGGATGAGCGGTGTCCTCACGAAAGCTGTTAAGCTGGCCAAAGTTTGTCGGAATCGTCCACAACTACTTAGCAAGGTTCAGGAATGTCCAAAAATATTCGTCGGACATGCAACGTCGGAATCTTCGCATTCCTGCACCGGCGAGATGGTATTCAAGCTACGAGTGCATCCGAAGTGTTGCCGATAATCGCCGAACCATCACTAAAATTTTCAGTTGCAAGAAATTCATGAAGCGATTTGGCAAGAGGCCTCCCATACTCAATGAAGCTCGTGGTATTGAGAATGATAAAACTTTCTGGAAACGACTAAGGCAGGTGATGATCCTGACTAAGCCGCTCGTCGATGCAATCGCTGCACTCGAGCACGACCACGGCTGCCTATCAATGGTGTATTATCAGCTGAACCAGCTTCGCATCAACCCTGTGTACACATAGCCCATGAGGGAATCCCTGCACACGTCCAGAGCAAAATTTTGTCTTCTATCAAGGACAAATGGAACTTTCTTCATACGGAGACCATGTGGATCGCTTTATTGCTAAACCATACTATGAGAACCTCCGACTTCGTGGACGCCGACTTCGCAGACAGCATTTCTGCTCCGAAGTCTCTCGGTGCCGGGTCCCGCCAACTGTTTCAAACGCATGCACCTCCGCCCGTCCTTGACCGACACGGAGAGGTCCACTACCACGTGGAGCGGGTACTTCAGGAGCGGCGACAGCGCGGTAAGCGCCAGCTCCTTGTGAAGTGGAGCGGTTATGCCCACTCCGAGAACTCGTGGGAGCCTATTGAACGGCTCCAGGCTGACTGCCCGAAGGCTGTCGCAATCTGGGGACAGAAGCTGCAGCAGCTTCGTAAGTAGTCCGGGGCTTCTTGCCCGAACGAGGTACGGGCGTTGATGACACTCCGTACCCGCGCTCATCGTGAGCGCTGGACGTGCGCGCTTCTGAATGTCCCTAGGCAGTTGTCGCTTGCTGACCATGTGGACAAATCGAATGTGAAGATCGCGCTGGTCCAGGATTTTAGACAGCAGCTGATCTTCTTGGAGTTCCCGTAACTCCGTGGGTGAGTACTTGAGAGTCTCAACCCATGCCCAGAACATGTCCTCGCATCAGCTCCAGCTCGGACACTTCTCGGGAAGAACCCAGGGGTAGCTCCATACAGGGTAGAGACCACCCCGGATCTCGGGCTTCTTACGACAAGTCGTGAAGTCCTTCAGAGGGATCTGGTGCTGCGCGAGAAGCACGCACCGGGCCGCCTCCACGTTGTCGACAAACAACTGTTCCTTCTGGACCAGGGCGCGTTCGTAAGCACCCTTGGAAGTGTGGCCACCGATAAGCCCACGAGGAGGAGCGACAAGAAGAGGTCATCTCCAAAGCTCTCCTCGGGAGGCCAATAACCTCTCGGGTTGATGGCAGCTCCCTGGCTGATGGGTGCCACCACCGAGCCCCCATGCGTTCGCTAGGCAGCTTGGAAGACCTCCTGCTGTCGGTTGAGGTCATTCGTGATCTCCCGGGGCTCATCAATGGCACCCTCCTTCTCTTCATCCGAGGATAGGAAGAGATCCTTGTAGAGACAACCAGTCCCCTTCTCCTCGCGGGGTGGGGGCTTCGGAGCCATGCACTTCTTAGAGTGCTTGGCCTCTACGCGGCTTTAGCAGCCTGAGCACGCTCAAGACCCTCAGCGAGCGAGAGGTTCTTCGGAGGTTTGCCTCCCTCGTCGTCGCCAGTATTGGGTGAGCCCTTGGCCTCGTCGGCAGGGCTCTCAGAGCGCGCTCAGGCGTCTTTGAATCGTGATCATCGTGATCACTAGTGTGCGAGTGCACGCTGTTGTCGTCGTGCTCGCTGGGCACTGGAGTGTGCCCTCCCTCGGAGCTCCCAGATACGCTGTGGAGGCTCCTGGCCTTAGCGTCGTCCTCAGTACCCTGACTGTGCTCACGGTATGTGAAGCACGGGTTCAGACGGGTGTCAGGCGGCACCGAAGGCGACCGACTGCGGCGTGAGCTTGCGCGTTTGCTCGCAGCCGTGTTGCCAGACGAATCAATCACCTCGGAGGCCACCTTAGTCGCCTCCTTGAGTGCAGAGTCTTTGCCGCGAGGCTTAGAACTCTTGGCTTTCGCCATTACGGCGGCAGCCTTGGCGGGTGCTTTCGCACCGCCTTTCGCAGAGCCACGAGGCATGATAGAGGTCGAAGTGGAGACCGTGAAGAAGAGCGCTTGCGCTGTTCGAGGATCCAACTGTGAAGTGATCCACCGCCGCGTTCTCGCTGCTTGTCGATTCCTCTCGACTTGGAGAATGAGAGTTTGTGACTCACTCTCCCTCATTCTGATTGATCGGTAAACCGAACATACGTGGGGGAGGATGTAACGGGGTACAAGCCCACAGTGTACCCAGGTTACATGAAGAGTGACTGGTCACTCTTCGGAAGGACTGGTACATGGTACCAGTGGCTCCAGGAGCCAACCATTGGATAATTACAAAGCTGATTCATAGTTTGTATTAAGTCAAACTTAACCTTAGACACGTGAACAGCCGTTCACTTAGAGATTGTATACTCTCGGAAGCTCTTACTTCCTCAAGCGCAAGGTGCTGTGTGACCCCGTCACAATTTACGACTATTTGTTGGGTACATTACTGCAGTTGATACAACTAGACATGAATGATTCATTGCATGCTAACATCATGCTCACCTTAATTCAGCGTCGGCATATTTGTTACTCGGCATAATTAATGAATTAAATGGGTCGATATTTTAAATCTAAAGAGGGTAAAATCGTGTGTTGATTAAAACAAAGTAGATCTATTTTTAAGTTTTTAAAATTTGAACATTAACAAGGGGAGGCGATCTGGCGGCAACATATACATTGCTTACGCGTGTGGCATTCGCGAGCACAATTAAAGGTATGCTCGCCTCTTAGTTAGTGGCGTAAGGTGATGGTTAACCGATACTGAAGCGTAAACAGGTAAATATTTTGATCCGGTTTTTTTTGCTTTTGCTTCAAGTTGCCATCCACGGATTACAGAATTTTGATTGTTGATAATATATAGTACACATTTGTTTGTCACTGACCCATTCAAATCAAAGACTACCGCCTGCATCTTCAGGAGACGCAACTTGTACAAGTTTAAAGTAGTATTTAAATTAAAACGAGAACATTTTACTGAAAAAATTTCACTACAATTATTCCAATTATATGCTTATTCCTTTTATTCTGATGCCGTGTCAGTTCGAACATCGGGACCTCGCTTCAGTTGCCCCCCCCCAATGTCTAGCTTAGAATGATTGCAATTATACCTTTTTAAACAGCCAAATAACAGTTACAATATTCTTCTTTTTTTTAAACTATATTTGTTGCAGTTGATGGATTACCTAAATGTGCTACATATATAATAACGGTATCTAGCTGCCCCTGACCGTGATTACGAGTCATGCCGTGTTGCGCGGTCAAACTTTCCTAATCTGTACAATATGCTGCTCATATTATGAGCAGTGCAGAAGTCCCTCTTAGTATGCGCATCTCCTTTATCGTATATGAATGGATTTTATACCACATATTTTTTATTTGCATTTATTTAACTCCGAAATGAATGAGCCTGCAGGACAAGAATCCGTACCCCACCGCACATACAAAGAGGGACATCTTTATTCATTTTGTTCTTTGGGGCTACTACTTGTTAAGACTCGAATGTGATCCATCGAACTCATGTGTCAAAAACATCCACTTCCAAACGAATCTGCCCGCCGATGCCGCCTCAAAGTCAACACGCGCAGCGGTCTTTTTTTTTCTCTCGAACAACTCGTGGTGGTCTTCTAATAGTAAGTAGTATTCTATACGTAAAAATCCATGTAAGAGTCTGCGTCTGAGAACTGCGACCCCCCGGACCTCGAGTCCGGGTCCCAACAATAAACTTTTAGCAGCGCCTAGATTTGATACCATAGTGTTTGGCAACCCGTTTAGAGCAACATTATCCTAAAGCTCAATATCCTGTATGTCGTGAGCTAAGGAAGAACCGCCACTACTCTGCCGCATGTAGAGATTTATTTAGACCAATATTGTGAAATATGTTTATCAATGCTTTTTTTTACCAGTGTCCAGTAGATGAGAAATTATGCTTGGTTTGGAGAGGCTTCTAATACGTGAGGGTTTGTATTTCTCTGTATTGTACTAATATGTGCAGAGCTCATAATCGGTGAAATCCGTTAGTAGCTGAATGCTACCTCCGGTCGGAAAATAACATGCATTTTGAAGTTGGTTTACATAGTCGCTAAACATATATCCCTTTTAATAAGATACCTGTTTAAGAAGATAAAAACTTATGTTTATTGGTTTTATCAGGGATCTGTGGGGAGGTCCACGAATCTCCCGCGCATTTGCAGATCCGTCAGTTCAAGGCAGCCAGCAACCCAAGACCGGAGGACACAGGCAAAGTCACGGAGCCCTTCTCGATTGCCTAAAGGGGAAACGAATGACCAGGTATGTAAAGATATTGTTTGCTATGTTTATTGTGAGGATATGGTGATGTGTGTGCGTATCCTTTCCAGGAATAGCTTAAGGACAGTAGGCACTGCCCGACATGAACTGGTGCAGCTGAATCAACCCAGATACTCTAGCTGACGCTTGCTTGGTAACCAAGAAGCCGTCGTACTGAGCGGAACGGTGGCCTGGGGCGTCCTCGCAAAGCCATTCCTGGTACATTCAGCAGTCGTCTACGGCTTGGGCCCTACGGCGAGGTACAGGCAGCTGACCACGCCTTGGGTGTCTTCTTTCTCGTTGATCGTGTTTCGTTTGTGAACGGGCTTGCTGTGCCTGACAGCGGAGTATGCCTGCTACTGCACAGTCAGTAGCAGAAGCAATCTGCTCTTAGGCTCAAAATTTGGTCATCAGCTCAAAATTAGATGCCCTTTGCATATCTAATATTTTTACTTTGTACGAGGCGGAGCTATGCAGATTTTTTTTTCAAATGCACGTTAAATTTCGACCGGAGGTAGTACTGTACTACTAGTATTGTGAGTTCTAGTCTAAATTTCCAAACCGGCCGATTGAACCGGAGTTTTGCTCCGAGTTTGGCAAAGTATTCCACCTTAAGTACGATTCCATGTGGCAAGTGCAATCGCTGCTCAAATTACTTGGTCTTTGTATGTGAGCGACTCGAATGACCGCTCCAAACGGCAAATTTGGACGAAATTGACCATAGTAGTTACTAGAACCACAGTAGTATAAAGAGGAGGCAGCAATGCTGTAACTTTTAATGAAAATATGCTGCCGTAGCATTAAAAATAATCGCATTATAACAAACTAAATGAATTACCAACAAACATCTCAGCTTATTTCAGGCTCCAGTTGTTCCGGCCTGAAGCAGCCTACCATCGTAAGAAACGTCTCAGGGTCTGGTGCGTTCTTGAGGTTAAACATCTCGCAGACATAAGAGTCAGGACCTACTACCACGAACACGCGCTTCATGTCCTTCAGCGAAGAATTTAAATCCATCGCCTCGTTCAGCCGGCGCAGTCTTTCTTCCTTGAACTTTTTCTCGCTTCGAATCGTCACCTGAATATAAGCCACAATCGTCTCAGACTTGGTCGACAGATCCTGACCCTTGCCATCAGCTTCACTTTTTCTTGGAAACGCTTCACACGTGGTCACTGCGTCGATGAAAGGGAAGAACGGGTAGTCGGGGTGCCAGTAAGCGTCCTTTCTAAGTGTGGACAAGCAAGTATAGCACGACGCCTCATCATCGCCACTGCAAACAACGTTGGGCACCCGAATCTCGATTTTCTCGTACTCTGACCCTTCCCGCATCTTCAGCACAACGGGTTTACGTTTTACGAATGCCCCACGAACTGCATTGTGAAGCAATAGCTCGTATGCGACGCCATGGAAGCCGGCACCAACAGATTTTGCGTACCTGTAAACCTTTAGCTGCTTGCCCGTGTCAAATTTACGCCCCAACTGGCTCAACACGTATCCCGAGTCCACAGATAGGAACCACGATCGACTGTCATAGTAATCCACTTCTCGGTTGCAGTCATCGATGTAGTGACGCCGCACACGATCCACTTGGCTCTTGCTTTGTCCCCCACCAAAGTTGTACACCAACTCAAACGCTTGCTGATTATCCACGGCACGGCAGTCTTTCGCTACACGCTCCTCAAGTCGGCGTCGTTCTTTACAGAACTCGCGCAAACTTCCCCCACTGTAGAAGAACTGTTCCTTAACAAGTTTTGCCATTGGTGTGTCGCACCGCTTGATCTCGCGCAGCCCAGTTTCAATAACCCAGTTCGTTAATTTCGCGTACTGCAGCAGGTCAGTATCGCGCCACGCCGGCAAAACCACAATGCGTGAGCTGTCGTCGTGTTTCGCATCGTACTGGCACGATGTTGCAAGAAAATGAAAAGGCTCGAGTTCGTCGTCCATTCTCCCCTCTTTTTGAGGGTAACCATCAACGAGAACAATTGCACCTTCAACTTGGCGCCGGATGGCGACGATATCATTCGGTGAGAGATTCGTTAGTCGAGCGTAACATCCCTGGCCATTAAAATACACCACCGCGTTCTTAAGATCACTTTGTTTCAAGCGACGTATGACAAGTACCTTCCTCTTCTTAATGCAAGCCAGGAAGAAGGCGATCAGCATAAGAAAGCAGGATTTTCCGACACCCGGCGAGCCCACAATCACAATGCGATCCTTATCGACGGTCTTCATGAGTTCCTTAATCACCTTCCAAAACACCACTTCTTCCAACCGAACGAAATAGTAGGGAGGGAATTCGCCGCATCCCTTCCAAAATTCGTGCAAGGTAGGCGTCGTGACAATTGGGTTGTCACTCTGTTGTGTCATTGACAGACTGTCGAGTCGAAACTCGTCTTGATGCACAAACAAGTTCTTGAAGTCGGTCAATGTCTTAGGCCTGATGGCTGCCAAGTCGGATTCCATTAATCTCAATCTTTTCATGACATCATCGACTTCATCATCTGCTGGACGCTTTGACCCGACATTTGGGGGAGGAACCAGCACCAGCACGTGAATGTCGCCCTCAGCCGGTACAAAATTCTTCCCGAAATGCTTATCATTGTTGATCCACAACGTGGGATCCATCTGGTCAAAGCCTCGCGGGTGTCCATCTCGGTCGAACGTCACAGCTGCCACGCCCGCCCGATCCAACCACTTGTCGTCCGCCTTCTTCGCCAGGAAGAGCAGCAGGTCCTTAGCGTCGCATGTGATCGTCGCTGAGTTCTTCGCCTTGATCACCTCCTTCAAGTCTCCCACCGACTCGCTCTCGTCGATGTTCACAGGGAACGGGCCTCCCGCCACACCAACAACGCTACAAAACAGTTTCACCATCTTTTTTGAGCCGGCGGATTCTGGAATGAGGAAGAAGGGGGGGGGGGGGGGGGGGGGAGATTTCTGGCGTACTTAAGCGGAAATGAAGGCGTGGCTAGAGCCAGTACGAACCGCGATTTTTAAATTGTTGTATTCCGCAAAATTCCTGACACCACGATTTTTTTACTAATACCATTTAGCCATGATTTCATCTACAGAAGCCTCGGCGTCCAACAGATACGCTCTTAATCTAGTCTAGGATAAGGAGTTGAACAGAATGTAGGTTGACTACTTGGTAACGCGTAACACGTTCAACATTAGCCATAATTGGTTGTATTGTTGACCCGCAATAGATACCACCGGTAGGTTAGCGTCCCCTTTATTACAACGCTCTTTAATTTGCTACCAGTACCTACAGGCAATGAAAAAAATGATTGTGAACAATACTGGTAATGCTTCTTTTTTTTTGCAACATATAGGAAAAGTTAGAGTAGTATGACAAAAAGCGTTCGTTGTTTAGTGGAGTGATTCCGTAGCCCCTGGTTGTGCCCTTTCTCGCAATTAAAAAATAAATCTGGAAGAGAAGCGGTTAAAATTTAATTGCCTGTAAAAGAGCTTTTGGCCATAATGATTTGACGCCACCAATAAAATCCATGCTGAAAAGCACGAGTCAGAAAGTGATGCGGGAAGATGCGCAGCTATCTGGAGGTGTTGCTTCAAAAGGTAGGCCAGATCAATTTACTGATAAAGAAATGGATGAGATATAGCAACAAAAGCTACCTGCCATCGCGAGTGTTTTGAGGCTTGATCTATCGACGATGGCCCAGTAAGCAAGAGCATTCGGCCAGAACCGTGGCTAGTAAAGGCAGTGACGAGTTAGGAAGTAGTGAACATGCAGACGATGACAACTGTGGAGCAGATGACGAACGTGGAGACTGTGGCGAATGTGGCGACGACGACAGACGTGGAGGCGTTGTCAGGCACCGTGGAGGACGAGGACATACATCATTGTCGCCCGTGGATCAGTTCGAGAAGGCCTCACTCGCTGGAAGGACAAACCAGAGGGAGCGTGGCGACTGGTCACTCATGCGTGACAGGTGGCAGCCAGTAAACGACGACGGTCGAGGAGATAGGGGCGGCGACGGAGAAAAGACGGAGTTTAAGGACAACGGACGGGAAACTACATACGACGGGGTGAGCAAGCACGATAAGGACGACAGTAACGGTGAAATCGACGATCTGAACAAGGGACGGTTGGTGCACCCTTTGCCAGAGGGTCGCCGGACAAGATCTCGTGAGGCAAGGACGTATATATTTGTAGGAAGTTTGATCAGTCGGAGAATTGCGTCGGCGAGACCAAGTCACGGACGTAACGAGGGTGACTGCTGCGAGGCGAACACCCACCAGCGAGTGCAGACACCGGTCTGGTGTTCGTGCTAGCGAACAAGTTAAGCAACAGAATACATACGAAGTGAACTGAGACGAGCTCGACTGAGTCAATAGGAAAGGGATCGTAGAGAAGCCACTGTCTCCGCTAGTTAGAGAGAGAGTCAACTAGAACAAGTCGACTAGTGTCGTGTAGGAACACGCCAGAAATGTAATAACCCACTTCCACACCAACAACACCTACTGAGTTCCGATAACTCAGTCAGGCTTTAATGTGGGTATTGAACCTGAAGGCCCAGGAACTACCCTACCAGGCTGGGATTTCCTCTGTGTACCGTGTGTCCTGCTAAGCAAGCCAGTTGGAGGGGAAGTGCTGGGCAACCGGAGACGAATGCATGAAGGTGCTGACACCGGAAGTGTTAATATGGGTGGAGCGTCGAGTATGAACGCGACCAACTCCAGCGCCATGGTGTCGACGTGGCAGACAGACCCAGTGAACAAGGGCGGCGAGACTGACGAGTCACAACCGGTCGAAGAAGTGATTGACGATGCCGAGAGGGACCTTGTCTACGCGGTAAAGGCATACCGAGTTGCATTGGCAGAAATGGGAGTCGTACAGCTCACGGATACGGGTATCAAAAGAGAGCAAGAACGCTCGGTAATGGTACAGACATTACTACGCAAGGGCGCTTATCGGGGACAAAAGACAACTGTGTGTAGTGATGGACTAGTGTACACGGCGAGCAAGGACGGCGGCAAGATCGTGCTACCTGCCGTGTATTGGACACTAGCTTTTAAGAAGGCTCACAGCAGTATCTGGGCGGGGCGTTGCGGGGTTCGCCGACACTGGAGCGTCTAAGTCGCATGTACTGGTGGCCACAGATGCAGGATAGTGTCTACCAGTGGGTATCAGCGTGTCAGGACTGTGGGTCACGTAAGGCAAGACCCAAAGCGGTCGTGCCACCCCTGCGGAGTTTACGGACAGGAGATGTTGGTGATCGATGGGCTATTGACGTAGCAGGCCCCCTACCGACGACGATGCATGGTAACCGTTACCTTATCGCTGGAGTGGAGTACACGAGCAGGTACGCAGTAGCCGTTGCGGTGCCGCGCCACACGGCGAAGGAAGTGGCAAAGTTTTTAATGGAGAGGATAGTATTCGGATTTGGACCAATGAGATCGTTGATCCTCAAATTTCCTGTAGAATAGAATAATTGCATATGATTGTAATATAGAGGAAGTTTGTACCTTTTAATCATCAAGCTAAAAAAATCGACGGGATTTCTTATGAACCGTGGAATCTTATCACACACAGTGAACGTTGACCCAGTCGGCCAAGAACAACATTCGTGCCACATCACTATTAACACATTCGTGCAACCCGATTAATACTATGTAACCTAGCCGATAGTGGATGCGTTCCATGGAGATCTCAATGTAACTCATATTTCACGATCAGCTCCATGTTCTCGTCTGCGTCCACGACGTTGTTGAAGATCTTTGTGGCTGTCGGCGGGATAGCACCCTGCAGCTCCTGATGGTCGTGTAGGTTTTACCTGAAGACGTCTGACCAGACGCATTTGTATCCTGCCATGATATCTTTCAAATAGCAGCATGAAATCAGCCAAAAACCAATCAGGAGCTCTAGTAACGGGCTATTCTCAATAACCGTCTTCTGGTTGTCTTCTTCTCCGAAAACGTGAATTTCTGTGGATTGCCTTCGTTAGTCTACAACAGGGAAATGATAATCGAGTGCTTGTCATTGAAATACGATACCGGGGTGCCACAAAATACCGTGATATTTTATTAGCTAGCATCGCCTGGTAATCTTGTGTTAACTCACGACATATGCCGCCCCACCAACTCGCAAATTACTTGTTAATACGGCTCTATAGGTGGTGTTTCGACCACTAACGTATCTAGATCGATAGTACGAATGTCATTTTACAAGCGTGGCTGCGCAGCATGTAGTAATAAGCTGGCTATCGCTCACGATATTATTTTTTTTATCGACGTATCAAAATAATTTCTCGATACCCCAAGAAATATCGTGATTACTTACCAGATTGTTAGTTTCCCCATAAATACGCCAACACAATACACAATACTTGCACAATATAGCAATATTTTTTTTTTTCAATCTCTGCTTTTTTTCAAACTCTGGTCTACACAATACAAACCAAAGATCGTATGACAGTGAGCTATTTGTGCAGTATCTTCCCTTGCTGACGTCCCTACCTTAACTTCGGTCGTCTCCTTCTCAGTGAAGACGCAGCGTTAGACCGAAGACATCGTCAGCCCCCTAGACGTTCTGCCGCAACACACTCGGACATTGCCCATCGGTTCGGGTCGTATTCGGGCATGACCTGGATTTAAACGGGCGTACTTTGAGCGGTAATTGCGTCATTACCGAGCTTGATGTCGACATATAAACCGATGCAGCATCCCAAAAGGCCAGATACACTTCTCCTTTGAGTTAGACAAGTATCGCAATGACGAAGCTTACAGTTCCTTGAGAGGTAGTCGTAAAAATGATTCCAGTTTAGCAAATCAAGTATAGTTGCCCTAATAATAAATGCGGTTAACGTGGTCTCAGGGGGTGTCCAAGGTGGTCTGCCCCCCAAGGGAATGTTCTTTTCTAACACGCCAATGGCCCATGCGTACCTCACACTCGCACATGAAGTGAGTATCGAGGTCTAACCGCCAGGCTTCAATTTAGGTCTAAATATAGTATCCGACCTAATTGTAAATCCAGGTCATGTCCAAATACGACCCAAGAAAAAATTTCACAGGTCGTAAGACCTGTGCTTGGCTGGCCGTACACTATAACTTACTTATTTTACTGGGTACTTCTGGACAACTACTTACTCATACTGGATGCACCTCGATACAAGCTTTACCATTATCGGGTACTCAAGTTATTTCATTTTCTTCATTTAATTGAATCCGAATTCACGTCGAATCTATCTATAAAACCAGAAATGTCTGCAATTTAGGAAACACTTCAAAACAAAATTTCCCATCATTTTCTGGAGCTTCACTTTGTTATTACATAGGAGCCATAGGCGTTGTCAACCAACACAAACGTGAAAATGCTGACAGTAACTGCAGCTGCCTACTTGACGTTAAGAAAAATGAAAACATTCTAATAGTGGTCTAGAGAGCCCAATAATGGCCTCGTTTAGTTAATACAAATTTGTCCCTGCTAGCTTCAACATTTACAGAGGAGATGCCGATGTCTGGTCTCAGTCATAGCCTGACGAATGTTCGTGACGACACCATTTAACCCTTAAGTTGCTTTTCAAGCGGCGAAACCACTGACAGCAACAAGCGCTTGGGGTCAGCTAGACTTTCTGTTAGATTTCTCCTAGCAGGACTGTACGACTCCACTGCTGCAACTGGTCAACTGGCGTCGGCAGAAGATCTTACACAGCCAGAACATCTACAAGCACGTGCCCACGCTAAGAAAGCTCTGCGGGGAGAAGTGAAACTATTGTCGATCTCATTGATTGCAAATTCTTGAAGATGAGATACATAGGTACAGTAACTGTTTGATTCATTGTTGGAGTCTCATTGGTTTGTTTCACTGTCAATACTTTAATATTTGAAGTTTAAGAACTTCTATAGGGTTGGAGACTAGGACTTATCCTACAATACAAATATACACCTAATCGCTTGGTCATCATTTCATCCTAAAATGACTGTTTAGTTTTGTGGTTTCCAAACTGATGATGCCGACATGCAGTCTGCAACTTGCACGAAGTGATGAAACTCATTCAAAATCTCTGAGCCGAAGTACGTTTTAGTTTTAAATGTATCCGGGAGCTAGATGTTAAGATAACAACTTGTTTTTTTTTGTTTTACGCTGCCTGGCCGAGTAGCTCATACCAGACACTAGACCCTCAGTACCACTGCCACTTCGTGTTCTTAAAATTGCCGCTAACAACTAAGTAGTAATCAGCTAGACGGCGGATACTATTAAAAAAAATGCTTAAAGGTTCTCGACCTGTGTTCTCCCGGAGCAAGTGCTCCCGGTAGCCTATCCCTTGCCCATCTCGTACTGTAACATTGGGCCCCACATATTCATGGGAGATCGTCTGGTTATCAATCTCTGGTCATACGTGAGTGAAAAATCTGAAATGCTAACTAAGCGGAAAGGGGGGGGGGCAATTCTATATTAAAAAAATGTTGTTGGTATTGTATGACTGGGGTGTTTATTTTCTTGTACAGAACTTTTTAAGTAACCAATTTAAAAAGGTACCGGTATGAAATATCCAGAGCTTCCCGGGCAACGCACGGCATTAGTCGACGACTTGAAGAAGGCGAGGGCTTCGGCACAAGAAACATTAGAGAAGGAACAAGCAAGACAAGACATGTACTACAATCAATGTCGTGTGAAACAGAAGGTGTCTCTATGCCCGGCCAGTTGGTGTGGATCTACAGACCCGCCGTTGGGCCACGTATTACGAAATTTCGACATAGGTGGAGAGGCCCGGCGAAGGTGATCGAAGCGGCCGGCTACAACAATTACCGAGTGATGATGCTGGAGAGTGGAGACAAATTAGTGACACATTGTTCTTTCTTACTGCCTTACTTTTACCCTACGAACTTGCTGGGCAAGATGGCGAAGTACATTGCGTTGGACTTGCGTGGAGAAGTGGAAGTGGCCGACGACCAGATCTTCAGCGAGACAGAGCCCATTGAGGGGAAAGGCGGCGGTGCACGAACTGGTGACCAACAGGGACAGTGTGAAGGACGACCCGAAATAGACGGAATGACACCATTAACTGTGTTAGCGCTGACGTAGGACCATACGATCAATCACAATCATTTCCGCAGGGGAGTGGTCAACCTGGAAAATGGCGACGAGCAGTTAGTGACGAAGGGAAAAGCATGAGTACACACCACCGCGACGGGCGAAGGTCCCGAGACAGGCGCCAGAACACCGTGGAACGGCGAGAACCACGGGTACTGATGCACGACCAGAGGGAGACAGTATCGACAAGTTCGCAGCTACGGAGGCCACCGTATTCTCAGGCGTACCTGTGTCGCCGTATACAGCTTGAAGGAGGACTCGCTATTCTCGCGGACTGCATCCAGAAGGTCTGCTCGCTGCAGACACACAGGGCTGCTTCCTACAAACCTGGGCACTCGAGGTCGACGGCGTTCCAAGTGTGAAGGCGAACATCTATTGGCGAATTACGGTGGGACTTTGGACTGGACCGCCACTTGCGAGTGATTTGAAGAGAGGTAGCGAGCCGCGTGCCCGAGTAGGAGCTTTGAATAAAGACTCAGTCGTGATTTTCCTTCTTTAAGAAGAGCTCAAGAATACAACAACAACTTTTATATTTTACGTAAACGCTTCGTAATAAGTTCCT
This sequence comes from Phytophthora tentaculata, assembly GCA_033557915.1. Lineage (NCBI taxonomy): Eukaryota > Oomycota > Peronosporomycetes > Peronosporales > Peronosporaceae > Phytophthora > Phytophthora tentaculata. The sequence continues at coordinate 6,043,788 of JAUCEA010000016.1, read as the reverse complement.
ATGTCGGCCTGCAAGATACATGACCCCGACAAAGGAGGATGGCCGCGACAATTTGGTGGAGAAGCAAGGTATCCTCTCGCCGAAAACTCGCAGGAGCGTAAACGATGAGAGAGCTGCCCTTGGTGAAAAAACACCTGGGCGAAGGAAAAGGGAAGTGGAGACGCCATGAGTACCCACCGATGGTCCGGTGAGGGACTCGGTGGTGAGACAAGCGACGGGACCGGGGGATAGTCTTCTCCGTTACTACCCGAGTCGCTATTTAGAGCCGAGGACCAAGAAGACGATGGGGCCGCGAGCGTGGCAAGCGTCGCGAGCAGCGGTACGCAAGGAGGGACTCCAGCAAGAGCGGGCCGAGGTGCGTCTGAAGGAGGCGGAACACCCCGCCAAGCGAGCTCCGAGGGCAGGAGCGACGGGGAGCGGTCGAGTCGGGCCGAGGAAGAGAAAGCACTCAGCCTCGGGACAGTGGTGGTGAGGGTGCTGAGGGATGCAGCGTCTGACCCGGATAGACCACGTAACCGGGAATGGTTGACTGGTCTCCTGGAGCACATGGCACGGCAACCAGGGCAGAGTGAAGAGCCGAGAGTGACTGCCACGGGAACGCCTCGAGAGGTGGCGCTTTCCTTCGACCTGCCGCAACCTGCGCTGACCCCCCCGAGAAGCACTAGGAGCGACGTGGCAGCAGGGACACCAACGAACGTGACGTCAGGAGTGACGACTCGGGAGGGCAGGACGACACCCGGAACGGCTTCTCACCGTTCAGAACTTCTTAGAGGACTGACAGGAACGTCTGCTCCGACAGTGACCACGCCTGCTAGGTCCTTGATCACTCCTGCGAGATCCGTTTCGACGCCGGCCAGATTGGTGACGACGCCTGTCCGATCCGTGTCTACACCTGCCAAGTCGGAAGCAGCATCTGTCAAGTCCCGAGCGTCGTCGAACGACTCTAAGCTACAAGCGCTACTAGAAGAGAGCCTTAAAAAGGTGCACCGACGATTGTCGGTGCCGCGCGACGCTAACGCAGGAACTCCTCCTTCACTAGCTAAGGCTCCCGAGTCGCGCTACACACCCGAATCGGCCAAGTCTGCACGCGCGGAATTGGAACGGACAGCGTCGCCTTCCAGGATCAAGCACCAGAGAATCCCGAACCCTGGAGTGCTGACGCCAGCTAAACCTCGATGTCAGTAGGAATACCTTTGGGCCCCGTCCCTGCGTATAGCGGTTTGCCTCCCAAGATGCCCAGCCCGTACGGGAACGGCGTGATCAGTGGAACACCTCGAACGGGAGCACTTTATTCTCAGTACCAGTCGATGATTAAGCTGGCCACCAAATGGAACAGCGTTAGTACGCTACCTGGCTGGTCGGTCGCTCCCGTGAAGTCGACGCCAGTGTACCCTGGGACTTACGCGGCCGGTCTGCCTACAGTAGGGAAGCCTCTAGCAATAGTGGGGCTTCTCCGACGTACATGCATGGCCGAGGACTCGAAAGGAACACCAGTGCTCAAGGCGTGGATTATCGAAGCGAAGGCGCGCCAGATCGGGGAGGTTACCTTCAGCGAGCCGTTCCAAACTTCGGCATCCCGACTGAACTGCGGAACGCCGTAAAAGTGATCGTACTGTACTACTCCGACACGAAAGAGCTGCGGCTTTCTGGCGTTCCTTCGAGAGATGCACGCTTAGAATGGACTGCCAGATGCGACTGACTGCGTTCGAGCAGTGCCTCAAAGGCCAAATGGTCCAGTAGTGGTGGTATAATTCGACGATCAACAGTTTCGAGACCCTGCGCGTGAAGTTTCACAACCGCTTCATCTGTCAGAACCCGGCCCAGTTATGGGGCCGCCTCAAAGCCGCCAAACGGAACCGTGGCGATTCGGCCGAGCAGTGGGGTGACCGGATTTCGACGATGTGCGAGGCCCTCAACTATCACGAACCGCGCATGAGGTACGAGTTCTTTCTGGACAGCCTGTGCAATAAGCAGATGAAGGCAGTGTTGAACGGCAATATGGTCGCTACAATACGAGAGACGCGCGACCTGTTGATTTACAAGAGTCTGCGCATGCCAGTGGAAGAGGAGGATGACTTTGCGGACGAAGGAACTATAGCAACTACAGCAAATGAATCAGGCGATGCAGAACCAATTACAAGGCGCAGTGATGCAACCGGCCTACATCTGTACGGTGACACCGTCGACACCCCAGGCCCCAAACGTTCCTGCTCCAGTTGGGAACGCCTCGCCGTACAAGAACGCTTTGTCAACTCGGAACACCCCGTCGAACTTGGGACCGATGAAGATTGACTAGGGACCGACACGCGTACGACGGAGTGCGAACTGGTGTGCGGTCGCTGTGGACGCGTAGGATCTGCCCGCGAGGACAGGGGCGATGCAACCGATGCAACGCGTTGGGTCACTATTCGATGGAGTGCAACTGGCCGAGGCCTCAGGGATCCTATCGAGGTGGGGAACACCGTCGATTTGAGTGCCTTCTCTGCGGTGAAAAGAGTCACGTGTCACAGTGCCCCAGCCTGGACAGGCTGCGTGGCCTGACGAAGAACGCTGCCGCAGGGGACGCCTCTGCGTCATCCGGAATGCCCCAGCAATGAAGAGGGCAGGAGGGAGGGGAAGGAAGTGTCGCTCCATCCTCTTGCCTAGCTGGCGACACGAAGGATGATGAGGGTTCACCAAAGAAGGGAAAGACAGGTGGACTCGAGAGGGCTCCCGCGATGAGTGTGACGGATGTGAAAAGTACTCGAGGCTGGAAAGTCTCGAGTGGAGATACTGAAACTGTAAACTTGGAACCGACGGAAAAAGGCTACCCGACGGAACGGGTAGGCTCTAAACGAGGAACAAACAAGGCGAGTGACCCACCGGAACGGGCCGACTCGAAACTGGGGAAAAATATAGGAGGCAGTCCAACGGAACGGACTGTCCTACGACAAGACTGGGGAACTGCAGGCTCTGTGAAGAGTCATGAACTAGAACGAGTGGGCACGGAAAAAGCAACGGAACGCTTGGCCGTGACACGAGTACGAGGGGATGGAACGGCTAGCCGTTCCGAACAAGTATCTGACGACGAGACAAAAGCCACGGGATGCTCTGATGCGACGTCTGAGGTAGAGGAATATGCTCTGGAAACAACGGCTGAGGATGCCGCGGGTGCAAGGGCTAGTCAAGTTTAGGTGGTAGTAGGAGTGGTTAATGCGTCTACTGCACCAGAAACCGAATGTACTAAGGAGATAGATCCGACGGAACGCTACGACCGTCTGCTCACCGACAAGGAGCTGGACATGCTCGAGCAGGGTGAAGGTCACCGAGCGAAAGATGAACCCGAGGAGTACGAGAAGGAGCTTGAGGAGCGACTGTATCCCGTGGACGAGCAAGAGGTTCTACTGAGGGTCGAAAGGAACGCAGAAGAGCAAAGGACGCCGACTCTCGCGGAAATGAGTGCGGTGCTGGGGATCTCAGAGGAAGTGCTGGAACGCACCAGAGAAGTCTCGTCAGGAGAGCTCAGAACGCCTGAGTATTGGTCGAATTGGTACGACCAGAAACTCGAGGCGTCGATGGGAGCCAAGCGAGCAAATCGGGACTTTAAAAAGACTAGCGAGCCTACGGAACGGCAGCCGCCTGCAATTAGTTCAGTCTCGGAGAGGGAGGACGAACAAGCAAGCTTGGAGGAGACGGCTGAAGAAACAGAAGAACGCGAATTCATACAGAACGTGTGCATTGGTCTCGATGACACAGCCGTTCTGGCCGTTTGGGTTCCATAAAAAAAGAAGTTGGGACGCTTCCGGTCCGATGGCGTTCCAAGATACGAGGAAGGATATACGAGCTCTTGGAGCAAGAGTGGAACGCCGGGGAGGGACACGAAAGTGAGCATCCGAAGGATCCGGAACGCGAAGGTAGGGCCGATGAGGTTCCCCCATTGAGTGAAAAGATGGAAATTGGCCCTCTAGACGGGCTCTGCGTGAGTACCTTCTCGATGCAAGTGGAACGCCTAATGAAGCGCTCCTAAATCGGGCGAATCTCCTGGGTTCGGAACTATTTTACGACCGAGGCCCCGATCATTCGTGACAAGTTGTGTGTCACGAGTAAGGAACTCCGAAATGGCGGAACCAGTCGCTGCGGCCGTTGGGGCAAATCTACGGAAAAAGGTGAAGTTCAAGTTGCCGATCCAAGGCGAGGAGCTAACAATAGTAGAGGAAGCCCCCGAAGTCTATCTCGCCAACACGAGGAGAGCGCCGAAGGAGCGAAGGAAGCCAGGAATACGCGAGGTCGACGACGGAGGAGCCACAAGCGGCGATGGAGGTGTCGTCCTCGCAAGCAAGCGAGTCATCTGCATTGTCCGCGGGATGCAAGCACTGTCAGACGGCTTCATCGACTGCAGACCGTCAGAGATGCTGGCCGACACGGGAGATGTCGCCAGCCTTGTGGACAAGCGCGTGCTGAAAGGACTCGGAAGGGCTTCCGAGCCTCTGAGAATCCCTAAGGGTAGCGAGGACGCTCTGCACAGTGACGGGATGATCAGTGTTGGTGGAAGTATGCAACGCCTCTGCTGAAGAGGTAGATATCGAGGCTGGAGCCTTTGTCGCAGCCGTGACAATCGTTCCAAACTCAGCGTTCGTGACGCGCGCCCCGAAGCCAGACGGAACGCCTAGGGATATTGACGTCGCAGTGGGTGCGATTCAGGAAAGCGAGACAGCTGAAGAGGGAACGTCTGAGGAGGAAATGACTGGTGCCATGAGGAACGGTGAGGAAGGCGACTTTGAAGTGGACTTTGAGGATTCGTCCCTGGGAGCCGAACAGAGGAGATTTTTTTTGCGGAGATGCTAAGAGAAATGCGAGTCCTGTTCGTGGAGACCTCGAAGAAGCCGGGGAGGACGGAACTCCTCAAAATCAGCATCGATATCAGTGTGCATACACCGATCAAGCAGCCGCCGTACCGTGTGTCGAAGGCAGAAAGAGATGTCATGGAGTCGGAAATCTAGGAATACCTGGACCTTGGGCTCGTCAGGCCGTCGACAAGCCCGGGGGCTAGTCTGGTCTTGATGATCCGGAAACCTGACGGGAGCATCCGATTCTGTATTGACTACCGGAAGCTTACGTCGTCACCGTAAAGGACAGCTATCCAATGCTGTTAATTGACGACATTCTGGACGTTCTCGGGAACGCCAAGCTGTTCTCCACGATGGGCATTGCCTCCGGGTATTGGAACGTCCCGACAAACCCTGATAGCGTGGAGAAAACGTTTTTCACGAGCAAGTTTGGGCTCTACGAGTGGCTAGTCATGCCGTTCGGCTTGTGCAATGCCGTTCCTGCTTTCGAACGACTGATGAAGAATGTTCTCGTCGATCTGAAGTGGAGGACCTGTCTTGTGTACCTCGACGACTGCGTAGTGTTCAGTGACGACTTCCCAACCCACTTGATCCGAGTACGCCAGGTGCTGGAACGCTTCCGTGCTGCGGGATTCAAGCTGAAGATGAGAAAAGCCATTGGGGGCGTGACCAGGTGTCGTTCGTAGGCCATGTCGTCACTCCTACCGGTATTATGCCTAATCCTGAGAAGGCAAAGGCGGCGATGAACATTGAGAGGCCTCATTATCTGCACACAGTGAGGACCTTTCTGGGGCTTACCAGTTACTTCAGACGCTACATACCGGGCTTTGCAGCTATCGCTGCGCCTTTGGAACGCCTGAAACAAAAGGACGTGCCGTTCCAGTGGAACGATGCCTGCGAGACGGCGTTGCGTCAACTGCAGAGAACGCTGGTGAAGCCTCCTATACTAGTGTACCCCAATTTTAAGGAACGCTTCAAGCTGTACGTGGACTCGTTACACATTGCAGTCGGAGCGTGCCTCATGCAGGAGGTTGACAAGCGCGACAGGGCGATAGCGTACGCGAGCAAGATTTTTGTAGGAATCGTAGCGAAACTGGATCTACAAGACAAGAGGAACAGCCGAAATCGAGTGGTGGGGAGTCGTATGGGCGACGCGTAAGTTCAGATGTTATCTAAAAAAACAGCCACGCTGAGTTCGACCTGTACACCGACCACCAAGCGCTTACGTGGATTTTTGGCGAGACTACGAGGACGACTAACGACAAGCTGGCTCGCTGGGCGATGGAGTTATCACAACCGAGGTTCAAAATACACCACAAGCCAGGAACGTCGATGGGTCACGCCGATGGGTTGTCTCGCTTATACCATCGACCGGATGTGCAGATTGTCAGCGCCATTCGAATGGCCGAGCTGCTCAACGAAGATGACGTTGACCCTGAAAATCTGGATGGTTCCCACACCCTGGAGGCGACGCCACTGCCAGGCGGAACGGCTGCCCAGCAGGAAGGAACGCCTAGTAGGAACGCCCCCGGGTTCCTAACTCAGTCGGGGAGACCCCTACTGCGGGCGTTCCAGGCGGGGTCAGCGGAAAAGATCCTCCGCGAGGGTGTTCCCGCAGAGCCGGAGCCGCTCTCACAGGACGAGCATGAAGAGGACCTGCAAGGACGAGTTCCCCAAGCCGACCTGTCTCCCGTTGATGCGTTCGGGTTGGACTCTGAAGGTTTGTGGCAGAACAAGAACGAGAACCCTGGATGCGAGCTTTGAAGGCGTTACTGAAGGACGGAGCCTTAGCGCTCGACCCCCAGCTGTGAGTGTCGCCTCACTACTTGATTAGGAACGGGGTCCTGATGCGACTCGTGCACTTGGGAGCACGGGCGGGGCCGGCCAGGACTGTATGCGTTCCGGACGTGCCGGTGCCGTTCATCGAGACCGTTCAGCACTACTCTCACGCGGACATTTTCTCGACTCATCTGGGCAAGAAGAAGACAGCCGACACAGTGAGGTGTCACGCCTACTGGCACGGGTGGAGAAAGGATGTGGTGGAATACGTACGCGAATGTGCTATATGCAGTGAAGTCAAAGGCCACATGCCGTGGAGGGCTGGCTTGATGCAACGCATGCCAGTTCAAGACCTGTCGGGGCCGTTCCCTCTACTTGTGGTGGACGCCATAGGACAGCTGGTTGGCACTCCGAGGGGGAACAAGTACATCCACGTACTTGTAGACTACTTCACGCGCTGGGCGGAGGCTTTCGCCGTCGCGTCGTTGGATACTATCTCTTTCGTGAGTGTGATGATCGAGGGCGTCATCTGTCGACATGGCGTTCCAGAAGGCCTACTAAGCGATCGAGGATCGAACTTTACGTCTAATCTGGCCAAGTCGATGTACGAGACCCTAGGGATCAAGAAGCTGTACGGCGCCGCGTACCACCCGCAGACCCAAGGTCTGGTGGAACGCTTCGACGGAACGCTTAAGGGTATGCTGCGGATGTTCGTGAGCGAGACGCAGGCCGATTGGGGCGTGTACCTACCTAGAATACTATTCGCCTACAGAACGGCCTATCACGAGGGACTCGACGACACGCCGTTCTTCAGCCTGTATGGGCGTGACCCTGTTCTCCCGATCGACTTGGCATTCTTAAACACAGGCAAGGACTGGAAGAGCAATGAAGTTGCAGTGTACCGAAGGAAGTTATATCTTTCACTGCGAGACTCGCGACGTTTGGTGGAACGGCAGCTGCTCAAGTCTCAGGACAGACACGAGCGACGGCTCAACAATCAGGTGAGGGTGTCCTACGCCGAGGGCGACGCTGTGTGGGTTTACCAGTTTTCCGAGCTCGAGTCGGAGAACGCAAGACGAGGAAGCTGGCGTTCTTCAGGCACGGCCCGTACCGTGTTGTCAGCCAAGTCGGGGAGAACGCCTACAAGATCGCCATACCGACACACGCTAACAAGGTCGTCACCGTAAACGTGAATCGCCTGAAGCGTTTCCGTGGACGTTGGAGTCGGCCCGTTGCTGATGAGAAGCCTGACGATGCTGATGAGGACGCCTCCGAGGATGGAACGGGTCCGTTGCGGGAAGAGGATATGCCTCCGACCAGCTTTGTGGAACGCCTGACTATAGGTGGAGAGGAAACGGCTTTCTCGGGCGTATCGTCATCCATAGTGGACGTGTTGGCGAAAAGAGCTGAACAGCGCGAGATTCAATACTTGGTGCTCACGGCCACGTACGAGACGTTTTGGTTGTCTCGTGCCGCGTTGGTGACTGAGTTTGGGGCTTTGATCCGTGCTTTCGAGGATGCACCCCGCAAGAGGTGGGGTCTGCCAGAATTACGTCGGAACGCCAGGTTGGTGGAAGCCGACGCTGATGTTGACGACGCAGACGTATTGTTCTAGCCGGCTCTAGGCCGGTTGGGACTGGTGTGGCGTTGGGCTACAGCCGAGGGGAGCGTGTGGGTGTAGGGACTTACGAGTTTTGTGACACCAAGTGACGTGTTTACTTTTACATTTTGATGGATTTCAAGTTGGTTCGGTCGAGCGTTGGAGATGGTGGGGTTTTGGAACGGCCCGGGGGTCTCAATGGTGAGGCCCGTGAATTTCGATTTTGGAACGGCTCTGGAGTCTTGATAGTGAAACAGCGAAATTTGATTTAGGGAACGGCTCGGAGAGTCGGCTGAAATCCTTACTCTAAGACGGAGCGGGTGAAGTAGTAAGGCTGTGCCTCTTGAGAGACGAGTTGTGAGGAAAGGGAGAAAGTGCAAGAGCGGAAGGGGGGGGCGTGAACATCAAAACGGAACGCTACTATTGAAACTTAGAGGACGGGTGATGGAGTGGATGAAGCGGGTTGGAACGCCTTTGAACTACTTACTGGCATCCTTTTTGTCGTCGTCTCCCTCTTCTTCCTCTTCTCCAGCATCTTCTTCGGCAGAGGCATCTTCTTCTTCCCCCTCCTCCTCATCATCTTCCCCCTCGTCGTCGTTGTCGGAAGTTTCCTTATCTTCCCCAGACTGAGACCCAGCCTCGTTGTCGACAGAGACCCGTCCTTCTTCCTCCGAACTGGCGTCGCCCTCGAAGTCGGACCAGTCTTCTCGCTCGCGCTCAGCTCGCGTGGGTCCGTGAGTACAAGGCACTTTGTAAGTGCCCTCGATCATCCTAGTCATGATCACAACTTGGAGCTGCTTGATGTTGGCACTGTTAATGAGCGTTTTCCATGGCTCATCCTTCCGGTCGCCAACCCAGGTGTAGTGCCGGACATGAGGCCCTTACGGAAGCGAGTTAGAGCCGTGAGAGAGAGACGACTCTTGGTGGGAGCCTTCGGGTTCACCGCGACAATTGATGTTGGTGGAGGAAGAGCACAAGGTCCCAGCCGAGTCCGTGCAGATAGAGAGATGCCCTATCCGAAGGTGGCGAGAGCGAAGCCAGTGGCAAGACCAGCACAGAGAACAAACCTAGCGATGCCACTAACAAAGGAACGCAGTCAGAAGAAGCCACGCTTATCGGAACCGCAGCTCCAGACGAAGAGGAGCACATCTATGTGTTTTCGCGGCTCATGGCAGACGCGGAGGCGACAGTTTGGCCACAGGAACAGCACAAGAACGCTACATCCAACCCCGAGAGAAATCTAGAGAATGTCGTCGGCGTCGCTACCGCACTCCATCCGGCCGATACGTACTGGAGTTCAAAGAGGGACGGAAGGGTGGTGGACCTGGCAGAAGAGAGCGGGAGCGAGTCTGGATCAATCAACAAGAGTTCGACCGGCTATGGCGAGAAGGACCCGTGTGCGAGGACAAGTTGTAATATGATCGTGCAACGAGGGCGGGAACTACAACTGACTGGTAGTCCAGCTTCGCTGTCATCGAGGACGATGACAAAGCTGGGGAAAGAGAGTAAGCAAGGGTATTCGGCCAGAACCCTTGCTAGTAAAGGCAGTGACGAGTTAGGAAGTAGTGAACATGCAGACGATGACGACTGTGGAGCAGATGACGAACGTGGAGACTGTGGCGAATGTGGCGACGACGACAGACGTGGAGGCGTTGTCAGGCACCGTGGAGGACGAGGACATACATCATTGTCGCCCGTGGATCAGTTCGAGAAGGCCTCACTCGCTGGAAGGACAAACCAGAGGGAGCGTGGCGACTGGTCACTCATGCGTGACAGGCGGCAGCCAGTAAACGGCGACGGTCGAGGAGATAGGGGCGGCGACGGAGAAAAGACGGAGTTTAAGGACAACGGACGGGAAACTACATACGACGGGGTGAGCAAGCACGATAAGGACGACAGTAACGGTGAAATCGACGATCTGAACAAGGGACGGTTGGTGCACCCTTTGCCAGAGGGTCGCCGGACAAGATCTCGTGAGGCAAGGACGTATATATTTGTAGGAAGTTTGATCAGTCGGAGAATTGCGTCGGCGAGACCAAGTCACGGACGTAACGAGGGTGACTGCTGCGAGGCGAACACCCACCAGCGAGTGCAGACACCGGTCTGGTGTTCGTGCTAGCGAACAAGTTAAGCAACAGAATACATACGAAGTGAACTGGGACGAGCTCGACTGAGTCAATAGGAAAGGGATCGTGGAGAAGCCACTATCCACGCTAGTTAGAGAAAGATTCGAGTAGAACAAGTCGACTAGCAAGCGAGGGCAGCCCCGGGGCTAAGTGCTGCCGGGAGTGGAGCCATGCAGGTCCGGGGACGCTCCGTGGACCACTCGGCGGGTTGCTGGGCCAAGCAGAACCAGCCGACGGGAAACCCGTGGGCACTCGAACACTAGTTCCACTGCTTACCGGACATACCTTAAGAGAGAGGAGGTCACGAAAGAGTGGAATGGTGTGGCTAAACAAGGACAACGCTTACTGACCTGATAGCTACTTGGCGTCAAATACAGGGACCGAAGCATTTTCAAATTCCAGAGCAGCCTTCTCGTCCGCTGACGCAACTTAAGCCGTGATCTGCTCCACCGGTACAGTTGCCTCGTACATCTTCCACATATCAGTATACGCAAAGATCACAGTCGGACGTGTCACCACGACCTTTACACACTTGATAAGGGAACTCCGCCCTCGTGATACGGGAACTCCGCCTCCTCCGACACGATAGATACGCTGAGGTAAAGCTGCAGCGGCAGTGAGGCCAGCGCCCCGCCCAAAGTCAGTGACATAATGGACAGGAGTCTGGATGGCCGTCGAGATGGGCCCTTGTCGCCTCGTAGTACGCTTCGATCTCTTGTACCAGTCCAGTCTTCGTACTAGCTTTTGCACTCGAGTGAGGAGCTCACACGCACATCCTTCACCTTAGGCTTCTCGCCCCCTCGCATGCCTAATGGTGACCACATGGATATCTTCGGGCGACAGATCAGCTTCGAAAATTTTCGAGTCGTGCTTGAATGGCGCATGAACAGCTATTATTCTCCATCGAAACCACTACCGTCAATAGTCAGCACTCCCACTTCATAAATAGGCAGCCATATCGCCCTGAGCTTGTTGCGCGATCTGCTTATCAAGTCCAGACAGAGCCCTAATCAGGCGACGACTCAGAGCTCGGCTGCTTGGTTCCGCCTTTCACGCTGATATGCTCAATCGCATCGTTCGACTTATACAGCTCACGTCCACCAGCCGACACGCTTGACGCGCTGGCGGCATTTTAGCCTTGAAGATTAAATACTATGGTCCACGGACCATAAACCCGTCTGAGCTGGGTTCACTAGTAGCCAACCCATACAGCACACTGAGATCAGTACGATATCGTTCGAACTTTGGGAACTGCTTCTTCGTCACAATTTCCTGTTTTGGGACTGCCCACGCTCATCCGACTACGGTTTGAAGTTACAGACATTGGACGAAGAGACCGATGACCATCGCACTCAGTGATTTCTGTAGGTAGAAGACTCCCTCTGCGTGGACGTAGTACCGCGATCGTGCTAGTCGCGAATCAATTTAGCCGTTTGGATTCATCTGGATACTCAACAGCACCCAGAACTCCACTAAGGTGTGGGCGCTGTCTTCTTGTTCGCGTGGAGAGATGATAAACCCGTCGCCCATGATTTTGGCTAGCACAGCTCCAGTATTGCGAGGACAAGCCCTGTGTGCTGTGGACTGGAAGCAGAAAAAGAAGGAACCATCAAATTCCATTCGCCATTATCGGAGCATACATACGTCTTCATAGCATCTCGTACACTTTACAAGGCGATGCTTTAACCTTGAGGCTCGTGCCAAGCGCTGGATGCAGCGGATATTCGCATCAAATAGCGCTTCCACTGTCCTCAGCTTTGAGCAATGCACTCACGAATGCTGTTACGCCACGACAAGACAGTCTCCAGTGACTCAGGTGATAGGAGCTTTAATGAGGCTTTGGGCTAGCATAGCACCCGCAGCACCAGCAATAGCTCGCACTCGTACTGCTTGACGTGAGCTGGTAAACGAACACTGATACCATCGCAGATATAAAGTGTCCTGGCTGCTGCCCCGACGCGGTGAGCTCGGTGCGCGCGAAGAAGATCCGTCCGCAGTAAGGACATGGATAGAGGGAATTGGTGCAGATTTCGGTCGTGTCGATAAAAGCCACGCGTACGCATAAGAGAACTGTGTGAACCATGAGCGTTTGTCCGAGATAATCGTGAAATGAATGTGGAATGCAACAATAAATGTATGATCAGCTGTTATGAATGTAGAGGCCTGTATCTTGTCTCGTCTATGTCGTGGATGCTCCACTGTGGTCTCCTTTGGCTGTGAGCTGTACCTGCCCTGGCGCAATCAATGACAGTAAAGATTCACCAGGCAAGGCTACCTCTACCTACTCCGACGCTTGTTCTGATCGCTGGACTCTCATGCTCTACGCGTGGGTGTTCTTGACCTCAATTTTTTTTATCTACGCAGCCCGTTTTGCGGTAAAGACTCGTTACGGTTTACATGTAAATTCAGCGGTTGACATACGCTTCGCCGATTTTCATTATCCCCGTTGCTAGTTCCAGGATCAAGTGTATCTGACGTCAGAGAACCACTGTCTATAGCAGGAGGTACAGATTGTAGTAGAGTCTGTACTACCTGTACATTGGCTTCCTGTGCCACAGGCTGTGGCGCATCTTCAGCCTCAAGTTACAGAATTTCTGCTTGCTGAGCCTCAGGCTGTATAGCAACCGCTCCCATCGAGTCGACACGCGGTGGGTGGGCGGGCGTACTTAACACCCACAGGCTCATCAGGCCCAGAATCTACTTGTTCTGGCCTCTCTAAGGAATCAGCCCCTTTTTGCCGTGCTCAACCCATTGATTTTTGAGCAGGACCAACAAATCTCTGCCCCTGGACAGGCATACCAGGGTATGTAGGCGTCGCGTACTGTGCTGCCTTTACAGCATGCAGACGTATCCCTGCTTTCTACCAGACAAGGCAACTTGCAAGTCCGTTCTGTACGATCAACAGTCCTTCCACCGGCAGGCATGTTTACCCAGCAGATTCTAGCGAAGTTTTGAGATTCGTAGCTGCGCGGCTTTTTCGGATTGGATACACCGCCCTGTGAGGGTACACGTAATGTTGATTCGTCACGCTCGGTTGCAGAGGCTGCAGGTGACGGGGTAATACGCACCAACACTACGTTTTGGACACGGTGAATCACTTCGGCAGCCATGACCTCATTCTTGTCCAATCGCCGATGTGGCTATAGTAAACGTTTGGATACTGTAGGCTGATCGATAAATGCTAGCATCGACGAGTCGCGCGTAATCTGTGATAAGTTGAGGAGGACAACGAGTTCGGCGGGGTTCGCGCTCTTACTACCACCACTTACAAGCTTTAACGTGTAATGATACTGCTCAAGCGGATTGTTAGTTGCCGCATAGCCTGTAGCAGTCCCGAAATCTTGCCAGCGCAAAAAGCGTGCACACAAAATCCACTGAGAGATAATGTGATTTTGTAACACGTCGAATGCGAGGACTTATCTCACCTGCGCCACGCCAGGATCCTAACACAAATTCTCTTTTGCGGAGAAATGCTCCTCACCAGTAGCATAGTGCAAATCATACCAATTCCTGAAAATCAACTGAATCGACGCCCCATCCAACTTGGCATCAAGCACACGTTTTTGCACATTTTTGTAACATGGAACCTGCACATGAGGACTGTGCTGTCAGGTAGCTTGCTAGTGCAGGCGTTGTACTGGGCTTTGTCAGCGCCCATCTTGACAAAGTCGGGCGAAAATGGTTATCAAACAGTTCGAGAATCATGCGCTTTAAAACGCCAAATACCATGCGACGTCTTCGTGGCAGCGTTGCGATGTGCAGCAGTATAGCATAGGCAGAAAGGTTCTAGCACGATCGGAAGTACCGACAACAGAAACGGAAAATTTCTGTTTCACACGGTCGTGTGTAGTATCTAGGTGGAGTACTGTAGAAATAGACGGGTTTTGCTGCACTTCCACATAGCGCTCCAGCAATGGTGTACATGTCAATCCAAAACGAAAACGGATTGTCTAATGCACTAGTATCAGGAGCAGGTTCAGCAACAATACCCACCATTTTTGTATCACAGAAAACTAGGAGTGAATCTGGATCTCCTTCCCAGGCTTATCGAATCTCAACCAATCATACATGCATTGTCGACATATCTCCAGATCCGGCTCCATCGAGTCGGGGCGATTTTTGCACCGCCAGCCTTTTTGATAATTCTGCACCTTCATTTCATCCGTTAACGTAGCTGTTCTAGGGGAAGACTGAGCATCATCAGCCATTGTGTGTATACCTTGCTCCAATACAACTTTGCCTTCACTTTCTTGATATTCTAGTAGATTGCAACGACAGCAGCAGGTTTCCCCAGTCGCCTTGCAGCGCTTGAATGTGTGGCTACGCTGGGGCATTTTGTGGAATGGCGGAGGATAGTCCTCTCACGAATCGTTGTATGTTGTCTCTTCTCGTAAATTTCACATATTTACGTGCCAGACTCATACTGGCCAACTTGTTGCAGCCTGTCGGACGGTAGCGTGGTACCAATCATGCGCATAATCTTGAATTGCTTCTTGTCGAAACGAGCCTCGGATTCTTCACTGTTCACTCCGCCTTGCTTGAGATTGCCTTCGGCGACGTCTAGTACGTCGTGCTCCCGAAAGGTCGTCCGTATCGTCCACTTCTACTGCCTCCAGTCCTTGACATCCCAGTCGTACGGAAGTCCTTCAATGTTCGACTCGTTATTCATCTTGTTAGCCTTCCAGTGTGAGTTCTCTTGGGCTCTGGTCGGCTCATAACCCTGTTAATGGGTGTTTTACGGCAAGTGTGGATGACGAAGGGCACTTGAAAAGTTGAGAGAAGATAAAGAACTGATGCATTTGAGCTAGCTCGCGCTACGGTGGTTTCCTAGACGGCGTCTCTCCGTAGCGAATGGTTTCAAGGCATAGTGTGTCTGTAGCAGGTATATATGAAACGACCTATGCTGGTTTCAATGTAAAGCTTCTCCGCAGCCGCTCCAACTTCAACGTACCGAAAACGAATTTAACAACACAAGCTTTTGAGAAACCCAGAGCACAGATTTTTCACCCTTCTCTGCTATCTCGGTTTGATTTTTGCTTGCTATCCATCCGTACGTCAAAGGAAAGCGCTGTGTACGCTTGTGTGCCAATAATCTTTCCACCCGCCAAAATAATCTGTTAATTCACTTCAACCCGACTGGTACCCTATTTCCAAGACGTGTAGAGTATCAGGAAGCTTGATGTGACTCTCAGTAGCTGTACCACAAAAAGACCGTTGCAAAAAACTTTGCACTATATTAACCGTCTGCTCTTCCCGAAATGCTTTATGACCTTCCAATGAATAATACCGTCGTAAGTGAAATTATGCCATGCTGAGCAGGATCATTTTTATATTACTGTGTAGGTTAGAATGAGTGTATATATAGCAGCTTTCAGTTGGCACACACACTTTTTTTATTGCACACATGTCGGTTCGGTATTTGTGGTACCGTCGAGCGACAAAAGACTTGCAAGTCTGGGACAAAATAGATGCATTTCGACGACAAAAAAAATCCCATTGGAACTGGACTGATTTATGCAAGGGACTTAAAAGGAAATAGCCTTGTTGCTTACTTGACAAATGTTCATTTTGGATTTGCCGTGAAGATGGCTCGCCGCGGGCGTCCACGCGAACTTACATCACCCTTGCTTTGTCTCGTCCCAAACGTTGTCCTCGAGGCAGAATTAACCGAAGTGCACATCCAATAGCTTCAATTAATTATCAACCAGCGTCGGAGTGATCAACGTCGTGACAAGCAGGCTCGAGCGGCGCAAAAGCATGCCAGAGAGAGAGAGAGGGAAACGGCAGATTAAAGAGCTGCTGATGACCTACAAGCACACGCAAGTAGGAGCGAAAAAAACTGTAATGCGCTATGAGGAAGCAGCCGCAGCAAAAGCTGCAGAGTGCAAGCGTCTCGACTTGCTGTAGAAGCTGGTGAGGCTGATGAGATAACTGAGGAGGAGCTACGACAACTTCGCAAAATCGCTGGTGTGGGGACCAAGAAACCACGCCAAACTACGAGCGATACTGCTACGATTCAAGCTCTAGCTGATACTAGATCGAAAAAAGAAATAGCCCTCTATGTCGGAACATCTGAGGCGTCCGTGTCGCGGCACCTGCATCCGAAGCAGCGCACACCCAAGCAACTTGGCCGTAGGCAAACTTTATCGCCTTGTGCGCTTTTCGCGGCGTTTCTTCCGCGATTACAATGCAGAGCGCTTCATTAACAAACGCTATAACTACGCGGTTATAATGTAAACAAAGTTTGGTCAAAACACTCTGTATGAGGCGATTTTACCTTGACGAAATGAAGTTGACTCGAACCACGAAGCGTAAGGCTTGGTCAATTGGTGAGTGGATCCCTATACACTCCCAAATGAGTTCTATGCGAAAGGTCCAGACCACGTTTCTCTTCTCTATACTGCTTCACCTGCTTTTGGCACGCTATACTATGCGATTATTGGGGGCAGCGTCACGGGAGAGAATTGCTTAGCGTTTATGAAGGGAATGATGGCAGCGTATACACGGCGATTCTCTGGAGATATCAAGCGAGCCTTTATTATATATAACGCCTCTATTCACCACCGCGAAAATGCTACGGAATACTTGCGCGGTAGCGTGTTCTTTTATATGATAGGCTTGGAAATTCTACCGATATACTCGTGTTTCTAACCCTATTGAAGAGGTGTTTGGGTTTACCAAGTCCAGGCTTTGGACAGCACGCTCTGCTTCCGCCATTACCGCGGGGTGCAAGGCTATGCTAATGCGTGACCTTGCGGACCAGGTCCGAGCAGTAACAGAAAACGATGTGCGTCAGTTTCACTTCCACGTAGAACACTTCATCCGCTTCGAAACTGATCGGACCATTGTGTTCACGCAACAGCTCTAGGAAACTAGTCACGAGGGTGATGAGATGGGGTTGTGACCGATGCTACCTGAGACCGCCGAAGCACTGCTGGATAGATATCTACCTGACAGCTACGACGTAATTACGCCTGTAAGTGACGACGCTGTCGAGAGAGGGTATGGCATCCCTCGCTTGATAATGGACGCAATTGGCGCTCTTCGTGTAGGTGAGCCGGCCTGCCCACAGAGCGAGAAAGAGCTTGTTTCTCTTTAATCCTTTTATAGTGCATTTTCGTTTTGACAGTTTAATGACAAAATTAGTGCAAGAAATTGGAATATTTTTGTCGTCGAATTGCATCGATTTTGTCCCAAACTTGCAAGTCTTTTGTCGCACGACGGTACACTGTAGTGAAATCAACATAAATGGCTATTTGTCCTTCCGTTTGTCCTGATTGGGGTTAAAGAAAGTTGGCCCTTCCATTTTCGTTGCGTGGCGGAGCCACTGCGCCGAGGGGCAGTCCAAGCAATGGAGGCCAAGAGAACGTGACCAGAGCATTACATGTACTTGGTTGCCGTGTCGGAGGCGTCCGGAGGTGGTACGGACTACTTGCTGTTGAACAACATAGTGCAGTGCGCATCTACGGATCTACGCACTGTACTTATGGCCAAGGTGGACACTAACAAGCCGGACTACTTGCAGCAGGCCGAGGAGCTCGCGCACTTGGCACAGGCCTGGGATATGGAACCTGCAAAGCACCGGAACCTGGGAAAGGAGTTCGTCACCGTGGTAAGCGAGGAAGTATGACGCTGCCATGAGTGCAATAAGGTCGGGCACCTGCGGGCAGCCTGCCCGAAGCGCGGCCGAGGCCTCACTGGGGGGGGGGGGGGGGGGGGGGTCTGATCTGGTCCTTGCTGTAGACGAGAGGTCGGTCGAGGCCGACGAAATGTGGATCCTGGACAGCGGATCCAGTAGGCACCGAGTTTGTGACGAGTCGTGGCTAGAGAGCGTCGCGACGTGCAACGATGTCTGCCTGCAACCAAACGAAGAGCCACTGAGCGTTACCAAGAAGGGAACGTTGTCACTGCGTGCGACTGCGTGTGACTGCGGACAGAGCGACGCGCACAGTGACACTCACGGACGTGTACTATGCAGCAGGCGTGGTACACAACTTAATCTCCTACGGCAAGCTCGACGACAAGGGGTACACGTTGTCGTACAAGAACGGCAAACGCGTAGTGACCGCCAAGGCAGATGGTTCCGTGGCATTCGACGTGGAACAGTACCGGAACGTACTTGTCGTGAGTGGGTCTGCGGTGAAGAGAGGCGTGAAGACCTCCGAGGTGATCATGGCGGCGCTGGACGAGGAAGTGAACGCGTCTGAGGACGTGTGTAATGGACCCCTCCATTACATAAGTAGGTGCATCAGCACGCGATTAGCGTGAGCGGTATCGTTGTCATTCTATTGGCTGATATTTGAGTAGCCAGACCTATTATTAGCCAATTAGTCGATGACGTGTATTTGAGCGGCCAGGGCTTTCGCCCTGGTCCTAAAATAAAGTCAGAGGTGAATTTTTCACAAACCCAAGACTCAGTCGTTCAATTGCGAGCTTCATCAACACTATAGTGTACGCAAATAACGGAGTAAATACCTTCCTGGGCCGTTACACCTGAACGACGCTACCATCCCTGCACAGACGCCGATTCCTCGGAAGGACGTGGTGCTCAACGCCATGTCGGTAGCGAGATCTACAGCGCCATCCACTTGACGGATGGATTCTACCAAATCGTCATGAGGCTGAGCGGTAAGTACTCCCAGCGGTATGCTCTGGGAGTGGCTTATTATGCCGCAAGGTTTGAAGAATGCCCCCACCACGCTCAATCGCATGGTCTCCCATGTGCTGCGTCTGCTCCGTGATTTCGCACCGAGTTACTTCGACGGCATCTTCGTACACAGTCGCACTGAGGGAGATCTCAGCGCGCTCGAGGTTCACTTGAAGCATTTGCGTCGAGTCTTCCAAGTGATGCGCGAGAACAAGCTGTACGCGAACTTGAAGAAGTGCATCTTCTGTGCGCCGGAGATTCCGATACATGGCTGCTTCGTGGGCAAGTACGGTGTTAGCGCTGACCCGAGAAGGTGGCTTCGATCTGCGCGTAGCCTACGCCACAGAGCCCCACTGACCTGCGTCAGTGGCTGGGTCTCGCCAATTATCTCCCCAAGAACACGAAGAATTGTGCCGGACTGATCGAGCCGCTTTCTAAGATGCTGATGAAAGGTGCAACGTGGTCGTGGACCCCCGCGCATCAAGCTGCATTCGACTCGGTGAAGAAGAGCCTGGCTGAGGCTCCGATCCTCGCACTCCCGGATGACTCGAAGCCTTTTCAGGTCGTCTGCGACGCGAGCGACTTTTCCATCGGCTCTGCGCTGATGCAATTTGATGATGAAGGCCGCGAACGCGTCGTAAGCTACCAATCCCGGCAGATGAAGCCAGCGGAACGCAACTACCCCGTCCACGACAAGGAGCTTCACACGATGCGCTACGCTCTGATCAAGTTCAGAGTGTACTTGTTGAGTGAGAAGATCTTTGCGGTGTACACCGATCATGCATCGCTGAGGACGGCGATGAAGAGTCCTCACCTCTCCCGGCGGATGGCCCGCTGGCTGTCGTTCATCTTTGAGTACAACGTCGGGGTTCACTATAAGCCCGGCAAGAAAAACATTCTCGCCGACGCCCTTTCTCGGCGTCCCGACTACGACCCACGTGGCTCGCTGGGTCGACAAGAGTTGCCCGACGAAGACGATGAAGACGTGTGCGCTACGTGCGAGGCGTCAGGCGTGAACCTGACGAGTGTCTATCCGGAACTGCCACTTCGAGACGAGATCCAAGCTGCTTACGAGCATGATTCGACGTGCTCCAGTATCCTGGAGCAATTTCGCTCTTCCAGCGCCGATACGATGGGAGCTCTTTCTCGCTCCGTACGAAATCACATCCATCGTTACCGTCTTGACGATGGCCTGCTGACGTACATCACCGACAACTTCGATGCTCCCCGAGTCGTCGTGCCCAATGATCCCGATATGCGCTCACGGATCATCCATGAGTTCCACGATGCCCCGCTGGGCGCTCATCTCGGTCGCGAGAAGACGTTCGCCGCCGTGTCACGCGACTTCTTTTGGCCCCATTTGTACAAATGGGTACAGAAATGGGTGCGCACCTGCGAGATCTGTCAGCGCGTGAAGCCTTCGTCGTCGTCGCGGGCTACCCTGCGATCTCTCCCAGTGGCCACCGAGGCTTGGCGCTCGGTGTCGATGGACTTTATCTTCGGCCTTCCATTCGATGACCACGGACGTTCGGGTGTCTTGGTGTTCGTCGACCGCTTCAGCAAGATGGTTCATTTAATTCCGGTGTCGGACAAGATCACCGCGGCTGATACCGCGGTGCATTTCATTGGTGCTATCTTCCGTCATCATGGTCTCCACGAACCCATCGTCTCCGACCGGATCCGCGTTTCGCGTCGGCCTTCTGGTCGAAGCTCTTCGAGCTCCTGGGCTCGAAGCTGTTGATGCAGCCAACCCGGAAACGGATGGCCAGATTGAGCGCGTGAACCGCGTCCTCGAAGATACTCTTCGAAGTTACGCGACGTCTTTCTCCAGTTGGAGCTCGTTCCTGCCTCTTGCCGTGTTCGCACTAAACAACGCGGTGCACGCGTCGATCGGATTGACGCCTTGCTTCGATAACAACGCGAGGCACCCGCGCGTTCCTGCTCTCCTCGCTGTGGGCTATCCCACGGCGCCGTGTGTCTCCTGTGGTGTAGTAGAACACACAAATACCGTCAGATGTGGATTCCTTACACAAAACACAACAAATCGCCGAGTTACGTCGGCGCTTGTATGGCCTGCGCAGAGGGTGGTCCCCTCGCGGTTCGGCCCAGCCGGGACAGACGTGCGGCTCGCTTCCGCATATTCCGACTAACCAAGTCAGACTACTTCCGAGGGTCGCCAAGTTGGGTTCGGCTTACCTCGTCCACAAATCCCTGTGCCCTCCACCAAAGGATGGACGATGGCGCGCAAGCGCTTTTACAGGTCACCGAGCGCAGAGGCAGCTCAGCTAGAAGTGTCACGGCACCCGGGCTATCCGACGTACCGGCCCGCTGAGTTAGCGGGGCTTTTCTTTCGCGCGTAGCGAGACCTTTGTCTTTCCCGGACCGACCTAATCTCTTGGTGCTGCCAGTCAATACCCTACAAGCTTATGCCTCTCGGGTATCGACGGCAGACATAATCCGGCCCTGTGCAGGGACTTACCGGAAGAGTGTACACGTGTCTTGGACTAGGAAAATTCTGCTCTGTTAGCTGTTATCCTTCGGGAGCCTCTTTGGGCTCCTCGTATGCTTCCTATACAAATATCAAGTGAAATGAAGTCGTTTTGGACTCGGCCGACCCTTCTGCCGAGTTCAGGCGGCCGTTGGACTCAGCGGCTATCCGGATAATAGTATCCGAACAGATCGCCGGGTTCGTACCGTGATCCACTGCTCCTTGGTCAGCGGTACCTACTCTCACAACCCTTTTGCCTACCGCAGATCGCCCATTTAGGTGCGGGTCGAATCTGAAAATCCCTAAGCCACACTCCACTCTGGGTGGGGAAGAAGCTATACCCACGCCGTCTACTCCAGCTCCAGCGTCACCAGTGACAACACCGGTGCTGGATCAACCGGTACAAACACCGGTTGCTAATGATTTCTCGAGTGTATCCCCAGAGGTCGCATCGGTTAACGCAGTGACACGTTCCCAGGCGAAAAGGATCTTGTCGGCACCGCGCTACGCGGCGTCTTCTCTCGCAGCTTAGACGGATCGCAACCTGATCAACCCCGGAGCTGCTTCGAGAACTCCTGCGCCAGCTAACTTCGCGCCGAAGCAAGCGGCGCGACCAATCGACTCAGCAGTCGTCTCCGACTTCATCCTACAACGCCAAGCGGTCACCCCGCTATGCTCGAGACGCACTGTTGGACGCAGCGGATAAGCAAAAGGAAAACGCTGACAAGATAGGCTGCAAGCACACGGCCACATTTACGACAGGAGATCGAGTGCTCCTGTCGACCGCTTGGATTCGAGATTCTGCAGTTACCAACCTCGGCGCGAGCTTGCTTTATTGGACCGTTTACGGTAACGAAGGTTATTGGTGACGCCTACACGCTCGACATTCCGTCAATACAACGGCTACATCCGACATTCTACGTCGGACGTTTGACGAAGTACAGTCCGTCCGAGATCCCGGACGCTGATTCATCCCCAATTGGCGCGGCGACATTCCAGCGCAATGGTTCTTCTCCTCTGATCGATGCTGCGGGCGCTCAGCGTTTGATCGACGAACGAATCGTCGACCATGACCTACACCAGCATCGTGGTACTCGCGACTGCCAAACCGAAGAGTTACCACAGGGCCACACCCTGCGGAACCAGGAGCGACACTATCGAGTGCGTTTGTTGGATCTTTCCCCGGTAGAAGATACTTGGGAGCCACGCAGTCGTTTCCTGGAAGACGTCCCAGATGTGGTGAATGAGTACGAAAAGACACTCACGTCCCAAGGCGTGAGTGAAGAAGGTGAACCGTCTTTGCGTGTGAGCGGAGATAATCACCGTAGTGACTAAGAAGAAACTTGGAGTCGACTCTGGGATCGAACAAGTGACCATCGGCGAGTTCGCGCACCGATGTACAACTGAACCACTCGGTGGGTGAGCCGAGCGAAAGATTGAGTGAGTAAATGAAGGGTTGAGTGAGTGAGTGAGTGAGTGAAGGATTGAGTGAATGAGTCGACGACGCGTGGACAAGTCGCGAGCTTCCAGTAGCCCAAGCCAGTCTCTCATATTCCTGTCGCTCGCAGTGTTGCGAGTAATGTCCAAGCCTGCAGGACGCTGGTGTTCCGGCGTCGCAGTCCTCTTCGCGACTCGTCGCTCAGTCAACTAAGTGAAGCTTCACGTGATGTTGGTGTTCGAAGACTCAAGTTGCTGGCGTATCGTCATCGTGCTTCTCGTGAATTCACCGCCGTGAGTGCTTGGACGTCGTGGATGTTCCACGTCGTTGACCGCTCGTCCTGGTTCCAGTTTGCCCTGCGTGATGCGTCCCCGCCGTATAAAAACTGCTGCTGAGCGTGCGCCTGCCTAGAAGTTCTCGGTGGGATTCGAACTCTCGCGTGCTGCGCAAGAGCAAGCTGCGTTACGCAATCGGGCTGCACGTCGAAGACTCGTATACGGATCGCGTGGATGATACCTTATGATTGAAGCGTCGCCTCAACAGACACATCGAAGCCCACCAGCGTCGACACCGGCACCAGCTCCGGCGTTCTCCCACGTTGTCGCTCGAGGTTACAGGTCGCTGCGCACGCTCGTCGTCGAGCGTGACCGCCCACCAGCTGATGCACCAGTGCCTTGGTGTCGCGAGCATCGTCGCCGCCGTCGCTGTCGTCTCCGCTGTCGTTCCAGTTGTCTCCTCCGATGTTCTTCGTCCGCGCTTATGTTGTGTAAGCGCAACTTTAAGAGGGGGCGATGTAATGGGCCCCTCCATTACATAAGTAGGTAGATTTCTTTACATAAGTAGGTGCATCAGCACACGATTAGAGTGAGCTGTATTGTTGTCAC